>LR736862.1:8742769-8956147 GCA_902654985.2 Oryctes borbonicus
ATATATATATATATATATATATATATATATATATATATATATATATAATACAAGAGAGATGTACCTTTATAAATTATGTTAAAGGATAATTGGGGTTCAAAGTGTAATAATTTCAGTTGACGTAATATTTTATATGAGTTTTAATATATGTAAGTACAAAGGTTGGAAAGGGAAGATGACAAAATTAGAAAGAGTAAAAATTAAAATCAAATGAATAAGGGCATAAAAGGCGAATTAATGTCACCAACAGCACAAAGAACCGTTTTCAAGGTTTATACGCAAACGACTATCAAAGGTAACTCTTCCGAAAAAGTTGTAAAACATAAAGTTGGCAAATTTGTTTACTTCGAGAAGATCTTGACCGTGTATCACTGCGGTGAAGAGCAAACAGATTATCATTGGATAACTGCCATGACGTTCGCTAAACAATGTTTCCATTAAAGATTTCGGTGTTCTTTATGACTCGTTGTTGTCTTTTACTACCGCAAGCGATTTTAATGGTAACAGATTTAGAACAATTCGATTCAATATGTAAGGTTGTTGTTGTTGTATTTGGTAAAAAATACCCAATTTGGAAGCAAAATGCCTAAGAAGCTATAACCAAAAAATAATGCTATAGAAGCAACGTGAGGAAATAAAAAACATTCTGGCCCACAGACATATTCCTGCCTATCCCAGCGTCATCAGCGTAGCTCCAAGGGAATTTTTCTCCAATTGATATCTCAATCGTTGGTGGTCTAGACCTGGGTCCATATTCCTCCGGCACCATCTCCTGCGGAGATCTTCGTATCTGTATAGGCGTCAAAATCTTCACCCTTTTTCTGCCGTGTTCCTAAAAAGAGAGAAGTATTAATATGTTGTACTCAGTGGGAGTGAAGATAGTTACGCCAGTCATCTCAGATAGTCGTAAGTGGTCTTGTGCTTCGCTCCGATAGGGATTTCTCGAACGACAGCGTTTTCCATGACAGGATTTCGCTCATAAGCGTCTCCTCAAAGCAAGTTTTGTTGGGTCTTGTAGCTTCTCTGTCTCAGCAAAGTGCGCCGGGATACTAATAGTACTAGTCGCAAGTACTTTCGCAAGGGAAGTAATAGATCGGCCGTATATGTGACTTGTACAACATGACGCCCATTTGGGGGTTGAATCGGGAATTGAAGAGGATGGGATACAGTTGTCAACTGCCGTGTTTCGAGCTCTTTTGGCATGCTTTGCAAAATTAATCGTTTTATCAAGGATCATTCCAAAATATTCGATCTGGCTATTCCAGTCGATCTCCGTCGCTGTGACTTTGACCTTATGAAGCGGACTGCGTTGGCCGTCGAAGAAGTTAAAGATTTTGTCGTCGCCATATGAATTGCTTCTGCAGCACCCATTTCCTATTTCCAAATAAGAAAAAATGTCTCGGCTCAAATGATGAAATAATTGCAGAAATAAACAGCTATTTTGCAAAGATAGAAAAATCGTATATTGCCAAGATCAAGTATTTATCGAACTCCCCATTATGACAAGCTTTAAAAATTTATATACCCCGGTGGGCCGACACCACACAAAAAAAAAAACTAAAGATTTGGTTATTTGACGTTTTCGAATAGAATGTATATAACATTTTTAAAGTGAATTGGATATTCTTTCATTTAAGTGGATAATATAACAAGAAGAAGCGGTAATTTTTAACTGATATCTGCAAAATTCGCCAATCAGTTTTGATTTTTAAAATCAATGTAAAAATAAATATAATTTTGAACTCCCTAGATCTAAAACAAGCAGAATAACTGTTATGCCCACTTACTACAGACTGCATAAAACCCATAAGGAAGTATATACAAATGAGAACATTTCTCGTACAATTACCAAGAAACCAATTAACACATCGCTTCGATTTAAGTGCCCCATCAATTTATTTCCTAAACGAACAAGGCCCAAGCAATAAAACCGAACTCCAATAACGACTAGGCGCCTTCGACGTCTCCGACGATGACTCATACACGACAGACACATGCCGCGTGTGTAACAAAACAGAAGATGATGATCCGAATGGAACTGCAGTAACAAGGAAGAAAACTAACATCCTGCATCTGGAGATTGCATCTAGGTCGCGAACTAAACAGCGAAACTGCATTTCACACGAGAATGGCTTTAATTAAACGCACTTGTTGTAAGTAGCGTGCATACAACGACTTACGATTTCATAGCGACTGCATTAATTGGGCTAAGTGATATCGGCTTTGTGCAAAAACATAATTCTACATCGTTGCGTTATATGCAAACATTCCTCGCGAATTCCCACCAGCAAAATGGCCGTCGCCTCCCAGTACAGATGTTGAGCAAATGTGTTGGTCGCTCGACTTTTTCCGCCTGAATTGAGATGTTTAACTGGAAAATAACCATTTCCGAATACGGGGAATTGGCGTCAATTCTAATGCGAAAATAAATGTTGTTGTTATGCGATTTTTAACGTACTTTCGAAGAGATTTTCCGCCTCGCGATGTGCTAAGATGAAATACAGTGACTGCAAAGTGGTTCGTGAGCGCGCCAAAATCGCGTTTTTAATAGTGATAATCTTAAGAGTTAGGAGAGTCAATTCGAATGTAACTTTAGTTAGTGAAGGTGATGACTTTATCTTACCTCAAGATGGGTATTTTCTCGATGATCTCAACGAAATTAGTTCAGCGAACGTAGGGTAAGATAAAAATTGAGCTAAATTAATAATCAATGTATTTCATTGAATCTTAAGAGACCTTGTTCCTAAATCAACACTTTTTTTTTCAACACAATAATCGTCTTTTAACTGTTTCGGAATTTGTTTATTCTTTTTTCGAAATTGTTTCGCTTAAATAGAAAGGAAAAAGAAGAGGTCTAAAATTTCGACAACATTTAAGAAATTTTACCACCACATCTTAATGCAACTGAAAATATTCCGATTTGCCCAAAGAGGAGAAATGATCACCTAAAACCAGCAATGTTACGTAACGCATGAGCCTGAGGGCCAATGAGCCTCAATTCTTTCGGTTTTTAATTGACTTGAGATGATTTTCACATATTTTAATCTTTTCGTTAGCCAGGAGCAGTCTGGGCGCAGCCTCTTTTAAAAACCAGTTTTTGTAAACCATTTTTAACTATTTACTTTTTTTTTGTATTCTTTTTTTTGTTTTCTAAAATGATGCATTCAGATACAGAATGACTCGTAGATTCCAAAACTGTAAAAATATACAAGGTATTCCTTTCAAAAACCAAAATTGAAGTCATTTGCAACAAACTGATACACCCAATAGTTTTTCTGATACGAGATGCCCGCCAAAAAATTTAGCTCTTCAGGAACAAAAAACTTACCCATATAACGGGGTTCAAACTGAACATTCTGTATAATTGCAACAATTCAAACAAATTATCTTCTTCTCAACTCTGTTTTTGTTTTCAACTTCTATATTATTTCCATAATATAGAAGTTGATAGATAATCCAACTTAAAAGAACAATTTTCCTTCCTTAGTGTTCATTTAACAATACATAATGTCGTAAATTAACTACGTAACATAATTGAAAGTATCTTAAACACTTGATTAATATGTTCTTGAACTGGTTGACTTTTAAATTGCAGTTAATTGGTGAGGATTTTAAAGTACAAGGTGGTTTGTTGCACGCAAGTAATTTTAAATTGAGCGTAATTTATAAGTTTCAAATTATTTTTTTAAATATATCTAGCATCCGAGTAATAGAATATGGAAAGTATGCCACTGTTCTTATTAAATATACCGAGTGATTCAATTATCTTGAAACGACTGAGAAAATATGTTGATAAAAAGTTAATTTTCTCAAATAGAAACTTTTCAATAAGTATATGAAACAATCGCGTCTCTACAGACCTTCCCAACATGAACATGTTGATGATTTCATCAACATATGCAATGTGTTAAAGGCTATCAGAACACAAATCAAATTCTTCAACGTACAATAAAAAAAGCACAGAGCCCAATGTGGAGCCCTGAAATACTCTCATTATAACACTCGTACATTACCTCTAATTGTTGTGGAACAATTTGTTTACGAAGGAATAGGTAAGATTCTAACATGCAGTTTTTGAATGGTTAACACAGTCAAATGCCTTGCTCAATAGTAAAAGCATCTTTGATTTGTAGCTGATTTGCTTAAAATTAAACGTAGACCTTACCCCCTTTATATGATAAAATGTTTATTTATTATTACTTCCTTTTAAAAAACCTTTTAAAAATTGGATTTTTGGTATCTGCTGCATATTAACTTTCATTATAACCACTGCTGCATTTTTCAAGGAAATACACTGGCCGCAATTAAAAATGCACCACCAAAAAATTCTTGCCAAGTAATGTTTATTAGTATCAAAGTGCTTATATTACTTATAAACGTGTAAATGAAAGATAAATCAGCAAAAAAACAAGATTCGTCTACGCTGAAGGTAATCGGAATAAAGGAAAATAGCTACGGAACCCTATATTCGTCCGTAATAATGCTCCACCACTGCTGCGCTAAAAATGACTGAAACCGGCGCTGCACGACCAAGCACCTACCTTGATTTGCAATCCACAGGTCCCACCACCGTAATATAATCGGACGATTGCGATTAAGCTTATGCATAATTTCCCGGAAGCCAACCAACCGCCTCATATAGCCTACTAATCTGCTAATGAATGATATAAAGGCTAAATGTAAAAGAAGCAGAAAACAAACGTTGGAAGAAGGATAAAGGTGTTTTATACTACAACGTGTTTAAAAATTAAAGGTCCAAGGACTCAAACATTTTTTTTTTAATATACAAGGATATCCGCTGCCATATTTTTCAAATTTAAATAATTCCCGTAGCCAGAAAACCAATTTCCTTAAATTCGGATAAAAATTTATCGTAAATTTTTAATTATATCAATTAATAAACCTAGATCCATTTTCCAAATAAATTCACTGATTACGTAACCGATAACATTGGAATTTGAAATGACATGTACGCCAATGTACTGATTGCTTGAACGTAAGCCCGTAATGCAGAATGTTAAAACTTGACCAATATTCTACGGGTGTACGGACGCGGCTTACGTAATTTATACAGTACCATTGCTCAACTTTTTTTTCTGTTGCGAGCGGGCGGACGGAAATCTTTAAATCAGGCTTAACAGGTGTCCTTGTAAAAACATGAGCGGAACATCTGGCTCTTGTAAATGCTGGAAAACAAACAAGACCAATGCAATATGATAAGCAATCGTTTAAATTAACTTTCAGTAATACATTCTGTATAAATTTACCCAAAGATCAATGAAAACATCCCAAAGTAATTATTATATTTTGGTTTCCGTCGGTGAAATGTGAAAATTCATGATTTCCTTGATATCTCCCACTAATTAAATATTTGAAAAAATCACGCCTCTGTAAGGAATCGAACCTGACATCTCCCATTTGCCAGGCAGGCGTGCTAATCGATACTGTCCGCATAAATAACCCCACGACTATATGTAAAACAATTCCCTCGAAAATTATTTATTTATACCTCGTTCTTCCAGACAACAATAACATATATATTGGAAGTAGTAAGTCTTAAACTTATATACAGTAATGTCCATAATATTCTTATAATAATCCTTGTTTTCTCCAACTTACAGGTCGGACGTTTTACAATGTCCAACGGATAACGTGATTACGACGCGCTATAAATGCAAAGTCGACGGCAAATGGGTGGATTGCAACCGAAAGCATTGTTGCAAAGACTACGTATACCTATCGGGAAGGTAAATCGACGGTTTACGTTAATTTAATATTACACGTGTGGCACAACTCCCTCTTGTATACTGCTGCTATGATTTGCATTTCAGATGTATCCACAAAGATCAGGACCCGTGTTCGATGGGCTTCTGCGAGCAAGTTTGTACGGTGTATTTGCAGAGGATAATTTGCACCTGCCACGAGGGCTACAAGTTTAAACCGGAAAACCAGCGACTGGGAATCAAGCCAGTATGTGTAGGTATGCATACCATTAATGTTACGCATCTAATTTTATTGGAATCTTTTCAATCGGTTCTTGAAAAGTAAATATCACGTTTCTGCCGACGAAAGACGGATAATTTCTAACTAAACCTTTGGCAAAATTCCATAGTCGAAACCTAACCGTGGTATAGACTCTAATTTCAATAGCGAAAAATCTCACCATTTATATTTTTCGTTCACCAAACAAAAAAGAACAATAACCACTCTCTTTGAGAAGGACCCCGACTTTATAGTGATAAAAGCATTTCATAAACTCCCAGAAAAAACAAAGTCACCGCGGCACATTGCACAATTCAAGGACGCTTTAAACAAATTTCTGGTGGAAAAATCAGTGATTTTTTTATATATAACGTATAAGTGTTTTCCCTTTTTGTTTATTGTTTTCCTTTATATACAGGGTGACATTGAAAAAACTGTAGTATACAGTACGACGCGATAGAGGACCATAAAATAATAAAAATAAATAGAGACTAATGTCACACTAATTATAATTTTTTTTTGGATACACTCCAATGTGGAATAATTATGAACTCCATAATTATGTTCCGTAATTCCTCTTCATTATTTAGTATTACGCCATATACTTCCTTTCCCACGAAGTCCCAAAATTAAAAATCGAGGAGATTAGGGTCGGGACTACGAGCTGGCCATGCCAAAGGTCTCCCGAGGCAATCCACCTATTTCCAAATCGTCTTCAATTGGGCAATCGAAATGGATCAATTAGATAATTTTAGATTACACCTGCTCACGCTCATGAAGGTTGTCATCTCTCCAATAGTGCATATTATGTAGGTTCGAGACTAAGACTTGTTTCATCTGTGAACATTTTGTCCTTAATTTTGCAACCACTCGCAATCTCGTACCCGGAGTAAATCCTGTTCGAGTAGGTGATGAACTTTTTTGGAAATGAAACGGGAGAAGGAGTTGTTCTTTGGGGACGTTGCAATAAAACAAATTTGAATAAATTATTACAATATTATACCATAATTTCATAACCCTTTACAGATAAGCATTTACACTAATACACTAATTTTCGTTCAATTATGTCTTTACAATCGGAAGAAATTTAAAAAGATTTAAATTTTCTCAAAAACTTTCAAGATCCTGCATGTTGGAACACTTACGGCTTTATCTTGAATATATGCCTAAGAGCGAAAGGATTAGCTCAGGATCGGGTGCAAAATAGCGGAGGATAGCGACAACAGTCCTTGAGTGCTAAAAAAAAATAAAGTAAATACCGACATCTAGACCGAAGGCCACCAACGAGAGAAAGAGGGAGTCAGGTATTTTTAGAGAAAACATACCAAACCGTCCTCAAGACTTGCTGTCCTCGATCAAAGACAAAATTTAACTCTTTCAAAACAGAAATATATTAACAATTTTAATTTGACTGTACAAAATATTAAGTATACCGGGTGAAAGAACTACAATCCATAATACGATTAAAATAATAAAAAAGGATCTTACACACTAATGTCCGTAGTAATCATTTTTGGCAAATGGTGATCTGGCGATTGACTCAGAAAGACCTCATCACTTGTCCAAAATTATAATCAGAGAATCAAAGTGGCGAAATCAGGCCTCCAATGATCGAAGCTGCCAAGTATGGAACAGAAAAAAAAAATAGACTGTCCAGGAGTTATAAACAATTCAATTTAAGTTAAAGAATGACAAATGACGTGAAGTAAAATACGAATATAAATAAAGTGAATTGATCTGGATCGAGTCACTTTATTCTTTAATTGGCTACAGAAAAAAAAAGATAAAAAATGTATTGAAATGCAAATAATGTTTACAGAATAGAATCAATATTGAGGATATCAAATGCTCAATTCAATTCGAAAAAGAGACCAAGAACCTCATGCTGATGAGAATATGCTGATCACTTACCCTTGACGAAAATTTTTTTCCCTCGTGCAACGATAATCCGTTTGTTAAGCGAACCGGTCAAAAAGGGAAGAGAGCGTAAAAATCAAAGCCAAAATGTGATGTGGGAAAACTAGAAATTTTACGTGAGCACTGAGAGAGTGGGGAGCAAAAATTTGCAATGTGACCATTTACAAAGTTCTTGAAAATTAAATAGTAAGACCTTTTTTTTATTATTTTTTGGTCCTGAATCGTACTACGGATAGTAGTTCTTTCACCCGGTATACTTAATATTTTGTAACTTTAACAATGTTTATACCATTTTGTGGTCAAAAGCAATAATTATAATAAATAAATAAATAATTACTAAATACCTAAACAAAAGCCTCGCTACATGAAAACAAATTTAATCGACATGTCGAAATATATTTTGTTTTTATATATTTTCCCAAACATATGAAAATAACCACGTCAGTTACACTAATATCTTTATCAACAATTTCACATTTTCACAAAATTTCCTATTTACATATATACGATACACGAACACTTTAACCGCACCGTACGCCTTTATATGTATGTAAGTGACGTACATGTTTCAGACGTGGACGAATGTCTGGATAATAATGGTGATTGCCAGCACAATTGCATTAATGAACCGGGCTCCTACAGATGTAGCTGCAGGGAGGGCTTCCTGTTACGCGGAGACAATAGGACGTGTTATCCGCAAAGCGTCGACATGGGTCCGGCGAATCCGGTCCTACAACACGGCGAATCTCAAAATCGTCCGGGCGTAGGACATGACGAGGCGCTGGAGGCGAATAGAGATCGTTGTTACGCCAACTGCGATACCGTCTCGCGTCTGCATGACAGACTCAAGATATTGCAGGAAAAGGTTTGTATACGTACTTTAAATCATTTTACGCGAAGCTGTGCTTATACAGCAGGTTATGTAACCGACAGACTAATATCGTCCCAAAACTTTATTATTATTATAATCGGGCTATGGGACAGATGCCTTTGGTCACTGCAATCTTAGTAGGTCTATTGCAACAAGATGCCTCTGTATGTGTTAGAAAAGATGGAGGCCTTTAATGGGACAAACTGTAGCATTCAATCTTAAAAAGTAGATGAAAGGAATGGTACCAGATGGACTGCGAGGTTTCTATTGGTCCATTTTTAATTTTTTTGCTTGGATGTTTATTCCATTCGTTTCTGCCGAAAAGTGATTAGTGTGTATCGGCAAATTACAAGCGATGTTGCACTTTCATAAAAGGAGCTTCTACTTTTATTAATTTTTTTATTAATTTATAAATTATTTTTTAGCCAAGCTTTATTTATGTAATTTTATTTTTTATTTTTTCATTATTTTCTTTTCTTTGAGGCGCTATCAGGGAAAAAAATACCAAGAAAACAGGCACATACAAAAATACAAAAAAAAAAGAAAACACAGCATAGCTAAATTATCAGATAGCGTTCCAAAGAACACGTCAGAATTCGAGAACATCGCATCGAACTTCTGCAAAATACGCCAGAAAGACGAGGACTGGCCCGGTACCGTTCTCCGTCGATATAATGAGAAGGTTTGACACAAAAAATATAACGAAACATGAAACTCAAGAGAATGTAACATGAAATTTGAATTTTAATTATCGAATACATTTTCTCTGTACAGATCCAAGTCTGTGTTTGTGTATTTTAAAGTAAGGATTCCATATTGAGCTGAAATATTGAAGCCACGATAAAATCGAAAGAAGGTCCTTTTTCTTCGAAGTTCTTTATTCAAAATGTAAATGTGATCGGTTTCGTGAAAAATCACTACAGCAGATGATGAAGTTCAATTTTTTATATTAAGATGACCTCACACGCAATCAGCCCCGATCCTCTAGATTATTCATTCATCTATTGTTAATTATATTGCAAAATCATCCGCGAAAATGTATTAGATTCAACATACGAGATTGGTAATATGTACCAATGTTTTCGAAAATACGTTTATTTCCCCCGGGTTACCGCCTCGTGAAAGAGATCATTCTCGCCCGATATCGCAATCTAAAATTGTCAAACACACGGTCCGCGCTAACGAAAACAATACCCTCCACTACATACATACGTACTACATCCATTATTGACTGCGAAACGAGCGATATTACGTGCCACGCGCTCGCTACCCTCCACCTCACATCGTCCCATAAAATATATACGTATACAACAACCGCGGTTGCTCCTCGAAAACCCCCTCGTTATTTACGCGCACTTCGTTGGCGTCACCTCATCATACGGCGGCGATGTGGCTCTTGTAGGTGTAATGACATCGAAAATGAAGCGAGCAGATTGAAAATCGATTCGCTTGAATATTGCTTCATTTTAATTTAATGCCGTGGTTCCTTTTCTTCTAAGAGAAGGACGACGAGTACAAATTAAGAATCAAAAACGAAAGGAGGATAAATATTCGTGTATTAAAGAAAGAATGAATCGAATAATCCTAAAAGCCTGAGAATTGGCTGTTTCTGTCGTAATGAACCAGCCCGACTCACCACGACAGACTAAACCCTAAATTCATGCGAATCGGGCTCGAATCGTACTCAAATTTTTGAGTTGGCTCAGCTTGAGTTACAGAGGTCTCCCTTACATCTATTATACAGCGAGGTATTGAAGTATGTTGCTATGCAACTACCGCAAATATTGTTAGTAATTACCAATTATTAAAATCAACTCAGCATTTTTGCATAGTTCGTGCAAGAGGAATTCTAAAGGTAACGTCATAGAAAGTCTTGAAAGCAGAAATATTGCCTACCAAAACCCGATACATTTAAGCGAAGCTATGATAACTAATTAATTCGAACAAAGTGCGTGAAATGAAAAAATTAATAAAACAGGTAAAACTAAGAAGAAATAATAAACGAAACAAAGAACAAAAATTCGAAAAATGCAAGATATAATAACAATAAACATCAAGGATAATTTACGCTTTAGAATTGAGATCTGGCAGTTGTTACACTGAGAAAAATTTTTGATAAAATTAAATACAAATATATTTTATATTTAATTATGAAGCAAGAACAAATTATATTTAGATCTAATATAAGTTTGTTGTTAAAAATGTGTATTTAAATTAAATCAAATAAGGGATCTATTATACAATAACCTTTATCTACTTTCAATACGTCTCATGTGTTGATTTAACAATAATTTTTTATTTATTTTAAATACGTCTCATGTATTGATTTAACGATATTTTTTTATTTATTTTAAATGCACTTTATGTGCTAAATTGACAATAAGTTTTATTTATTTGAAAAATTCCTTATATCAAATTAACAGTTACTTTTATTTATTTTAAATATGTCAATTTAACCATAATTTTTATTTATTTTAAATGCGTCTTATAAATAGTTTTTATTTCCTTTAATTACGCTTTATGTCAATTTAATAGACACTACGTAGGCTTTTATTAATTAATTAATATTATTGTTTAAAAGAATTCTTCCTTCTGCTTGCTCTTCCGTTATCGAAAACTGCTTCCATCTGAATTTTTGCTAACATTTAAGAAGTGGAAGTGGCATTAATGATGCACTTAATATGTATCATTTTGTGACTGAAATAACGCTCAATTAAATGCATTTATACAAACATCATGTATTATCTATTAACAACATACACAGGGCGTTCAAGTGTGTCTATACCTAATTGCTAACTTAATTACTAGCGTGCTTCTAATGCTAATTGCAATGGATAAAACAAAAGCTGGACAGTATTTTTTCAGGAATGAATTATGTTTTAGGCGAAAATCAGACACAAAATCTTAAAAAGTACAGCTTCCTTTTAAAAAAAGTCACTCAGGAAAGAAGATACTGCCTTTTATTCTTCCTCCCTGTATTTATAGCAAGTAAACTGATAAATTAGGTGCAACATCAATTCCAAACTGCCGATATTTAACTAATATTTAACTGAATCAATATAGCGCTGATTTTCTCACAGTGTATACTTATAAAACACAAAACTAAAATTACTTATAATATAGATATATAAATGAAATTTATTTAAATACTTTAGCCTTCAGCCAACAAATAGGATAAATTGTTTTAAAATTTCCCGATCCGTATTAATCATGAAGAACGTGTCGGTATCAATTACGTTTCCTGCACAAAACCTGCAACTTAACTTAAATAATGTGTAAGTTCTAGTCACGATCAAATACTTCTATCAGTTCTTGTAGTCTGTTAATAATTGTGCCCACTAAAGTGCGTTACTTCCATGCGCTTCACGAAATTAGCAGAGATTAGACAGACTCGTGTTTCGTCGACTCTCAAGGAAACCAGAAGGCAACCCGTTCTCATGAGACGAATAAACATGAGTCTGTCTAGTCTCTGCTAACTTCGTGAAGCACGCGGAAAGTGGGATAATATTTCTTAAACTAAGATATAGCGTATTTGATATCGTTGGATTAATCCTTCTTCTCTCTTTTTTTGAAAGATGTAAAAATATATTTTATACGAGAAAGTTGACTGGGAATGTAACTAAATTACGAATAACGGCAGAAATTAACGCATAAAAAATAGAAATCCACCAAATTGTCTTTTAACGTACGGAAGCTCTTCGAAAAAGTAGATTACATCAAACAAGCAACAACGATTTTAAAATGATTTAACTCCATAGTTCAAAATTTATTTATTTTTATTTAAATACGTTGCTTATTTAATGTATGTTTACAATTTCTTCATTGTAAATTAAGACCTACAGTTTTGTAAAAGAATTTGCATTTTCTCCATTAGAATAACTAATTCAAATTAAATGCAAATTCTTAAAATACATATGACATCCAAAGCAAATTTAATTTGAATGCATAACATCTAAAAGGCTATGATTTCATCAAATTTAAATAAGCCTAAATTATTATCTTCGAGTGTTCGGAATCTACAAGCAGCCTGTGGAAGCGATATCGTCGCGAATCACTCACCACGAATGCAAACATTTGAGGAGAGCCTCGGAGAGCATGAATCTTTGAAATATTGGCAATTTAGATAAGACGGATCAAGAATCTGCATTTTATTGGCGTCTACGTTGTATCGCGTGGCCCTCTCATATTCTTTTGGTAGTAAAATATTGATTTTTGTACTACGTTTTATAATCGCGAGTTCGTTGCTTGTTAAAATTCGTGAAGCACGTGCTTAATTAGGAGGGATTGTGCAAACGTGAAAAAATGATTAACAAGAATAAGAACCATATTGTTGAGCGTTGACTTTGTTATTCATTTCTCTCCGCGTTTACACAAACTTAATTAGGCAAATTAAGCAAACTTAATTAAGCACGTATTTCGGTCATATAATTTTTTTTTGTATAGAATCTTTAACCTTATTGCCTTTTCATATGTTTTTAACTGCCCTGATGATGCGTCTTTTTAACACGAAACCGCTCTACTAAATTTTGAAATACAAAGGGGAAATACCTGTGTTTATAGTTTGTCCCTGCATCACTAGAAAAACCAAAAAATGTTTGACCCATCGTATTCACATCAATACGTAAAGCTTATTGATAAATATCAAATGTCCAGAAATATCATTACTTGGCCACATATGAAGAAATCGAAATGTGATTCACGAATGGCAACTTTTGTTTTTTCTTACATTTGCGTAGTACTCGGTGCTTCCGGTCTACTTTAAAACTAAAGAAATAAGAAATGTCTCTTACTAAAGACGGGTTTCGTACCTTCATGTTAATATTCCAAACCTTACATCACGACTATCTACCAGCAAAACCAACTACACTACCAAGTTCATCCGCAATAAAAGCAATCATAAGTTAGAACGCCAAACTCAGCACTTCGCAGATTGGAAAATAATGAACTTAGAATATAGTTTAATCCGAGCTGTTAAGTGCGATATATATACACGTACATCTGTACAAACTCATCGTACAATAACATGCTAATTTATTCCCACAAGGTATCCGCCCTGAGCACCGCAATCAAACTGTCGACAATGGCATCAGGACCACCGGGTCCGCCAGGTTCTCCGGGCCCGCCAGGACCGCAAGGACCGAGAGGATTTGCCGGTACGTAACGGGAGTAAATTCGAATGTAATTTGCATGAAGGTTTTGCGCCAATTCGTAAAAGATTGCTGTATTCAAACGATAAGGCATAAAACGAGTATTGTTCAGTTTATATGTGTACTTTATTACGGCATTGTTGGAGCTTTTTGGACGTTTTAAGTTTACACAAACGATCAGCAGGCGCTATTGAAATTTTACATTAGTATTTTCGTAAAATTCGACATTTGTTATTGTTGAATCAGGGTTGTCGTTCTAGTATAATTGTACTAAATTTAGTACTTTTTGCGTAGAAAAATATTTATTATTTGAATGTTTACAATATCTACATTATTACACAAAATATTTATTTTTTTAACTATTTTATACTCCTTGTAACGAATTATGTGAATCAAGTCATAATAGTAGCAGCAGAGCCATTTTTCTCTCTAAACTGTAAGCTTCTTTATAAGACATAAGCATACTTTATAAGACATATAAGCAGCTACAGTTTAAATTTACGATGTTTACCTAGTACCATTACGATCAGATACGCGGCAGTATATCCTTAAAATCTCTCCCGCAGTTAAATTTGAGAGTGTCCAATTTGTCCCGACCATTAAGCAAATAACATTTCGTCTATTTCCAAAGAAGAAAAAAAAATGGAAAACAACATACCGTAACTATGTCTACACTATTTTCGCATCATTTGTCACCCATCTATCGTCCTAACTGCCGATGTGACTATGCTATGCGTGAGAGGAACAATAATAATAAAACGCCAACGCTTCGACTCATATGAGTCGTCTCTGCCTGACAATTGTCGAGCGGAATATATAGGCGGCGTCGGCTTCCCTGGCTTGTTGAGCGCTCGTCAAACCGAAAAATAGTCCGATACGTTTTTAATGCGTCTCCCTCCCGTTTTAATTCGGGAAATTAAGTGCTTCACACGGCGCTAAATGTTCCGAACTGCGAAATGAAAGTCCGATGTGAAAAATTTATGTCGTGATGAATGGGAGTCATAATTGCGATGGTTCCGCTTTTGGTGTCGCGTATATGTACGACAGTTGCGATAGAGGATTGATTGATTTTTTACCCCGAGAGGATATGGAAGGACGTAATGACGTATTTACATTGGTCGGAGTAGAAAAACACCGCTTCACGAGTACAAGTTCAGCTCCCGATGCAATCGGGTACTGAATTCCTTCACTTATTATTTCTTGTGGGAAATATGCGGGTGTCCCGCCTTTCTCGAAATATCCCACAGAAGGGGTTACGACCCTTGAAAAGCACGTTCGTTGCTTGTTTGGCCAGCTTAATTGCCTTTTCATTTCCTTCGATTCTTTGATGGTTTTGGACCCACTATAAAATAACGTTGTTATTTTCGTCTCAATTGCCTTAAATTGTGCATTAAACCCGATTTGTATGCGTAGACCTTAATAGCCTTTAGTTGAATATATTTATAGTTGTGCCTCAGACTCAAAGCACAAACCTCTGTTTGAGGTATTTGTGTGTAGACATTTTTAGGTGGTAGTTAGCCCCGCTGATGCTTGTACTTGTTCCAACCCTTTTATTCTTGACCCGTCCGTGTTATCTCTTTTACTTTGAGTCTCACCAGATGTTCACTCAGTAACGGCTTTCACTGATCACACTATAAGACTATAAGATCAAAATTGTATTGCAAAAGGATCGCATACTTTGCAATGTGTATCAGATAAATTATTCTGAAATGCTCTCTAAGATCCCCAAGCTGTCGTTCTTTCATTCTACAATGAGCGAGGGCACTTCTCGTTGTAAAACGAATGATCTTAGTCTTTTGCTGCTTTGTACGCAGGCTATGATTTTGACACCATTTATGTGTGTCGCCGAGATCTTTGCATAAGTTCCGGTATAATGTTCTCGTAATTCATCAGACACCAGAGCAGAAGATGTATTAGCCCGAATTGTTGTCGTTTCGGAACACAGCATAGCGTTTATGCATCGACTTTGGAACATCACTTTAGTCAATTTTTAGACATTGAGGGAAAACCTTTGGTAGAAGTCGCTGCCTCGATGCTCTCAAAAGAAGTTTTATCCGGAGCACCCTCTACGTTCAAAAGTGCACAGAAATCTCTTTTTTTTGCAATAAATGGCGCCACCAATCTGCTTATAACATACTGGAGGACTGTTATTGTTGATTAGGATGAAGCGGCATTAATAGTTTTGTAAAAAAATGAGCTTTATAATTCGTTTTTAAGACACGCTAATTTTAATTGGATGTAAACTTATTTCAACGAAAACATTTGGATTCTAAGTTGACCAAGTTCCATAATTTTATTAGTTCACATAGTCAGACAGGTGAAGACAAGCTTCATTAGTAAAGAATATCTTCATCGTTATTAATATTATTCAAAAGGCTTTGATTGTATTGCATTCGCCTATTAAAATAAAAAAATTAATGAAATCTTTGCGTTTTCTAAGCAATTTCGTCCTTCAGGGGAGGGAGAAAGGTGATAAACAATCTTCTTTAAATCATAGAATCTTCGATTTATGTACCTTTCATCTTTACACCATTGTGTGCTTTTAAATTTCATTTCTACAATGACGCCTAAACTTGCGATACAATCTTAACAATTCAGTAACAATTTCGAACAATTCAGGCAGTCTGCAAAGCGCATATTCATACCTATAATAAGTTTTGATAGGTTGCCGACTTACTTTCTCATTACGTACGAAGTTTTGATGGTTCGCAATTACGAGTTAACACCTGCGGCGCGCATGCAACTCTCTAGAGCTTAATTTCCTTCTTCAACATGCAACAGAAGCATGTAAATCTAATCTAAATGAACCGAAATCACCTTCGCGCCTGCTTATGCACAATATATGCATATATTAATGGGCGGTGTGTTAAGCATATAGATAAATTCAAGGACCATCAAATATGGGGGATGTACTTATAATGAATCGCTTCGTGCAACTTTTGATAATGAAACAACATCACCAATGGTTTCCAAAAAAAAATCGACCAAAATCGGATGCTGTTCCAAAATACATACTGCGCGCTGTCCTTACACATCGAAGACTGTAATTCTTTCAATTTTGCATGAACAGTTAGATGTGATGTGTGTGTTGTCGATGGATTCTGCATAATTTGACCAAAACCCGAAAAAGACTCGTATCAATTGGCGTAGGAAAATGCTCAAAAGAATCGCCAGAAGAACTCCATATACAACATCGTAACAGGCGACGAAACTTGGATATGTTCATACAAACCGGAAACTAAGCAACTGCTTCCGTGTTTCCAGATAAGCCGAATCCAACAAAAGTTCTTCGTCTGCGAAGTACTTTGTGCTGGACACATCACAAGCATTGCTGTGAACAATTAACGCTGAATGACATACAACAATTTGCTTGCCTAACTATTAATTTTTGTTCCCGATTGCCAAACAAAAAAATGCGTGGGCAGCGATTTGTGTCACCTTCAGGAGCTACCGAAGCCTCCAGAATCATCTTTTGGAGGTACCACCTTCAGAGTGGAAAAGACGTTTCAAGAATTGGTTAATGGCAGGACTTTAATTTAATTCTGCATCAAACGCGGAGCTTTTGCCTATCTGTTATGATATGCCGATTACAATTAAGATAATATTGCAAACTGTTAAACCCAAGATCATTAGATGTACTCTACCCTCGTCGTTTTTCTTGGAAAAGTAGTACTTGGATAATTTCCTTGGAATTCAAAATTAAATTCTTTTTCACGCATAAGTTTTTTTTTTAATTTTGTAACTTCTCTAATAAGTTCATGCAATTCAATGATGGAAGCAGCATCCACAATAACTGAAATCTCATTTGCGAAATCAACCACTTGCATCATCAATGTGAACATGTCTTTGATATATAATGGAAAAACTAATGGGCTAATGGTGGTATCTTTACGACACCGAGATCTAGAGTATAGGGCTGAGAGCGAGTATTAGTACGTCTGACCTGCATCTGGCAAGAAATGGTGACCAGCCAGATCAACACGGGTCCTTGAGACAGTTTATCAGAAAAAATCAATAGATACTGTATCAAACTCGCAATTACATGTAATCGATCCAAGGAACTCATGATGTGGTCGCCCATCGAAATTGGTTTATGGCTGTTTATATTCGGTAGATCTAATTTTTTTGGTACGGCTACAACTGACGCAAGCTTTATTGTTCTGTAATACGCCAATTTCACAACATAGAAAGAGTATTAACTACCAATAAAAATAATTAATTTTACAATTTTTTCAAAAAAAAAATAAATGTCAGCAACCTAAAATTATTTCCTTTTATTAAATTGAAGGTAAATTCACAACCTTTAGTTGCATCAATACATACAGAATACGTTCCTTGATATTAAAAACAAACCGTATTTCACAGGCACTCCAGACACAGCTACCGTCGTACATGGAAATCAAGATTACACCTATTCTCTGCTGGATAGTAGTTTTGTACCGCTCCAGGGTGGAGGAGAAGCATATTGCAGATGCAAGAGAGGACCGCAAGTATGTGTAAATTCATATATGCACGTAATAATCTACATCTGACAGAAATCGGACCGAATAATTGCGACGTAATGGAAATTTCAAGTATTCACAATTTAATTAACAATTAAAGAAATTAATATTTGCAAATAGTCTGCATTAACTTTCTCGATACTCCTGCAATGTTTCATTTTACACAAATTTAATGTCAAACCTAACAGGGAAATAAGACAAAAAAGAAGGACTTACCTTGACACAAGGGAAGTGCCATATTCGATTTAATCACGGTATTAATTTCACAATAACAGCTTTGAGCTTGTACCCAGTAAAACCTTTCGAGTGTTTCCTTTTTCTTTCGCATTTTTCAGGGTGAAATCGGAGCACCTGGCGTGAGAGGTCCCAAAGGCGAACGTGGTAGTCGCGGACCTCGAGGGCTGAAGGGTGAGACCGGTTCCATAGACGTTATACTGCTTTTATTGGCCGACATCCGATTCGACGTCGTCCATTTACAAAACAAAGTCTACGCTAATGGAGAAAAGTAAGTGCTTTCGACAAACAAAGGAAGCTAATGCCGGCATATATTTGAAGAACCGCCATATATCGTGTAGCTCCATAATCGGCTTATTAGCTTTATAATAAGGACGCTTGTTTATGCAAAACGAATGTTGTGCTTATTGAAATATTCGACTTTTCATTATAAAAAGTAGAACAAATCAAACGGTAGCTTTTCTTTGGAAATAAATAAAATATTTTCTTTTCAAAATATTTTATAAGAATAAATTTTTTAAAATATGTTGCAATTTACCACCATTTTTGCACTCACATAATTTATAAAGCAATTGAATAACATAAAATAATTAATTTAGAATAAACCGAGAAATTGATTTAACTCCAACCCAACGTTAACATTTCCATTACTTTCTTCATTACTTCTTACCCATTTATAATTAAATTTTCTCTTTAACAGGCCGCCAAAATATGACTTCCAAATCGCACTGCAGAACAAAAGCCAAAAGGACAAAGCTCGTTTGGAGAAACAGCATCAGTTGCTTCAAGGATATTTAAGTCCAGCCGTAGAATCGGTGGCACCTGGAAGCGAAGCTATGCTAGCGAATAAACCGGTTCCTCCAACCAAACCTAGCATTGACGAATTTGTGGATAACACTTTTTTCATAACTGATGATGATTACGCGTACGATGACGAAACGTCGTCATTAACGAATGATTTCACTAACGATTATTACTATGACATGCAATAGGATTTAGTTTAGATGGACTATTTTAAATAATTTGTGTTAAACTAGTATGAGTAATGATAAGAGAAATAAATGGTACCTCTACCTAGATGGAAAGCGTGTAGTTTTTGTTTGATCTATCTAACTATTTTAGAGTTTCAGTGCTTCCCCTTTCCTTGTCCAAAAGACAATACCTTCCTCATAGCACTAATGGAGAAAAAAAAAACAACTCTACCCACGAACATGTTTCTACCTATACAGCATTATCAACGTAGCTCGTAGCGTGTTCTTCTTCGCCCTGCACCGCTTTTTACCTCACAGTTCAAATCACATCCCTTTTGAAACAAGCCACCCTCTAATGCCGATAAATACACACCTGCTATTTACAAAAATTGGGTACTGTTCCCCTGGTCATCTCTCGGGCAGTTCTTGTTTTCACGCTAAAAGCTTTTAGTAACACTACGTAAGAAGTGTTAGTGCTTCTTCCTTCAATCATCTTTTAGCGAATAACGAACTCCAAAAATCTTAGTGAATAGTCAAATTAGCTTCAAACTAAACCAACAGTGACGTCTTCATCCAATTGATTCGAAAGTTGGGTGTAGACGAGCCCTATTCGTGCTACGGGAAATAAATTTAAGCATTACGAGCACAAGGTGAGACAAGTTACTTCCCCCATTTGTTATATCAAATACACAACAACAACAAAAAACAAAAATTATTTCCTGTCTTGGGTTATATATTTACAAGTTCTCATTAAAAAAATTATGCGGACAAGGATATCTCAAAAAACTCAATCGAAGAAAAAAAATTCCATTATTTTCAAATTGTCGATAAAAATTTCAAAAACTTTTTGTTGAACATAAGACAATAAATCTCCATACTTTTAACTAACCCTGTATGTATGTATGTGACTACTTATAAACAACAATGCTTGATAATATTAAAAAAAAAAACAAAAAAATGTTGTTTTTTATTTTATTTTCAGCACCTTAGGAGCCTTACAAACGCTCTTTATGTTCAAGCCACCTTTAAATAGATGTATTTTCAGTAGTACAGTTGGTTGGCCTTTAGTTGGCACAACGTCCTACGGTCGGCGCAATATCCGTAACGGTTAGCCACGGTCGTTGGATATCAATTGGCTCTAGATAAGCAAAATCGGCTAAGCGTTGGTCAACAATCGGGAAATCAAGCTATGCCTGGCAATAAATACTTGAGTGACATAAGTAAGTCGATGTTGAACCAATTCAGTCGATGCAGCGTCGATTGAAGATCAGTTATCAAGCGTTGTGAACATGTGCCGTCACGGTCGACAAACAATTTTTAGAGAAAAGGTTAAAGGTTGGTGCACGCCAAAGTAGATAGTTTGCCCAAACATTAGGTAAGTATGCGAGAACATCGCGAACCAATGCTCGGCCAAAGTGTAAAACGTCCAGCCAAGCTATCCGTGATCGGGAGCCAATGTTGCGCCAACCGCCTGTGCTATTAGCGAAGTTGCAGCCGGTGCTTCCCCGACTATTCGTGCCTCGTTTTTTTTTTCTTAAAATACATAATACGCGCTTAAAAATAGCGTTACATTGTCTTTACTATTTTAGCTTGCTGCTTGCAACGTTGAAACTAATTATACTATAAAAACATATTCACCAATAGATATAATAATAAATAATTTCATTGGGAGACCTCTAGACTGACGAGGAACAAACGTAGCGACCCTAGCGCTGCACCTTCTTGATGAGGCCGCTCCTCTAGTTTCCTCAAAAATTTTTTGCCCATTTTTAACATTTAACACAAATAATCTTATCTTCAGCTATAGAAGCTTTGAGGTAGTAAGAATAAAAGCTTAGGTAGAAAATTTCTACAATAAAGTTAGGTGAAGGAAACGAGTAATCTTTTCATATGAAATTATAATGATTTGTTTTCAGTAACTAGATCTGGTGGCGCCATCATGTGATCAAATATGCAACTTTAAAGGAGGATTAGTTAGGAGGAAACTCCGGTACTAGGATTCCGGTATGGATGTACTAGAGAATTCAAATATTTCTTATTGACTTTTAACCAACATATTGTAAAAATATATAATTTTAATATCATTATGTACATTCATATAAGACCTTTAAAAGGTTTTTAAGTTATACAATTTTTTGTTATTGTACAAATAAAAAGGATATTAATATTGTTAAAGTGTATTTGGTAAGCTTATACAGCAGTAACTTTTTTTATCAGGCATACTTACGAATACTCCAATTAGAAAACGGGAAGGACGTTAATAAACGCCCACAACTTAGAAATAAAATACTTCCAATCATAGAATAACTTACCAAAATGGTAACTTAACGGGTGGAGGTAAACCATATTACAGCGCTTCTCGTAACTATGCCGGAACTGGAAATAAAGCGCGACTTTTTAATTTTAGGTAAATAAATATAATAATTCAAATTAATATTATCAAAAGAGTGTTTTCATTCGCAACTGTGGTGAATCTAATTGGACCACAATTAAATATTAGTTACCACCACAAATGCGAATAAAAACTTGATAATATTAATTTTAATAAAAAATTTTTCTTCATTTAATACCACAATGTTAGGTGAAATGTGTCCAATAAAACGTCTTATTAAAAAAAAAGTGATTTAATTTTAACAAAAACACTTTAAACAAAACTTCTTCGGCAACACGTGCAATACAAACAATTATAATAAATAAAGCAGATGATCGGATGCGTATCTTCCGACATTTTAATACTGTAAACTACCTTAGAATACCCTGCAATGAAAGAGTCGCAAGCAAGAATATAGTATTACAATACAGGTTTGATTATTACTTATGATTATCAGCCTAAATTTGGGAATTCCAAATGTTTTCTTTGTAATTTTCTTTTTTTACAAAAAATGTTAGAAGAAAAAGTTGTAGGTTGTTCAGTTTCGCTGTTAAGGTGTTGGGTTCTACTTTTAGACCACGGGCGATAACATCCTTAAGGCTAGGGATAGAACTTTTAATCTTTTTTTAGTGTTCTATTGACATGGTTTGGTACAACTTTTGTCTGTAACATTTTGTTGTAGGTTGTTTAGTTTCGCTGATTCTACCGACCATTTTGCGGTATTTTCAATGGTTTTTGAGAAATATGTATTTGAATGTCACTATTTTGTAACAAATTTATGTTAATAACTTTGGTAGATAAATATCGTTTATTCAAGTAAAAAAGTCATCCCTAGATCCCTAGATAGAATTTTTAATAAATTTCAACATGAAACCAAATTTGAATTTCTCGTATTTTACTCTAAATCCCCTTGAGGACTTTTTAGCGGAATACGAAGGCTTCAGTAACATGTTTTAAAGTAAAATCGGATTCGGAGAATCGATTCCAACCATCACCATTTACTCATATTTTTCAAATTACACCCCGAAAATATTAAAGATAGGGATCAAAGTTTCCCAATATTGTAAGACTTATAGCTCGCTTACCGTAAGAGATAGAAAATCGGGGTAACCTTTAATAGATCCAGCATATCGTTAAGAAAATGATGAAAAAAATGTTCCCTTTGGAAATTCGGACGATTTGACGATTTCAAAAATGTTTTAGAATATTTATTTTGATGATGCAGTTTGACCTACTGATTGCAAGTATTTTTACCATTTTGCGGTATCTTCAATGGCGCTATATTACAAATTTGCTTAAGTGGGCTTCGGATGTTTGCTTAGTTTTATAAATTTCGATGGTTCCCAAATTCGGTTTTACCTAATTAATATCGAACTTTAATTGTTAGTTTTCGAATGAAAATTAATTTAAATAAATGTAATTTTGCCGTATGAAGCCACATTTTCCACTAAGCTACAAAACAAAAATCTCAAAAATATCTGCATGTACAAAACGTTTTGAAAAGGAAAAGCATAAAAATTAAGGGAAACGTGGACCAGAATCGTAAAAATATTGTGACCCGTTATATGGTGCGGCATAAGTATAAATGAGAATTCTGTAAAAGGTAAGATTCGAGTGCGAATTCGACCTCGTATTAATTTACTTCTATCGACTTCAAAATGCAGTCATTTAATATAAATTAAGGCGGTAAGGAACAACCCGCTATACGCTATCGTCTACGTGTTATTTTTAAATTTTCTGTCCAAAATGTTTACAAAACAATGTGTGAAATCTTTAAACATTACAAACAGGCTTGGAGAAAATAAAAACACAGCATTGTTTAACTTGTATATATTTATTGTAACAAAAAATAATAAAGTCGATTTTACATAATACACATGTTACTTCTTTCTTCTCGTCATATATATATTATTTTATGTATATCATATATATATATATATATAAAGAAATTCCATTCGATCAAGTACATGTCGTCATCCATTACGACTAAGGCAACAGCCAAAGAAATTAAAATATATAACTAATAGTAATAATTAACGAGGGGTTTAACGAAACTTTAATCAATACAAGTTCGATAAAAAAAGAACGCAAGACATGATTAAAAAATAAATGAAAAATACAACAAATAATACATCCTACTATACCCTTAAAAAAAAGAAAGTAAGTTACTAAACACTCGCATGTCATCAATCAATCAATCATCTTCGCACTACGTTTCGTCGGATTTGACGGTTGCGTAACCCAACAGATGCAGAACACATGATCTGAACGAATGTTTCCGAAGTTTAAACGTGAGGCACAAATATCATAATATTTTGAAATTGTTATATCTCTACGGATCGTTTAATTTTGCTGTTATGATTTCTTCTCAGTTATTTTTTTTTTCGCTTTATATATGCAGAATATCTACACCTATATGGTTATATAACTTCGCAATTGTTGCAAGGTATCGCCATCAACCATCTGGACAAGTTGATCGTATTGAACTTGGCCAATTTGCCTTTGTAGTTCTATAATCTGTAAGCAAGATGTGGGTACAAATAGTTGGCAACAAAAAGGTTCCTCGAAGATATATTGACTGCCAATCTCGAATACTTCCCTATACAGAATGTCTGAGACGTGAAAGTGGAATGTAATACCAGAGTAATAAGCAAATAAGGAAAGAAGGCTAATATAATGCCTGTTAGGCGATCGATCAGGGACTTAACGGCTTTCTTTTCTACGATTCGATTAATGGCAGCGCTTTTTTGCATTTGGGTTTTAGATTTAGCAACTATTATATACTAAAATTTCCAGCTTTATATATCAGACAACCTGTATAGTTATTGGATATTAAACTAGGACCATTACAAAAACATTTTATACATACTAAACGTACTATTTTAAACATGAAAGGTATGTCCAGAACCGTTTGTTGTTATAAATAAATGATAAAAAAAATGCTAAAATAGCTTCCTTATAATATTGATGGCATTATTTACGGTAAAAGCCATGCAAGGAGAAAAAAAAAATACACTACCACGGCCCACTCGGCGTCATCGGCGTGGTTCCGAGTGTTTCTACTCTACTCCATATCGCCGTTTGCTTTACAGTTAATACCACAATATTCGAAACGACAAACATCATCAAGAAATACATGCCTACCATTTAGAAGCAGCGATATACGCCGGATACTGTTTCCCAAGCCATCCCTCAAGCAGTTCTTGGACTGCTTACTACGAAATGGCGTGCGCAGGAACGTTTTGGGAAATTGCACATATAGACGGCTCACATAGGCTTACCGTGATGTATAACTAAACATATTAGATGTTTCACATTTAATAAATAATCTAATACCTAGCTGGTCCTGTAAAATCAATCATTTCAAAATTATAATATCGAAGTATTACACGTTTATTTATTTGCAATAACATTTCTTAATTCAGATTCATTTGCAGTGGTCCTAATTTAGCGGCCAACAACTATAGTTCCTATTTACCTGTGATTGAAGGTAATCCTTCAGGCATATTGTATGAACCGGATCAGATTTCATTAGCTGATTTTTCCTATGTTCATGATCAGTCTCATAATCACTCTCATCGGGGTAATGACCTTGGTATTGGAACTGGTGTTGGTCCACCGTTGCACCCGCCTCATCACCTAACTGGTTTTGGGATAGAAGTAAGGAATCTGTCATTGTGCCGTTGTCATCGCATCTGGTAATGTCGTTTAGAGTTTCCAAGATGTTCAGAAGAATATCGCAAAATTTTTCTAATACTAATTGACTTTGGATCGTTAACAGATTAGATAAAGCTAAACCTGCAAACGGTGCCCTCATTAATTTTTACGGGTCCAAATTTTAAATGGTTTCCTCTTACTTACCTAACAGTTTCCTCTGTTCCATATTAGACACATTTCGCATCTTCATCAACCAACAAGACAACATGGTACTCAGTATAGTCTGTTCATTTTTATTGTATTTCTGCGCTAAGACGGTTAAAGTTGCCCTGAATACTTCGTGAGATGACAGTAGTACTCTGGCTATGACGGAGAGATACATTGACATCAACATTGGCACGTCTTCTCCATTATAAACAGCCCTGGAAAGGAAATAAGTTAAGATCTATTGACAAAGCCTTCTAAGGATTAAAATATTATTGGTATTATCCTGCTTTAATTAGTTTATATCGGTTCGTACGTTATAATGTAACCAAAAAATGTACCAAGTCACATGCTAGGGTTTACCATCCAGCGTCACTGTTAAGTGTTACCGATGCACACCTGCAACCTTCACTAGCAACCTGACGACTCGTTAGGTAGCCGTATTTAAGGCGTATTAAGGCTCGAATACAAGGAAAGGATGAAAAAAAAGTCCGGAACAATTTCTTGTTAGGCGTCACCGTTACCTAAACGTACCTCAATGCACGTGACTGAACAGTGCTAAACATAGCGATTTTACTAGCGTTATTTTTAACGTTATAATAAATAATATAAAACACCAGAATTAAAAAAAAAGCCTAGCTTTTACTTACTCGAATATTCTAATCAAGAGAGGGCGAGCGGTCTCGCAACCAAGCATCGGTTTAGCTCTGATGAACATTTCGACCAGTTTCGCCAACATAATTATCCCCTCGGGTCTCATATCGGCCATTAAAGAGTCGCAAGATTCCATTATCAACCTGCCGTGTACCCGTAGCACGATATCAGGATCGAGTAACATGTGAGCTATGCAAATGATGAGGCATAACCTTAGATTCTCGGACGATGTTTCTGCAACGGGAGAATAAGTTTACTTTTGAATACCTTTTGCGAACTTGGTTACCTAGTAAAGCCGGCATATTATCGAATAACTGCATGAACTGTGGGATCATAGTGCAAGAATTCTCCAGAACAGTCAACCACAATTCTAAGCTGTCTTCTAAGAGATAGACGATAGCGCTTTGATTGATATCGGTTCCCAATTGTATAACTGGGATTAAGAATGGATTTAATTCGGCGCTAACGTGTCCTAGGGCTCTGACCAATTGCACTAAAGTCGCTACGATCGCAACTCGAAGCATGTTATGGTCTTCCGACTCGGCCCAGAGCAATGGGAGATAATGCATTAACGCCCCTGTATGGGGACTTATGGTTTGTCCTACTCTCTCCACAATTAACGTCATGACATTCAAAACATGCATCTAAAACACAAATTAGTAATAATTACCAATCATCTTAGTAGCTATCCCATTCTGGCACCTTAGTCTCACATTCTTTAGCTTCTTTCAGTAAATTAAATAGTAGATTGAACGCTCTATCTAAATATGGCCTAAATTGTTCGGAGTTGAATTCGAAATCGTCTATAGCATGTCTTAACGATGTCGACGCCGTCAGTCTAACAGCCATGTCCTCGTCCGATTCTAACAGACTGGTGACGCATTCGTACAGAGCCGGTCGCAATTCCAAAGATAATTTTATACCGGTCCAATTACCTATAAGCGATGACACCCGTCTTCGAATTACCCTGTAGTTGTTATGCTTTATTTTTAATTCTTCTATGAGCGTGTTTAAGAACCATTGATCAAAGTCAACCTGCGTAAAGGATAGTGTTAAAATAGTAAATCAGGAATTTTTAAAATGTTATTGAAACTACATCGATTAATTCTATATATCTGTCTGTTAGAATAACCTCCTCAACTTTTGAGACAGCCTGTATATAAAATTTTTTAATTGCCTTTATAATATTTTAAATTGGTATTTGCTCTAAGATATCAACGACAAATGATCATAGAAATTAATCCCTTGTAAAACGTACTCTGCTCAACAACATAACGAACAAAACATATGATCTGTGAAAAGTATATTGCATTACGCTTACTTCATCATACATATCATAAGCTGCTAATCCAACTGCATTATACACAGCATCCTTTCGCAAGATTCCGGCCATATCTTCTGGAGATACCATACAATTAGTTTCCCTGATCATTTCCAACAGAATAGGGGCTAGTGTGTCTCTATGTTCGTGAAATAAGGTAACAAATACTGACTCCATGCTGGGCTAACAAATCAATCGCCGATTAAAAACGAAAAATCATTGATGCCAAGCTAAACACTTACTCTAAGGCTATATTTCCAACTTTCACCGGCTTCATCGTTAGCAAAATTTTCAGGATCGTTGTCCCACATGTCCAACTCGTCTTGCGTTAAAATAAAATAATGTGACACTAATTTTTTACAAATTTCAGCTAGGGTATTTGGTTGCAAGAAACCAGTTTTAATTTGATGCGCTCTGACAGTTTCAGGATCTTTTGTCAGCTCAACGACTTTCGCAGGTCTATACTCCGCACATAGTAAAATCCCTTTAATTAAATTGAAACACTGTATGACGAACCTCTCGAAGACATATTCAATACCCTCTGGTGTAAACGCATAATAAATCGTCAATTCCAAAGTAGGTTGAATAAAATCGACAAATGTAAATGGATGGCTGTCCAAAACAGAAAGCAAAATTTTTGTAAGATGTATAATAAACTTCTCTGTCAATTCAAATAGGTATTGTCCTCTCATGCGTAGCCTTTTCCGGCATTCTAACGAAGTTCTAATTTTTTCAAAGATAACCTTAATGAAATTCATGCAGTCTTGGTTCTGGTGGGGTCGGTAAAAACCGTGGATTGTTAGTTTACGCAATATTCTTAAAGTTAAAAGAGCTTTCTCCAATTCAACAGTTAACAGATCAGCATTTACGTTCTGCGCAACGTTTCTGATGAATGATTCCGTAAAATTATTCCATAGGTTCAAAATAAAAGCATATATGTTGGAGCTAAATTCTTGAAACAGCCTTCGATCACCTGAAAATCAATTGATAATTGAAAACATTGCACGATTATCAAAAAATTATCTTCTGTTACCTGCAAGTCTTTTCGATGAAAGCGCCTTAATAACATTGTGTAATGTCAGTAAACCACGATGCTGAACTAAGGAGTCGCTGTTTTCTATTGCCTGTATAAGTGTTGGCAACAGTTCAGGCCATTCTTTAGGGCAATCACTTCGGGCAATTTTCGAGACTAAAACAGCTTTTTGTGTCGCAATTTGCTGGATAGGCTCACTAAAATTGGATATTAAACTTCGTTTCAAATTTTGCTTCTCATCATCGGATATAGCACTAAAAGAAAAATATATTAAAATTACAAAACCAAGTATGCAGTGAAAGTTAAATTAAACCTACTTAGGTGCGTTTCTTCTCCAATATTTATCTATCCCGTTCTTAAAATAAAGAACGGCCATCCACCGTACGTTAATATCTACATTATGATTTGATATTATATTCTGAAAAATAAATAAGGTACATAGTAGGGACTCCACTTGGTTACTTTAATCTCCCTTGACTTACAGATAAAACCGTATAAAACCCTGGCTGTGTCTCCCATTCACCCAATTTGGCTTCGGCAGGTTTTAAAACATCAGGATTTTGACTGGACGCCCTTTGCAAGACGTCCAATACGATCTGATCAGTCGAAACTGGATTCATTTTCCGTTATAATCATGACAGATGTTATTCCTGCATTCCTCAATGATACGGTAGACAGATATAAACGCTGGAATAAATTAACCTGCCTAAATACACACGTCTAATACGCGAAATGAGGTTATGTCAGCCAGGAAATCAATTACCTACATTTGAACCGTTTGAATAATTAAGCTAATTTCGCGTAATCTAAATTATAAATATTGAATGGGATGTATGAATAAATCACAAGCTAAATCGAATGATATGCACAGCTGATTCGAGGAAAATCGCTAAAACTCAAATATTTGACTTATGTCACTTAAGCCTTCATTAATTATGAAATGTGATTTTAGGAAGTGGTGATTTGTGAAAATGATTTTGCCATAAAGACGGGTCACAGTATTCTTGAATTATGTCTAATATTTTATCCAATAATTAGAAATGCGCTTACAATTTGGTTGAATCAAAAAACTGTTGTGCGGTTTATTAATTGGGAATACATTGTATTTAATTTGAATTTATATAATTAAATTTTAAAACAGGATTATCACTGTGATTTCTTTAGAAGAATATGAGTGATTTAATCAAAAAAAATTATAACTGAAAATTTTAATTTTTATTTGGTTAAATTATAAAAAAGAAATCGTCGCATTTACTATTGCTGATTCTTTTCTAATTTATATTATAACTATATATAACTTTATATTATATTTATAATTCAATGTTGTATAAGAAGAGCAGGTACAAGTCATTCGCTTCTCTCTACTTGAAATAATTAATTATTATTCTCAATTTAAATCCTAATTTATTTCCACTTTACTTTTAGTTTAATAATGCAATCTGTAACCTTTGCTAATTTTTTTTTGCTTATCATTGACTTTTAGACTTTTCATATATAGGGCGATTCACGGAACCCGTCCATTAAAAGTCCTTGAGTCTGCAATGATATCTAGATTTTGAAAAAATAACTTCATCAATGTCGCACTTCCGGTTACATTGAAAGCCATGGCCAACTTTGAAATTATAAATAAAAACCTATACTTTTTGTTGCATTTTTAGATTCTACTGGGCCAATTTTATGAAACAACTTCTTACCAACAAATAATGCTAAGATAGCTTAGCTTCCTCATTGTATTGATGGAATAATTCACGGCAAACGCAACAAAAGGAGAGAAAAAAATTACACTAACACATGGACATGTTTCTGCCTACCCGGCGTCATCAGCGTGGTTTCGAGAGCAATTAGAGATAAAAAATTGCTCTCGAAACCACGCTGATGACGACGGGTAGGCAGAAACATGTCCGTGTGTTAGTGTAATTTATTTATTTTTATTGCGTTTGCCGTGAATTATTCCATCAATACCATGAGGAAGCTAAGCTATCTTAGCATTATTTGTTGGTTATTGTTTCTAGGCATTTTCTGCTGTGTTCTGTTTATAAGAGTTACTTTGACTTTTGTGAAAAAAGAGCAAAACAACGTATGATATATTAAAGGCGTGTAACAGCTATATAGTAAAAGGTAGAAAGGTTTTATGTAAATTGTAGAAGCTACAAGCACTCTACCATTTAATCAAGTCATTAATTACAACAAAATTAAAACAAAATTATACAGAATGTCCCACAACATAGGGTTGATTTGGCGTAATTTCTTACTATTAAAAGTATTTTTTTCAAATATTGTGTATATTTTGACACCATGTGATGTACAATTGCATTCTCTATCGAAAAGTTACAAGTGTTCTTATACCTTTCTCTATCGCTTCTAGTAGAATCTAAATAATATCAAAGTTGGCCATGACTTCCGATGTAACCGGAAGTGCGACGTTGATGAACTTATTTTTTCAAAATCTAGATATCATAGCAAATTCAAAAACTGTTAATGGACGGATTTCCAGAACTAGCCTGTATATTTAAAATTACAACTCACATTTGAAATTCCGTTTTCGATTTGAGGGAAATAGATTTAGTCGTAACAGCTTGAATAATTCCGCGATTAACGTGCTGTAATCCCAATCGAAATATGTGGAATTTTCTATTAAACATTCAAACTGTTACGGAACATTATGCCATTAAATACTTTCGCAGTGCGTACATTTTAAAGGAAGATTACTCTTCCCTCATTAATTAATACACCCGTCACAAATGCAATTAATATTCTGACTAATTAAAGTTAAGACATTAAGTGTTTCACACGAAACCACGTAATTCGCCTTATTACCGGTCTTAAAGATTAAACTAATAGAAAGTTATTAAACTGCTTGAGCGTCATAATGAGGATATTAACACATTACACACAAAATTACGAATTCTTACATAAGCTTTCATATTGAGTAGGTTGGAGCATTTCAACGTGAAAATACTCGACGACTCACGAACCCTTTTTTTCTGGCTTTATTTCTAAATCGATTTCTATAGAATTAGGTAGAACGTATTATGGGTCTTACGTAGAAGTCGTTTCTGAAGGTGTAAGGAAAGATTACATGACGTCATTGCATTTATGTGATATTTCGAAAGCAAAAATATATTATTTGTTAATGTTCTCTCTAACGTCACAAGGAAATTATACTTATACGTATTACGGTACGTATGCTTATGTACTAAATTACAGCTAAATTTATTTATTATTTAATTTGTCCAATTAAACGAGCAATTAGCTGATGAAAAATTTGGTTATTTATGGCAGACATCATTTTTATTTCGTAATTGTGTATGGTGAACAGCCAATCACGAGCTGAATTTTTAACGCCTAATTAAAATTAAATTAAAGCTCCTCTATTTATAAAACCTTTTATTTAGAAAAGCGATACATGACTAATTCCAAGAGAAAAGTAATATGTTTGAAATAACATGTTATACGGAACAAAACTAAATATTTTTGTTCGGTCACCCATTTCAAAGTTTCTGGGAATAAAGCATTTTCCAACCAATCTGAATTTGAATTGTACTTGCACATATTTATAATGTGAAAGGTTTCATTTGTGTCTGTCCAAGAAATTCTCCACGGTACGAGTATTTTCTGAAGATCATTATTTATTTATCGACACAATCTCCATTTAGATCCAAGCGTTTCTCGAGTTTTTTAAGCCGTCCAAAAAGTATAATTTCGGAAAATCCTCAAAATAGGCATCTGTTTGGGCGATGACTTCTTCGTTCCATGTGAACCGTTGTCCGCCGAGGCATTTATTCAAATTTGAAAATAACAAGAAGTCACTGAACGACCAAATCCGGTGAATATGGTGGATGTTGTACTAATTCGAACTTTAATTCCATAATTTTGGCAATCTTTTTCTTTTTAAAATGAGGACGTTTCTTATAGATCTCTTCTACTCAACCGGCTCCAATAACGACGCATAATGTTGTTGTTGACTTCCGCAGTCGTGGTTTTCTTTTAAAGAATTTGCGACGCTGCTGTATGAAGAATACAGCACATTCGTACAGCAGCGACGCAACATGCAGCAGCCCAAAAGAAGCTCCATGAAATTGAGAGCGAAACGTCGGAATTCGCATACAATTACGACGCGGTTTCAACCCGGAAACCCAAATTCTTTAAAAGAACGACGCATAATACTTTCCAATTATTGTTTGTCCTTTTTCCAAATAGTCGGTGTAGATTTCGGCCGATTTCACCTTCTTTGGAGCCTCTTCGCCTTCAAAAACCTATTGTTTTGACTGTGCCTCTGTCTCCGAAGTGTAGTAGTGTATCCATGTTTCATCCACAGTTATGTATCGACGGAGAAACTCGACCACACGATTCCGTTTATTCTCCACTGAGGGCAAACGTGGCACCCATCTTGCAGAGATTTTTTTCCAGCCCAGTTTTTTGTGCAAATTTGAAAATACTGTACCTTACGATATGGCTATGGGCTCAACTATTACGCGCACTTTGATTCGTCGATCATTCAAAACCATATCGTGGATTTTGTCAATCATTTCAAGGATAGTCACTTTCACTGGACGTCCAGAACGATGTTCACCTTTTGTGGATGAAGGTTCAGGTTTAAACTCGTTTACCCACTCCTAAACAGTTGCCAACACAAACTCACTTTTTTCCATTTTTCTACGTAAACAAGAATTCTTTGCTTAAATCAACAATAAAAATTAAACCGTGCGATGTATATAACTGAGACGTTGACAGCTGTCTAATGACTAATCATCCTTACTTGATCTTCGATACTATGAACGCCATCTCTTAGATTTTCTAAGAACTTCTTGAACCACCCTCGTATTATTCCAAATTAGTTTGAGCTTCAAATGACACACCTACCACGAAACAGGTTTATTAACATTAATCTACATTCCATAATATTTTATGCTTCCAGTCGCATAATACCTGAATCGACAGACACAATTAAAACTAAAAATAGACCTTCTGCAATCTAGTGTCCTACCTTATAAGTAATTAATGAGAGTCAAAATATTTCTAAAGCGAAGGTCGTCTAGAAAATTTGAATAGGCACATCATATGAGTTGTTTTACGACTTTCCAAATATGATGTAGGAAGTATCTGCATTATCTACACAATGAGAATGTAAATGAACAGCATTATACGTAGCACCAATTATAAATATGTAGATTACCAAATAATTACCGCATGTATAGAACCTTTTCTTTTATGTAGTAAGCGATTCCAGCGTTACTTCTATCGTAGCAACTAATCTCCAAAGCAACGAACTCATGATAAGCATTAAAGGTTGTTATATTGCGGGTTCACAAACAAGGGAATATTGACGAAGGAGTTTTGACCTCACGCGAACACGTTAAAAGGTGTTTTAAGTTTTGAGCCTCGGATGATTCACCTGTGGGAAATTTTATACCTACCTCTCTTGAATTGAATTTGCCTTGCAACCAATGGACAGGATGTAATGCATTTATTTATGTTTATGATTTAAATTTACGCATCCAAAAATAATTTGGTAAATTAATTTACCAATATGTGGTAATATGTTTTAAGCTGAGTTGTATTATTTTACGGTAATTTGTGTATAAAAAGCTAAGGGGTTTCCATGATTTTAAAACGTATACGAGGGTAATCTGAAAAGTTTCCAGCCTTTACACATTTAAATCTAGTTTTCTTCTTCAACATAAGCGTATACACTCGGTGATGCCTTCATCTCTTTAATGCATCCAAATAGTCGTTGGCATCTTGTTCTGTGAAAATCTTTGTCCTCCGAGTGAAACTTTGACCCTAGGAAGCAGGAAAAGGTCACTCGAGGCCAGGTATGGGGAATAGGATTAATTCGCGAATTCTTCTCATGACGACCACTGAGGTGTGAGATGATGCATTGCCTTGATGGAACAGAACTTTCCTTTTCGTTAAATGCGGCAGTTTTTCCGCAATTTCTGCCTCCAAATTGTCCAGTAATGGTGCGCACTATGCCCCAGTAATATTGTTTTTCCCCTTTCAAGATGGTCGATCAACATAACTCCATGACTAAAGACCAAGAGACTTTCCCGGTCAGTGGAACAATCTTCTCCTTCTTTGGGGCCGATTCACCCTTCGCAGTCCACTCTCTCGACTATATTTTGGCTACAGGAGAAATCTCGTGTCCATTTACACATTTACTAACATGATGTACACGGAAGTTGAATAAAATTAATATTAATTCTTTAAATAAGTTACAGCGATATAGAATGATATGTAACGGGTTTCCAAAATATTTCTTTCTTTTTTAAAAATAATGTAGGCAGCAGAAAATTAAAATGAGTTTCCATTAAACGACAAAATTAAACTCATTCTTCAGCTTGCCCCAACTTACTTGCGTTTTTACAATGATATCTTCTAATGAGTTCGAAATTGCTTCTTGGAGACAGGCAGATGCTATTCTTTCTCCGCTTAATTGTCCTTTTTCTTTGTTTTGGGGAATGCAAATGAAGCGGTTTTGCAATTAAATTAAATTAAATTTTGTAGACGGTCGACTGTTCAGTCTTAAACGTTGCGTCATTAGTTAAATAATAGCAATATGCAGAAGGCATTTTAATTAAGGATTAAAAAAATAATCGTTTAATCTTGCGTTTTAGTCACATTGAAGTAAAAAGAACTATTTTAATTGATGGTAATATAATGTAATTGAGATTACTGACGATAGTTCTTTGGGGTGTCTTTTTATTCAAGTGATTGGCGCTCGTGTCTATTCATTTATGTAGGTCATACGTCACAAAGTTCATTTCCTGTCCATTAAAATTAATGCAGCTCCATTTACTTTCATTCGAGAATCTCGTGAAGTATTAACATCGGACATAACAATAGTCTAATTTTAGATATCGCGGCTGTTTAGGTTCTAAAAACAATTCTCGGGTTTTTTTGGTTAAAATTGCACAAAGCGTTTGGCAAATTGCATTCTAAGAATCCCCCAACCCATGATGGTTCAATAGGCGTAAGAAAAGTATTTTATTTATTTGAAGATTAGACAATTGTGTTGGCTTTAGGGGACAGTTTCTCAAAGAATTTCCGTATTTGTAAGTTTATTCTTTTAACTTGTTTCAAAAAGCAACATTGTTTAAGTGTAAAGCATAAACAATAATTGCTAATTAACATTCCATTGCAGTAACTGAACAAGTTATCTAATAAAATAAGAAATTAAATAATATAATTATACATATAATTATTATTTAATTTATTATTATATTATGCGTTTGTGAAGAACAAGAGTGATACCGTTTTGGTGGAGGTGCCGACGTGTGCAATTTTCACTTATTTTAATATAATTTAGTTTAATTTGGCGCCTCCGTTCTTTTGCCATAATATATCAGCGATCAGCCTCCAGAGTAGAGTCTAGTGCTTTTTTTATTTAAAATCTTAATCCCCAAAGCATGTTAGGAGAAATTCAATTTAACATCAAAATGAACGCCTAATTCACTAAACGATTCGACTCTTATTATGTATAGTCTGTCCACCTTTTTTCCATTTTTACAGACATGTTTACAGATGAGGAAATTTTAATATTTCAATGTTTGTATATTTGGTTGAGTTCCTAAAAAAACAACAAAATTGATAATGCCAAAATTGCAGAATACAAAAGACTAACTTCACTTTGCATGAATCAAAATTGAGGCCAAGTGCTTAGAGCAATTAGAGGGTACGTTCTCTCTGCTCGCTTTCATAGCCAACTTGTTTACGAGTAACTTTGAGACATGCCTTTTTCTAGGATTTGGCTTAGGCATGTGTACGATATTTTTGTGCTCTTTAATGCTAGGGAAAGTACTATTCTCGATTTCCTCGCGACGCTTAATTCAAAATTCCAAATTATTAAATTTACAGCAGAACAAGTAGAAATGACCAATCAAGTCCCGTTCCTGGATAGATTAATAATTAGAAACAACAGAAAACGGAAAATGGACATATACAGAAAGGACACAAATATATTGGTCAAGCCAAAAGAGCGATAGACACCAGATTCAATGAGCACATTAGGTCTTATAGGTACGGTAGAATAGAATCGTCGAGTGTAGTACAACACATAAACGAAGCCGAGCACAAATTAAATTAGAAAACCTGAAATTTATGAAGAACGTAACTTCGCCGCGACAATTAGACGCTTACGAAGCTATCTACATAAAAAGGAGCGCAAATTTGATGAATAGAGAGAACGAACCGTTATTATGTTCAGTTCTGTTTAATTTATTAGGGTAAGGCGTACATATGTTTTATATTTTATACTACAGAGTGATAAGAGACTCTTTCGTGTATCTTTCTCGCTTATTCGCAGAGCTTTAGGATATATATGCGGCAAGAGAAGATACTTGTAAATAATATTAGATAGAACAAGCATGCTAGAATTAATTTTTTTTTCTCGCATCATTCGGTTGAAAATGGGAATCGACGTATCTTCGAAACAGCTGTTTCGGATTAATTAATTAAACTTGTATGGTATAACCCCACTGTCCTTACTATCAAATACATTTCTCTCAGTATGATCTTATAAATATATGTGTAAAACAAGGTTCGCAAGAGATAATCTAACAACACTTTCACGTGGCAACAGCCATTTTAAGCTATATAGAAATGCCATAATCGATTTCGCTTTTCTTTGCGAAGCCATCCACGCAGTAAATTCGAATAACCCTTCGCCGTCTAACTTAACCTGCATATACACACACCTCTACCCACATAATTTACGGACTCGTGAATGGACTGTGGCTGGGGGCATGTTATAGCTTGCCTGGCGTGCAGGTTCAGGGGCAGGCAGCCAGCCAAGAGTGCGGAGCACTTTGCAGCGGCAGCCGAAGCAGGTAAATGAGTTTCGAATCAGTTCTAAAGCGGCCAAGTCGTTGGCTAGCACACGATAGACGCTAAACCGTCCGTAAAGTCCAGTTAGTTACCATAATAATACTTAATGCTGTTCGGTATACACGTACAAATCTAGCCGGTTGACCAATAAAAGCGGGGACACGCTGCCGTTCCAGTAGATATTGCGGAGTATGCCAAGGATCGGACGAAAACGTGACGATTCTTTGAGCGGAGTTTAAACATCTCTTAGATTCAAGTGAGAACAACCATCCCTTTGCCTTACATCGCATTTGTAACCTTCGTCTTGGTGTGGATTTGTTGTGAGTGACTCAAAAACCTGTTACTAAGTTACAGAAAAAACCTCAGTTTGTGTTGTGTTTATTGAACGCGTGCAAGAAACTATGTACTTACACATATGTATTGTGTACCTATGTAACATGTAGACGCACGTTCTCGTATTCTGCGAGGTGTAGCAGACTAACTAGTTGAAGGTATTATCCTTTTATACGTTTAAAATCGTTGCAATATTCAAAGCAATTTGAAAAATAACGTGATGTGAACTAAGTTATTGGAGACCTTCTCGGCATTGTTGAAATTACGTCAAACCAGCGTGCAGACACCTCGTTCTTTCTTCGTTCTTTCCGAAATAAAAGTTTACCGTGGTGGTCGTCCTTGGTTGAACAGCCGCTCGATACTACGACATGTAGGAAATGAAGAATGTGTGCGAACTTTTAAATATTCGCTTGGCAAATTGACTATTACCAAAGTAATCAATCAGGTATGTATAAAAGAGAACTTTCTCTATACCTCAAAACCTTCAATATACTAACGCTTAAGATCACATAAAGAGATTTAAACGCAACTTTTACTTACAAATTAATCTGGCATTGATGCTTTTAGTAACGTTTGAATTCTGCATTTTAACGGGGCTTTAGATAAAAAAAAAAAAACGATTGCCTGCTGGAGAACAATATGCCATAAAGCAAATTCTAATTTCGACAAGTATGTAAAGTTACATAGAGTTGTTAGGCGGATAAATTTTTTCTCATGCTATAACGGCTATTAACTTTTCGATTTATGGTAATTGCTATTTCGAAATCAACGTGTTTACTTTGGAAAATACAACAGATCATGGATCTTGTTATCATAATGTATGTACATAACGTGAGTTCAAGTCCCAATGTACGCCGTCGATTTTTTAATGGCGGATGAAAACCAGCGTCTATTTTGTTCCAAATGATAAAATAACTTCAAAGGCAAATAAAGTTATAATTACAGAATTGCTGATAATAAATTACGTAACCTAAATAGTGATAGCCGAATATACAAAAATGAGGTTCTTAAAGCCATTGCAGTATAATGTCCAAATTACAAGTTTTCCAAATTCTTTTTACTTGAACAAAAACAGCTGAATATCTTATGAATTAATCGGCGAGAATCCTTGAAATTTGATCAATGTAAGTTAAATCCTTCTAGCTCTATAGTTGAGACGATTTCAATTAAACCAGTTCTATTAGAGCAAGATCAAGGTCGGAAAGACCAAAATGTGCTACAAATGGCGAAGATTCTCTGTATGCAATCTAAGACTTGGTAGAAAACTCGAAGACATCGACAACGCCGCAACTAATTCACGACATTAGCAAAGATTCAATTCAAAACATCACAATAATCGAAAAATACTGTTGATACAGCTCCTCATTGTATTGTTTATTGTTTTTAAGCAGTTCCTTATGTGCTTTTTAAAAACCTTCACACCCATCCGCAGAAAATCAACCTGCTTCAGAAATTGATCGTAGAACCGAATTTTGTTGAATGAGTTAGAACGAAATGGAAATACTATCAACCATGTGTCGTTTTCTAATGAATCGATGTCTTGTTTGAATGGACGAGAACTGTAGGTAATGAGTAGAAAATAATCTGCTTTGGATAGTAGTTCACAAAAAGACCACACTATGAGATGGTTGCAATAGGCTCCTATTTATTTCTATTTATTTGAAATGGAGGTTGACTCAAGGTCAACTACAAACCAAAGAACTAATAGGAAATTGAGATGTTAAGTTTTCTATTAACCTAATTAGACGCAGCAGAAAAGAAATCAAGACTGGTGACTGGACATTGCCTGCTGAAAAAGTATCCGTGTAACATAGGTCGACGAAGTGAACCTTGGTGTAGAAGATGCGAATGCAAAAAGGAAACGAATTTACATGTAATCTGCGCATGTGTGGAGCTAACGGCACTCAGGCAAACACATTTCAGGAAGAATCCAAAGTGCTCAAATATCCCATGGAGTATTAAGCTGCTTGAGTAGAACTGAGAGTTCCAGAGAGAGACGGTACAAGGAGCATTAAGCTCAAGAGCCTGGACTGATCTGACTGGTGGCCAACCCAAAACTAAAAATGAGGCCCTTATCCTAATAAGGGCAATTTGACATCAGAAAATTACTCACTACTATTCTTCTCTTAAAGACCTGTTTGGCACGCCATCCCATTTCCGACATCATGTACGAAAATATTTGTACAAAACTTTTCAACAACGAAGGATAAGAAGAACTGACTCAACTCCGCTCACGTACATTTGGAAAATAAAGTTCACGTTAGGGGAACACAAAATATTGAAGTTCTAAAGTAACGAATTAGAGATGAAGTTGCAGGCATTTCTGCGAAGATTTTAACAGAATCCTTAATATCAAATTGTACTTCTGTAGAATAATTAATTCGTGTCGTTTTCCTTGTTTTTTACATTTCATTCACAAATTAAAATAATCATCTGAATTGGGGAAAAAAAGCTCGCTTCAAAAATCACGAAACTGTTCATCCTTCCTATTATACCAAATTTCAAGGATTTTCGCCTATTAATTCTTGAGATACGTATCGCTTCCAAATTTTTTGGACATTCTTCACTGTTAAATGGAAGGATGTTAAAAGTATATTGAATATCTATTGTGTTATTCGCGAATTTACATAGAGAGGAAGCCGAAATTCCCATTTAATTAAAGTAATTTAATTTGGATGTAAGACGCTTATTTTAGCCAGCTCTACACCATGAGAATTGTACGTATCAAATAAAATTAATGGAATTCTTACAATTTATTACTTTAAAACGCTGAATAGGTTTTTGCATTGTTTCGAAGCAATTATCTTAGATATAAAATATGTTAGCCGAGTTGCATAGTCACTTCATTAAAGTTTATGATTTATTTGCTTATTTAATCTCTAATTTATAGAAGATAATAAAGATATTATAAACGGCGCCTACGTCTAAATTATTTTCCGGAAAGACGCTGTGTAATGAGGTAAATTACAGCATAAAATTTCAAGCTGATCTTTGATTTATACCCATTTAATTCCTTGATCAACCAAATGAATCTAATGTAAGATTAAGCATAAACTTAAGAATAATTATTTATTTTCTAGACAACGATGCACTCGCTAATTTAGTAAGTGCGAAAGTGTTTAAATAAACATGACTTTACTAAGCCAAATTTAAACATAATTGTTCTTAAATGTATTTACAAAAGCAATTATTTTTTTTGTCTAGAAAATTTATTTTCATCCAGAGTAATTTCCATGCGTTACGGTAAATCATAGTCATAAGTCATAAAGCGCAAAGATCCTTAGCAATAAAATGAGCGGCATAGCGTTAAATAATATTCAAAAACGGTATACGTGAATGTGTAGTTGTTTCAAGCGAGACGACGTGGAATATTTTCAGCTATAAACGCTTGTCTTTTATTAATTAAATTATGGCAGACATTAAATATCATAAGCTGTTGTGTAAGTACTATTTTTAACTAGCGAGATGCTGTTCTCTCGTATAATGTTCTATTTAAGATATGTAGCGTATTTTCCATTTTATTTATGAAAATTTAAAACAATTTTGATTTGTTAAATGTATCGTCAGAAAAGGTGAAATTGACACTCAATGAAAGTGAAAGGTATAAAAAAAAAAGAGGTTCCTTAACGGCTTATAGCCGCAACATATTTTTACAACACGGACGCATAATAAATGTTATTGTAGACTAAATGCGGTTTAAAATTGTGACTAATACCAATGTCGCTCGACAAGGTCATTAAGCTTAAAGCTAATTACACCATGCTAAATAATTTTTTTTTAACGATGTGGTAGAGTTGTGGTCTCCAGAGTTATTTGTAGATCTCTTTAAGCATCACTGTACAGAAAGGTTGTGATACACAAAACAGTTTTAGCACCTCTGGTGAATGCACCAGACATCAATACGTAAGTAAATAAACAAATTTTGCCGAAGTTATTTTTGGCATTCTGTTTATATTGATGATATTGGTTCGAAATATTTTTTGATTGAGATCTTATTTACTTTTACACTAATTAATTAATGGTTGAAATGGAAAATTAAAATCGAGGGCGAATTATTCAATCTCAAGTGTCTATTTTATCCAAGAGTGATACGAAGACAATTACTAGCATATTTCATGTCTTGGAACCAGTTTTCGTCTCTCTCTCTCAGACCTAACTATTTGAGGTAACAGTGTACGTATATTTGGAATTGACAATTACTAAAAGTAGACGAACATTAGACATTTAAGAAGGGTCATTAAACTAGATTATATTTTAATTGTAAAGTTAATACGTCACTAACTGAAATACGTTAGAGGACATGCACCGAACAGGTTTTACTAGTTTTATGACATATCTACCAACTATAGCTGATTTTATATCTGCGTACATCCTTGAACTTCCAAGAGTTTACATTTTATTTTTTGAATTAAATGTCTATTTTTACTTATTCTAATACTATCACTTCCTTTATTTCATGAGTAAATCCTTCCTGTGTTATATTGTTCTTTACCAAATTCAATCTCGCTTCAGTTTAAACGGAAATACGTGTTTTGGAGGTCTAACCAATCGGATAATTGATTTGTTGTTAACCCTAAAGTGCGTGTGGGCGAGAATATGCTGATAGCGCCTTTGCTACTGCCAATAGTAAAACTCTTCCGAAAATTATAGATATCTCAAATAAAGAAGTACGTTTTACAGTTGCCTTATTTTAATTACTTTTTAATGGACCGTACTTCAGTGGGTTATCGTTACTGTTTGCGAAGATGTTGAAGGTGCGTAGAGCAACTGTTTGGTGTCTCATTCTTCTGTATTCCACTCTTTTTTATTTAATTTAATATTTATCGAGCGCAAAAATTTTACGTAATTTATCTTTTTTTTTCTTGAAATGTTGAACACCTCACGTTGTTCAAAATATTCACGGCAATGAAAAATTTCACTCACGCAGATAATGATGACGTACATGTATTCCTCTTCTTGCGGTTACTTTGCTACAATAGAAAAAATATTTTGAGATATACTGGCAGAGCTAAGAAAAAGTTACATATCGAAGTTATGTTCTTTTAAAAAGAATATCCTGTGTATTAGAATTTTTAATTATATTTGATTACGTGGGTTTTCTTTTAATTTTATTTTAAATTAGAAATTACATTTAGGTTTCGGAAACGGAGGTTCTTTGTTCCCTTTTAAAAATTATAACTAAAGTTCTTCACTTTCCGTGCGCTTCACAGGCGTCGGTATGGGAGAGGTCGTTCGGGTGTGCGATTCATAATATACGCGCAAGCGATCTTATTGCAATAGTAACGCGTTTGGCGCATATAAGTTATACGTAATAAAATATCGTCCATAAGCGGATCAAGGAAACGACCATTTTCAGATAAAGTGTATGAGTTTATTAATTTAAGATTTCCCGGATTTAATATACGATGGCGCAAAAATTAAATGTTTAATTTGCGATATATTCTCCCAGATAGAATAAATCTCTCTGATTCTATACTTACATCGGTAACAAGATCGTCTCGCGTCTCCTATCCATTGCATAGTCTAATAAGCGAAGCATAAATTTGGGCATATATTACGAATTACACACCCGAACGACCATTCCCGTACCGACGCCTGTGAAGCGCATGGAAAGTGGCGAACTTTAATTATAATAAATAAGCCTACAACAGAAATATTTTATGTTATTTTATTTTATATTGCTTTCAAAAAAATGTAATTTTGTTGGTTACTTTTGGTTTTACTAAAAATATACCTATATTTACTCGACCAATACGCTGCACGTTAAATGAGATTTCGTTTTTATTTTGTATATTTTTAATATTCTTATTTACAAATTTAATTGGATAGTTGCTCTTTTTTAACATTTTCGATGTTTTGTTTGAAATCGTTTCCTTTTGAAAAGCAATGCAACGGTCTACTAAGTTGCTTAATGTACTGATTTCGAAATATTTACATAAATGGTTTTTGCAGTGCTCTGTAGAAATAACTACAATTTGCATAATATTTGATATTTTATATTTATATAATTTTTTTTTTAATTTTTTTTTTTTATATAATTTTTGTATATTGCCTTCTCTTGCCCTTTGCACGCGTCGCTGTTGAACTTGGGATAATAATTGGGGCAAATTATTACATTGAGAACCATTTGCTTCGTGACAGTAACAAAATTTGTAAAGATTCATTACGACATTTATTGTTGCTAGCTCCTGTTGCTAATCTTCTGGTGACATTTAAAACAATATTTCTGTTCTTTATATAACAATAATTGTAACCACATTAATATTTATCCTTTTAACGCTTATCGGAAAGCAATTTACAGAATGTAGCGTGTCGTACTAATTACTACTAAGTAGTTTAAAACGTCGCCATACATTTATCATAACCCATTCTCAATATAATAATGCAATCGTTACTAGAAATTACATGCATATGCAATTATTTACAACCAGAAAAGCAAAAACACGACTTCGATCTTATGCCGTCATTCATAAAGCACCGATAATTAATGCTTGCAACCTTCGAAATTATGACATTATGACGGGCAGCGCGCATACACCCAAGTGTGCATAAGTTGATGTTATTTCCCTACCTTCGATCTTGAAGTCCTTTCTATCCGCCAGAACTCGTATGCCAACGATAAACAAATATTGTTACGAGCAACGCTTTGTAATTGCAAATTGCAATTACTCCACCGCACGAATGGAAACTTTAATCCATGTCCTTGTTCTAATTTCTCCGTCTTCAAATCGCCGCTCGCAGGAAATCTACGTAATAGAGCCCGTGAAAAGGGCAGCATGTGATTTCGAAACTTCTCTACGTGCTGCATAGGGTTCCTTGATCGTTTTTAAAGTTAGTTTATCCATCATGGGTATCAAGACATTTATGTTGCCTAATTGCAAAAAATGTCGCTTTTAAGGTAAGTAGATTAAAAGAAAACGAAAAATGAGAAATAATTATGTTATAACGGAACCAATGAATTTCTGATTATCGGTCATTACTAGGATCACATTTAAATTAGAAATGGCGCAGTCGGTAGGATTCCACTTTAGCCAAGCAAATTGATAGTAAAGTAGTAGAAATGTCTTTCGGGTGATGTCGTGTAGTTAATATTTTACTTAATGTTTCGCTAACCAAGTTGTCAGCTTCTTCAGAAGATTTCTAAAGACTGACAGTCAAGTAAAATATGAACTACACGACATCACCAGAAAGACATTTCTACTATGGATTACGGTCGTGAAAGCCTACACTCAACTGATAGTAAAGTAATTGAAAGAACCGTGGTAGTTATTTGGGAATGGGTGGACGATGAAAGAAAAATTTCGAGGCTTAGCATCAAGATTGCATTACTTATAAAAAAAATAGTCTGAAAATAAAATTGGGCAATCGTTCTAAGACACTCTTGAAAATTTCAGCCATGTTGGATGCTCAGTTGTTATTATTTGCGATAATTAGGTTAATCAACTCTTAAAAAAAAAAAAGAAACAATATTATACATCATTATTTTTCAAGCTGAAGGCAGGAATTTCCGCACTTGGGAAAACGAAAATAACGCATCGTCTTACACAAAAATTCACGAATCAGGATTAGAGTTAATAGACCACTGACCCTATTCATCAGATTTTGGCCTCCAGCGACGCTTTTCTTGTTTTCTAGACGCAAAGTTTTGCTCAAGCGATAGAGGTTTTCATCTAATGAGAAGACCACATTCGTAAACACCTATTTTGTAGAACAAGATGCTAAATACTATTTGGACGGGTTAAAGAAATGGGTGCATCAATGGGAAAAAAAAGAAAATAAAGAATTTTACAAGAAAAAAATCTACGCGAGGTATAACGTCCCAATTTATGTGTTAAAGTCTGTGCATGTTTTTAAATACAGTTCTATCTCTAAACATGCTTTTGCCGAATACTTCTTCCTATCATTTTACTCGCGGTACAAGAAGGGCGAACACTGTATACGTATGCCGTAGCTGTAGCATCTGCTTTAAATCAACCTCTCGAAAAGCTAATGGTAAATATGGTGCATTTCGTGTATCAACTCACGCGAACCCCAAATAGCTCTTCGAACTTACTTTGGACGTAAGTTTATATACTTTAAACGGACGAGTACTGCAGACGAATTTTCAAGCAGGTACAATGCCTATGCACTCTATTTAGGTCATGCATGGTATCCCAGCAGGCGCGTTTTCTTTGGAAAAAGAACCCACTTGGTGTATATCCTATTAAGTAATTACCTTTAGTCATAGCTGTTTGCTTTTCATAATTTAAGCAATAACTCTTCCAGCAGGTCTGGTGTTGTTCTCCGAGGAGGATTTTTCTGCTAATTTCGCCGCAATAATTCAGTTGTTTAATTAGAAAATGGAATTTTAATTTCGCGTCGATGTCACCCTCGTATTTAATGTTGTAAAGGCATGCTGCGGGACCTTGAGAATGTCAAGCTGTGAAGGATGCACGGAAAAAGGATTTTCCATTATTAAAATAATTAATTAGGTTGCTCATGAAGGCGTTGAAGGATTATACAAGGAAGACAAGACGAAATATTTTGTATCTTCTCGCAGTTAACCAGTTTGCGTAAAGCTAATGAACGAATCAGCCGGCATCGGGCAGATGTTAGTATACCGTTAGTATGTGGAAGCACTGTACTTTGTAAATTACGAACGTTGACCTACAACATGGAACCGTAATATGGTTTTCTTTATTATTTCGGTTGGTAACGCAGCAAGCAAGGACGAATCATTAAAATAAATAGGTAAATACCTAAATGGCTATTAACGAGAATGCCATTATACTATGATTAGATCTGAATTGTAATTGCGTTAAATTCCTTAGTACGTTTCCGATTTCCTATAGTGGAAGTAATAAAATTGAATGTAATATGTGTGTGGGTTCGAAAATGCTTTTAAATTTAATGTATCCCGTTTTAGAAAAGGTTTGTAATGTATCTAAATGTTAGCAGCAACAGTAATTGTTTTAAGAACAGCATAAAGAAATATGTAACGCGAAGCATTACATTTCGGTTTTGCACGGGACGATCTTCTTATTAAGCTGGCAACGCAAGCAAACGTATTATATTAAATGGTTACATAATCGACCTCAGCAATTGGCATTGCTTCGAATTTTCTTTCTAACAATAAATGATATACTAACACATGCTGGCGCTATTAATCAACGATTGGTTGTAATAGACGGGCAAAAACAACAAGTTCTCGCCTAATTGATTAGCCCAATTGATGTAGTATAATGTTAATAATGGAACTTTTTGACATTCATAATAATAATTATAATTCTTAGTACATAATAGTTTGTTCGTCACTTTACAGGGTGGATCAGAAATAAGTTCTAAATAAGTAGTAAGCCCTCATAATCGGACGATATTTCCGGTACCAATTTTTTAGTTGCACATTTCTATGTAAAACTCGCCCCGATAAACGGACGCACTATCGGATGGACGCGGATAGAGTAATTTTCCCCAAGAACGGATACGAAGCTTCGAAAACGGACGGAAAGAAGATATAAGATCACGTTAAAAAAAGTGTAGCTTGTTCGTTAGCCGCGGTGTTTCATCCATGTTCCTGGGATTCCCCTTTGCATTTATGCAGTGCTCTCGATTTGCTTTAAAAATCGTAGAAGCTGCATGAAACAAAAACATAGCGCCTGAAAAAAGCTGTTTGTCTTTAAAACAAACAATGGAAGTAGCAAAAACATTTGAATGTTCGCCGGTTAGGTCGACAACAAAAGAAGAAGCTGATAAAGCATCAGCTTAGGTTTTAATGAAATTTTTGCGCTTCTATTGCTTGAAAGTTTAGCGTCCCCGAAGTTTTTAGATAAGATAGAGAACTAATAACTTTGCTTTGAAAATTTTCAATTCAACATAGTTAAAACTCAGGCTGTCGAAATTATAAAACAGAAGGGAAGCATTCGAGGGCAGTGGGAATCAGGTGAAAAGGTGGATGAAAGAAGCAGAAAATTAAAGGCAGAACCAGCACAGGTTGATAAAGTATGCTCCGAGTGGTTCATTCGTGTTAGAATCCAGCATATTCCATATCAGGACCAAGAATAAAAGCACAGGCCAGAAAGATAGCTACAGAATTAAAGTATGAAAATTTTAGCACATCTGATGGGTGACTGCGAAGATGGAGAGAAAGAAATAATAGCTTCAAGTGCATCTCGGGTAAGTCAGCGGACGTTAATCAAAAAGATGTGGAACAGTTTTTAGAAAAGTTGCCCAGACTGTTAATGAGATACACACCAGAAAACATTTATAATGCAGATGAAAGTGGTCTGTACTTTACTGGATAAAATATTGAAAGGCGAAGAATGAGTTGGGAGCAAATTGTCAAAAGAAAGGTTGACTGTATTGTTTGGCGCCAATATGGCTGGATAAAGCGAAAAGCTTTTAAGCTGCTTGACCACTGGTGTTGGATAATAAGGAGGTACGCATGACAAGAGCTACATTAACCGACTGGGTTCTGGACCTGGACAGAGGATTGGGTTTTCAGAAGCGAAGAATTTTGCTTTTTTTGGACAGTGCTGGGTCTTTCTGCCCCCGAATACGATATCTGTTTGTCAGCTCGTGGACCAAGGGATCCATTCTAAAATACATTCTTTGGAAAATGGATGATGTCTCCTTTGCCTCAGAACTTTCAAAAGTCACTTAACGTTTTAGAGGCTCTTTATTTTATTAAAAAAGCCTGGAACATGGTTACTCTAGAGATTATTCAAAACTGCTATTCCAAAGCAGCCTTTAGACATAAGCTTTGATGCAGAAGATGATTTGTCGTTGACAGCTTTGGCCAAATTTTGCAGATACTTCGATAACATCACCCAAATTGAAAACCAAGACGAAAAAGTGTTTACAGAGGAACTGTTTAATGATAGTGTGAAAATGAGAATAAAGAGGAAGAAGATACTAATGGTTCTGATGGTTCTCCCTAGGCTGATGCATTAAAAGCGATCGAAAATCTAAAGAAGTTTTCTAAAAAGAGCATTATTATTGCATTGTTTTTGGTCTAAAGTGAGGCTGTAAAAGCTGTTCTAGGTGGTTTCATCAGTGACTATGGTTCAGTGTTTACTTTTGAAAGAATTTTTAGTGTTTTTCGCTTGAGCTGATATTCATATTAAAATATATTGAGATCTAGGATAAATGGACATTTTGGAAAGTAAAAATTTGATCTGCAATAAATCAAATATACATTCGCGTTTAATAGAGGATGTTGTTGGATCATATAACAGTTGTTCAGCAACGCGTACCATTAACCCGGAAGAAGTAATCTACTTTAATCACATTGATTGAATTCCACTTGTTGCTATAAAGAGCTGTAATTGGAAAATCATTTGGCGCGATGCTATTTCTACCGCCAACATATATACATTTTTAATTCTTATGACGTAGATTAAATGACTGCAATTGCTATAGACGGTATCTAAGTATATATATATATATATATATTACTTTTGTTATTTACAGTTAATGTTTAATCCACAGTACGATGTAGGTCATATCTCGAGCTATAGCTTATTACATCCTGTATTCAACGATAAAATCGGATCCGTGAGATTGAACCGATTATATGCAAAAGAATAGTTCTTCTTAACAGGTATGTACATACACATACAAAGCATTCCAGCCGATTTGTTTCGTGGCATCACAATGATTTTATTGTTTATTTCAAACGTTAAACAAACAATAACGTAATAACAACAACAAATGTGCCAAATCGAGAACAATGGCATAAACAATAATGTTTTAGGTAATTGCGTAAAATCTCTCGTTCTTCTGACCTACTTTTCCAACGTCTTTCGTCATCACCCCGTTTCCATTATGATTACTATTCCTATTATCGTTATTATTTTTATTATACTTGCTCGTGCAATTGTTAAATGTTAATAATCTCGTGAATCTCACGATTGTTTCTCGCGCATGAATTGTTAAGCAATACGCGCTTCGGGTACCGTATCGACGATGTCGCTAGGACTTTTGCGACCTGTAGAATGGGACAATGGTGTAGAATTAAAGATTGCGGGAAACCGAAAACAATACATTCGTATATAACCGTTTTATGCGATTGTCGCGTATAGTGTCGTATTAGATGTCTCCTTTTTAAAGCATACTTTGATTAATGAAGTTATATTTCGCTAGGAAATCCTGAAAATATTTTCAGAATATGAAATTGTTAATAAGTGTGTTGTACGGGGGTAGTCTGAAGAGTTTCTAGCTGAACACAGAAACAATTTTTTTGCCAAATAGGCGTTTGCAAATGTGGTGGCCTCCACATTCGATGAGAATTTCTGTCCGACGAGCCTAGGAAACAGAAAAAGGTTGCTTGGGGCCAGATCTGGTGAATGGGGTGGACGTCTTTCATCTACCTTATGCTTGCTGTACAGGTTTTTTGAGACAGTATAGAAAAAATAAATAAACCAATGTTTTATTCATAATCCTTATATGGGGTTACTCCTTTTCCTCCCTGTGGCCTACCTGTGAAATCTCTAAGTCAAGCCACCGGATTGTTCCGGGTGTGAGACGAGTGATGTCTACTCTGAGCCCATTCAGCATATTAGGGTTTTTGTAAGCGTCTAATTGTGCAAGTTAAAGCCAGTGATAGCAACAGTAGCAATAACAACAATCTTCAATAAGGTCCTGATCACAAAGGCGATGTATTCTTAGTATATTTCTATTGGCTAATCCACCACGTGAATGCCAAGAAACTTAGGGCTATCAACACAAATCTTGGCACAACTAAAAGCAAGCAACCCAACCGAAGCAAAAAATAGATCTAAGTATTAAATTTTTATTGTAATGTCATTATATTATTGGAAACTTGAAAATTTAAATGTCAACGTCGAAGGTTTACAATTTCCAACGCGGCTATATTTCTTTAAATACTTATCGACAACCATTTTACAAGAGTCTCACTATACTTAAGACAAGGGAAGTCCAATTAACTCTGTTGATCCCCATTAATAGTCTTAACAACATCCAAGCGCAATCAATTTTTAAGTACCCGTTTCATGGCATGAGGAAGTTCTGTTTTTCGAATGTTTACGAATCGAGAGTGCCGCGTTTATCGTCGACCCTGCACATCTGCATCGAGTAAATGAATCATCCAATTGTGGCATGGCCCGGTGATTATTACGCTGCGAAACAGGAAATCGGTAACGATTCCGGTATAAATCGTGATTTGACGTTTCCAATAGCTCCTAGCCGGAGCGGCGAGTTGCTGGTGGTGATCTTTAAAAAGTTAGAAATCGCGCCCAGAGGTTAGGTGAAAGTGCCGCGGCACGTTTTGAACGTGGCCGCAGTTCGTGTCTCGTTCGATTCTGCAATTAAATAGGTTAATGACGCAATAGAGTATTGTGTAGTATGCGGAGTTACGGTTATTTTCAGAGCGGAGATCCTGGACAAAGCAGGAGCTCCTTTTTTGTATACAGGGTTGGCAGAAATGCTGAAGACGGTGCTCTAAACGATTTGATTGATTGATTTTATCCATAAATAGTTGTAATGAAGTGGGCGTTTCTTCCTCTCCGTTTTAAGGTTTGTCCTCCCAAACATGCTGCTGTATTAAATTGAGTCTTCTTTAATGCAAGTATGTCAGCAGCTAAATTTGTTGTTTCTCTACCCATGTGTAGTATTAATGACGTTCCTAGGTGTGGTCAGACACAAACTCCAACAAACGACGACAGGATGTTGCCATTTAAGTAACTGCTCAAGATATATCCTTGTTTCATTATATAAATTTTTAAATTCACAAATTAAGTCTTTCCGACGCCAAAGCGTTGTCTCCAAACTTTTTGCCAACCCTGCAATTTGTTAATTATCGTACTTCTTCATGTACAGCTAATGTGCAATGTTATGATTAAGTTGAAGAATTGTTGAGTATCCGTTTATCTGATTATTCACAGCCTTAGCATCAACAAATTTACTACCTACTAAGTTTCCTGACAGCTCACTACTGACCAGAAACTTACTCATCTTACTAATACAGCAAGCTATGTGCTCCCAACAACGGTTTATTTTTGCAGAATCTTCGAGTGCAAGAACAGGAAAAGTCGTGCTAGCTATGCTTTCTGATTAGCAAAGTACACTGCTCTTAATTTTTTTAAGAAACTAATTTCAACATTTTCGTTTCCTGTAGGCAAGGTTAACAGTTCTTTTATGATAAGATTGAAATAAAAAGTGATTCCTTTCTCTCGCCAATTCTTTATCGATTATTAAAATTTTATTGTGATTAATGTGATATTTACTTTTTAGCTTCATTTGATGCATGAAACCGGTCGCAGTAATTTTTAATTAAATATTTTAGAATTTTGTAAGACAAAGGACCAACTTTTTAGGTCAACCTTATGATGAATAACTCACACAGAGGCACCATCGATTATAGTTAACATTACTTTAATCTCCTTATTTCATTCACCAGGCTTTCGTTTTATCAAATTTAAATTTAAAAAATACGAGAAATTTGTTTTCTTCTCGATTTCCTTGAAAAATATTGTCTTTCACAGTTACCAATTTATTTGTTGAAAATAACACTTAATCTCTATGTTTAGTTACAACATGCGCAGATATCAAGCTTTTAACATGTTCAGGTAGATAAAAAATTAAAAATGCACCAGCAAAAAATTTTTACAAAATAATATTTATTAGTACCAAAAATGCTTATAGTACTTATAGACATAATTCAACAAAAGGAAAGTGAATGAGGTTCGTCTACGCTCAGATGTTAAAGGTAATCGCAATAAAGGCCGGTAGCTACGTATTCGTCCGTAAACTGTTCGTAGTGATGTTTTAGGACCATGTGTTGCACAACCAAGCGCTTCAAAAGAAATTCTTTTCAGGGGGGTGGTCCTTCTGGGTGCGCCTGAACCTGCTCTACGTGTTTTACCTTGATTTTAATACAGTGGAATAGTTACGATTAAGTCTACGTGCAATTTTCCGGAAACTAACACCGGCTTCGTGTAGCCCAATAATCTAGCCATTTTCGAAGGGAGTTAATTGTCTATAAAGTACACGTTCTCGTCTCACGATTGCTTGAAACATGCATTTCATACACTTTTCTGCAATTATCGAATAGTAACAGGTGTTCCTGTAAAAACGTGAGAGGAACCAGTCTATTTGAAGGTAATCCTTCTGCCGTGGTTTCGTTCTTTTTCGCAACGCAACAAATTTTCGTGAACAGCTAATGTAAGCCTTCCATACAACGCACAACATCATGGTTAATGCTGAAGGATATTCAACGTGTCAATACATTTTAAATACAATATTATACGAAATGAATCTAAAAAAAAATATTTTGTGGTATCTTTCTAGTAACAGGACAAAGAAATCTACTGCTACCTTGAGCCAACTTTTTGACCAAATTTCTGATTCTATTTGATTTCGTTCGTACCAACGTGGTTTTCCCCATTCAACATTTAAGATGTGTAAAATAATAGAATCACTATGTTGATCTGGTAACCTATACCACGCATTGTTTCTGTAGTGACTAATCCAGCATATCCTTAGGTCAATGTACTCACCAAAACCACAGGAAAAGAAAGTTCTATTATCCAATATTGAGAGTAATTTGAACAAGTATTGACCACATCCTCCAATACTAAAAAAAAAAGGCCGCAAGTATTGGTTGTCCATAGACGATTTGACCGCATCACTTATTCATCTCACACAGTAGCCAATTGTGGTTATTTTTGGTTAATAAACAATAGGAAGTTAGATAATATTTGGTTAAAAGTTTTTAGATAAAGTTGCAAACTCTCTCAGTCGCAAAGCTAAGTCTAGTGAGAAGGTATTCATTATTACATAATCTACAGAAAAAGCAAACTAAAATATGCATTGTATAACCTTCGAATCTAGAAAATTTGCAATTCCTTATAATATTTGCAAATAAAAATACGTGGAATATAAAATCGTTGTCAAGATATGCATAATTTACATTGATGTAATGGCAATAAAACACACATATCCTTGCTAATTTCTATTAAATACGATGGTAATTGATTAATGGGAAAAAAACACTTTCATTATACAACTTTATACCATTTTTTTTCTTGCTTACATTATTCTAAATACTTCTATAAATAAATCCATATGACGGATACCAATGCCACGTATTAGTTACCCGAAGAAACATTAGAATTCAGCTCACAATATCACCTTTATAACGTGTTTATACATTTACAATTAGCTGGTTTACGACGTAACGCGGAAGCCTGCAAAAATGTACGTGTTATGTGAAAATTTTAATACGATTCTTCTATGTACAGGCATTAACATAAAGCAAGCCTTTCTCATGATTACGAGTCTTCATTTCTTGAATTTTCCCGGCATTTGAGGAATTATTTTTTGGAGGCTCGATTCGTTTTATTTTTGTTGAAATCATGAAATAACAAGCGTGACGTTTCAAAGAAATAGTCATATTTCAAGAAGGTAGCCACAATTCAAGTATCTATTTGAGTTACATGGTGAACGTGTGGTGTGATATTGCTTGATATCAAGGCTGACATCCTTTGTACTTCACAGTGTTAAAATAACAATGGGAAACAGTGACAAACGAGGGTAGTCTAACTAGTTTCCAAACTGGTGCAGAAACAAATAATTGTTTTGTTAAATTCAGTTTTATTGCTCAAGCTGAAAACCTTGTAGGTCGAAACATTTTTTTCAGCGATGTTCCCATGTGTTTAATTCGTCCAAATAGTAGCTAATGTCTCGTTCTGCAAGATAGGCATCTGCGAATGTGATTCGATGAAAGTCTCTGTCCTTCGGGCGAAATTTTCGAAGGTAGTGGTTATCCCAAAAATCAGTCGCCGACCCACCTTTTTCACCTTTCGCAGTTCACAGATTCTACTGCGTCTTGACTGCAAGAGCATACCGATATGCAGAAGCTTCATCTATAGTTATTAACCGACGCCAAAACTCCGACTTATTTCGCTTAAACTGCTTTTCATGCCCAAATCTTCAGGCAATATATGATAAACACGTCTCTAACCTTAATTAGATGGTCGTTTATTATTATTTGGTGAACTTTCCCTTTGTTATCGGTGGTGGCTGCAGCTCTTGGCCGTCTCGAACATTTGTCGTCAACCAAGCTGGTATGACTACGTTTAAATTTGGTTGCCCAAAATTTTATTGTGGCAAACGATGGTCTAGAATCGCTGTAAACAGCGTCCATTTTGACTTTAATTTATTCAAATGCAAGGATGCTCGATATTTGCTTGTTTCTTTTCCTGGAATCTGTTTAAAACAGTAATACTTTATTAGCTTCATTGTAAAAGCTGTTATTTTATCATGAGTTACTTGCTACAATCAATCCTTCACTGTCCATGTTACTATTTCCTTCATGTTCTTACTGTATGTTAATTATCCATCAGCGTTTTTTTTTTGTTTTCATTATAGGAATCTCTTCTGAATGTTTCCAATCTCCCTCGTTGAGTTTGTCTTATTTCACAAGAATATTGAGGTGAGAAATTTGAGGTGCTTTTGCCTATGGCAATAATACGGTTTTATAGACCAATTTTAGCATTAAATATGCTCACATTAGTCTATTTTTGCGGCCACAATAATAATAATAACGATCATCTTTAATGATAGCAAGGACTGTGGTGTAGTATTGTAAGTATCGGCAACCTCCGCACCACACAAGTTTCGGTTACCGGTTGATGATGAAACTATTCGTGTCCTCGAAACGGCCGTCGTGGATTAATTATTATATAATTAATTAAACTTGTGTGGTGGGAAGGTTGCCGATACATATGTGTTGTCTACCATGTTCAGCTTTATTTTGTAAAAAAAAAAATACAGCGCGAAACAAAATAAGTCAAAAAAAGAAGAAAGAACAAAGAAGCTCAGTTATTCAAAAATTCTTTCAGGCTAACCTTGTAATAATTCTTGTACTTTAAACCTAAATTTACAATGTACAATATACGATGACTAAAGCAAATTGAACCGGGTTCCATTGAATTACCTAGTCGCTTCTCTGAAGTGCACTTAAATCGATTTCTTAGGTTCTTCACTGGCAAAATAACTATCTAAATCTGTGACGAGCCTTTCTAATAAATTGTTGCGGGTACCTGCACAATGTATAATAGACAAATCTACCTGCAAGCTTATCTTTCTAGCAACTTTTAAACAATACAAATAAGGTCATAAACACTTTAGCGTCAAGCGCAGTTTATGCACATACGTAGCTGCTGTGAAAACATTTGTCGTGTTTTTCCCATCTTTCATTCTTTAGGAGATTAGATAAAGCCCAACAAACAGAGATACTTACATATGCAAACATGATTTATGGAATTTTTGAATGTTCGTACTTATTGCATTAACATTAAGTAATAATTTTTTCCTAAAACTGCTATTCAATTTTCCTTTATCAACGTGACGTATGAGCTAACGTATAATTCCCCTCTCTGTAATTTTTACAGATTCTTCGCAAATTGGCGAGAGATGGCATCGAACGAGGATCATTTAGACTCGGATCTCATCGATTTCGACATCGGATCTCCGGATATCCCAACTGGTCCATTATCGACGGCGATCCAGCTCGAAGATTCGGATAATCTGCTAGATTCGGAGTTGCCCGTTTTAGAACAAAAGCTGCAGACGGCGAAGGACGTCATAATAACGAATTCCAGCAGCAAAACGATCGACGTTGAGGACATACTAATTAGTCTCGACGATGAAATCACACCGTCCACCACGTACGTCGGAAATTTTTCACTACAAAGGAGCAACAGCGAAATCTTGCTGGATCTTTGTCCGAAGATGGACGAGGAAAAACTATGCCGTTCCGTTTCTTGTGATAACCTAGAAGCGATGTTCGTTCTGAAAGAGTTAGATGAGGTGTTGAACGCGTCTTTGACCCAGTATTGCGGTGAAGATGTTCCGGATGGGGTTGTTGCGGATGAAATAAGGAACGAAGAAATTAGTATCGATGACAAAGCTATCGAGGAGTGTTTGATGGATTTGGATAATTATTTGGAGGAGTTCGATGTTGGTGAAGAGAGTGTTAAGTGTGATTCTGAAGATGACGGGAATCAAAGTGATGAGGATCCAGTTGCTGGATGCAGCAAGGATGAATCGAATGTAAGTATAATAATTACTAGCTGGTTTTATGAATTTGGATGAATACTTTAAGAATTCTTGATTCTTAAGCAAAAGTACCATGTGATGTGTATACCTCTTCTCTGTTAGACACGTATATAGCTATTAAATCAGATTTGCTTGGCAACTGGTATATAGCAAACTACGCACCTGTAAATGAACATCAATTAATGTTATTTATCGTTAATTTATCATTATAAGTTCTTTTAATGTATCATATTAAACAATTGTGTTTTGGTAACAAATATTACCGGTCATAAAATTTCATTTTAAATCCCAGATTGGCATAACCAATATCGACCTGCATAATTGAGATTGATGAAATGAACAATTTTCCAAATGTCATAATCTCACACATCATCGATTCATCAAAATTGGCAACAAATATTCGAAAATGTTCACTTTCTGGTTAATTATGTCCGTTCTATTATAAGTGGAATCTTATTACTTTTACTGTAGACGAAATGAAAAGGGAATATGGAGAATTGAATAAGAAAGTCTCTTGAAATTAAATAAGAAAAAAAAATGAATATATTTCTAGGATTCCCAAAGGACTTGGAGCTGCAGAAGCTCAATTCATATTTAAAAGTGCCACCAACATAACTTATGGGAACTACATATTTTACAGTTACACGAAGATTTCATTCAAGTATGTGGCCAATGTTAGTCTCAAGGCTAATCACTTCAGCGAAATTATTATCTTTTATGGAAAGTAGACGTTACGAAGACTGAGAATCGTATAGATAAGAATATGTAGTGAGCAAAATAGTCGTGTACAGTGGCGGCTCGTAACAATATTGGTGGTAGGGTCAATTTCGAGCCAACTGCCTACTCTCCTGTATTGAGTATGGGAAAGAAAGCAGAAGTAAATAACGAAATTCCGAGAATTGGCAAGAAATTCCGAGAAATGGACGTATTTCAGAGAGCTGTTCAGGGAGTTGCTCAGGCTATTTAGGGAGTTGCTCAAGCTGTTATTCAGGAAGCTGTTTAAGGTATTCGGAGAGCTGAACAACTTGAAAAAATCCCGGAAGCACGTCCATTTCTCGGAATTCCCTGCCAGTTCTCGAAATTTCGTTATTTCCTTCCGGTTTTTCTCCATGCCTAATCGTCCGTATGCGTACTCATTTTTAATAGTAATACAAAACAACACACACACAAGTACACGGCACGTCACAGTAAAAAAGCACTACCACTACAAATAATAAACGATGGTGATGCAACCTACTATAGGAAAGCCTAATGAAAGCTAACGGGAAGCGTATTTTACGGACAATTTTTGATTGTTATTAAAAATACGATAATTGCACCCTCAACTTTTTGCCCCAGAACTATACCCAATAACATTGTATCATTGTAATGAAGCTCCAACAACAGATACACATCGATCATAGCACGCGTCCTGAAATAACATATACTAGAATAAGCTTGCAACCGTTGTGGAATCAAGTACCTATTATTGAATACTTGATTATTTGTTATAATAAAGATAAAATAAAGCGCCATCTCTTGTCTATATTATTTTTCATCATTCATGTATTCCAGGGCAAGTTTTTAAATTTTATGCGGACTCGTAATATTAATTTGCTTCTAGGTGTTCAATATTCGACAAATGTCTGTTTTAATAGTTTTTAATTCAACTTCCAATCTAACTTCCACCATACAACGAACCATAAACACATTAGATGGCGTCATGTAATCGATAATCACAACATCACAACTCGTCATCATTTGTGCCAACAAACCCTACTTTTATTACAGTTTCCCGCTAGTAATGATGGTGAATACGACTACATTTTGCGCCCTTAACTTTTTTCCCCAAAAGTAAATGTTCCACATGTAATAGCCTATAAGAGCTCGGTGAAAGTTCTCCGATTTAGCCGAAACTAACATGTTGGGCCAAGATACAGCCGGCACAGTTTTCATGTAATTCTTGCGCCTACTCCGAACCGATTTGGAATTAGCTCGTCGCCTGTATAAATGTGTTTCGTCGCATTAAATCGAATTAAGTCATGGCATTATATTTATTGGTATTTTTAAAGAAAATAAAACTTTTTAATAATTAATTTGTGATTTGTAATGGTAGGATCATGGTCCTTCGGCTCTTTATAAGGAGCCACCACTGGTCGTGTATAAAAACACTATTTTAATTTACAATACCTACTTCAATTTACATTGTTCTTTATAATTTTTTGTGATTTAAATTGAATACGCCATAAATAACAAAAAAGGAAAAATGTGCCCCAAGTAAATTAATCACGTATAATGTTTATTTACCAAAGATGCTCCTCGTTTTACAATGCAATATGTCTAACATAATAATTTTAATAGGAATGTGAACACCATGCTTTAATTTTAAAGAATTTAGGTTTCCTGGTTGAAACCGCGTCGTAATTGCATGAGAATGCCGCTCTCACTTGCATGGAGCTTCTTCTGGGCTGTTGCATGTTATCTCGCTGCTGTAAAAAGATTCTTCTTGCAACATGGCTCGTCGCTTCAAAGGGAAATGATGGAATAAGAGAACTATGATGTTAAATTAAAAAAAAGACGCTTGGAGCTACGCTGATGCTTCCTTGCACAAAGGTTGAAAAATAATTTTATTTGAACAACTCTATCCCCGATGGCGACTGGTGGCGACGCAAAATACAAGGCTTCAATTTCCTCGCGTTTTTCCGTTAAATGTCGCGTATATTTACTTTAACAACTAAACAAAAAATACACGAGGAAATTTACTAGCGCGGTTTGCTCCTATTCGAAAGAATTATGTCTTAACGCTGTGTTGCAGAAATCGTAATATACATTTATCTAATATTACGTTAACGCATGTGGAGTAGATAATATGATGCCGATCTAATATCGGTTACAGTTAATCTATTTGCAATTGGTTGTAATTCGCGGATAACGTTGCGCGTTGATTTGTATACGCGATGGGCCCAACGTGCGCGATATACCGTAATTACAACATACTGAAATCGTTCCATCCATCGATGTGTACACAGCTGTTAAGGTAATGACAAATTTCCCGTTATGCTACGGTACGTGGCATATGTAGAAATTGTTCCTTATTTAACGCAGCTAATTTAATTTCGTCATTATTTCGGAGAAGCTTATGTATGACTCTGTAGGTAGAGGATGATAGGTAGATAGCATTACGTATCGATATTGACAATAAAATTAATCTTATAATGCGTTCTATTTACAAGCTTTTATTTAAGTTATTATGAAGATGTTAAGCATTCTGTTGTTTTTAAAGATTGACGTTAACGCTTAAGCACTTTTCATAGATATTTATGTAATTAGAATTTGAAAAGGTCATTAGTTGAGTGTAGGCTTTCACGACCGTAATCCATGGCAGAAATGTCTTTCGGGTGATGTCGTGCAGTTAATATTTTACTTGACGTTTCGCTGGCCATGCTGTCAGCTTCTTCAGAAGATTTCTAAAGACTAGTCTTGTTATCTCTTGCTCCTCGTTATATATCCTATTTCTGTTCCGCTTTGCTGATCCATAACCGTTCCGTGCTGCTGAATCGCGTCATTCGTTATATGACAGCAGAACGGAACGGTTATGGATCAGCAAAGCGGAACAGAAATAGGATATATAACGAGGAGCAAGAGACAACAACACCAGTCTTTAGAAATCTTCTGAAGAAGCTGACAGCATGGTCAGCGAAACGTCAAATAAAATATTAACTACACGACATCACCCGAAAGACATTTTTACTATGGAAAGGTCATTGATTTCATAAAAAAAAATCAACAACAGCTGTTTTGTACGGTTTCTAGTCTAGTATGTGTTTCTATTTCATTCAAACGCTGTAAGAAAAAAAAAGCCTAATTCTAATGTACTTGCTCTCGTTAATAAGTTTTGGGCAATTTTTCAGAACCTCTTTCGTTTCTCCAATTATAGTTGTTGTTGCTGTTGAAATAATAATAATAAGATGATTTAATAAAACCTACCATTTTTCCTTCCTTTCCTTTCCTGGAATTCGCTTTTTTTTCCAAGGTTTACGTCTTCTCCTTTTCTTTCCTATTGCCTACTCCTAAAACCTCTTTGGTAATCTGGTTGGATCCAATCCATCCTTACGTTCTTGATTGCTGGTCTTCTTATTGTGTCATTGTTCTAATACTATCGGTGCTTATCGTATCCCATTTCGTTTTTCCGGTGTTTTCCTTAAGATGCATGATTCCCAAAGCACTAATTTTGCTTGTATGTTTTGTCTAAATTACCGTACAAGATTGTAAGAATTATAACCGCGGGGATACCTTCATTTTGACGTCTTGTTCAATTTTGATTTTTCCTAATATTGCTTTATTTAATGCACCTTCCTTGTTACTTTGCTTTATTAACTACATCTATGTCCTCCTTAACATAATTTGTTATTAACACTTTCAAGATATTCGTATGTAGATACTGCTTCTAATAAATTCGGCATGCATTAATGGCTCTACTCTAACGAGTAATACGATATGCAATCACTGTTTGTAAAGTTCTATTTTTTTCTCTTATTGTTTCAATTAACCTGTCCAGTAATATTATAAATAATAGAGGAGTTAATCTGTCGCCTTGCTTCACCCTCTTTTCTATTCGAATTTGGCTGCTCTTTCTCTGATTTATTTATAATTATTCCTTTTACTTTTTTTTATAGAATTTGAAATTGGAATAAGTAAAAAAAAGAAATATTTGTAACTTCAATGAAACATCACATAATTAGACGAATTCTATCTGATACGATTCTCAGGTTAAGCGTCCATTTCTTTTAATTGTTCTATATTTGCTTACAGAATGGAAACTATTCGGAAGAAGCACGTACCATCCATATACCGTCTACGTCGCAAGGTTTCACTACGCCAAACGTTTCTTTCGCAACGGCCAGAAAACCACCACGGCGTTCCAAAAGCGCAAACTTTCCAAGAGGCAGCGGCGCTCGTCCGAGAAGCAGCCATGCATTACTTCAAAATCACCCAGCGAAACATTCGACAATAGCGGTAACTAGGCAGCGCACGCGGCCCCATATATCACCGCAGCCTTTCGCCGAGGAAACACCTGGAAGTCACCCATTTTCCGGCACACCTGGTGAGAATATCGACCGGATCCCGTTCCATCATGCTACCGGAAGACAGGCGATAGTTTCATTAGCTGCACCTAACACGACGAATCAACTGCCCGATACGCTATCGCAAGAGATGGATTCCAAGGAGGATACGCGAAGTTCATGGTTGAGATCCTCCATGCGAAGATTGAGACATTTCAGGTTGCCTTCGACGCAGAACGATGAAATTCCCGAAGTCTCGACTTCGAACAATATTGAGCACGCCGAGGAAATTGAACCAATTGCAACGTCACCTAGTGTTAGTGTTGTCGCGAATAGTGTTAGACCTGTTAGTGCGCCTTCTAGATTAGCGGATTGTTCTGAGAGGCGCGAACCGAGTGTAGAGACCAGGAATGTTGTTTCAAGCGTACCAAGTGGACGTCCTAGAAGCAACAGCACCTCCAGTAGGACGAGAAGGCATACCAGTCTATCTTCTAGTGAATCGAGCTTGGCTTCCAGTGCTGATACTAGTCCAACTTGCACACCTTCCCCTACAGCTGCTAGGAGTAATCAAGACCAAGTTCCTGCGAATGGCAACAACGCTAGAGGGTAGGTGATTTTAAGAATTCTATAATCTTATATAATCTATAATTTGAGATTTGAGTTATAGAACGGTAATTTATGGATGGGTAGCGAAAAAGTAATAAGAATAGAAATGCTTTAATAGAACATCTGATTCACTCGCGAACAATACCATATCACATCGCCTAACTACCCGTGATTCCTGTGTTCCGCTAAGATGATGATGATGATGAAATAACTAGCGCTTGAGGACTATCTTTAAGTGCAAGGAACTGCTAGTAGATAGGAGTGCTGTTGGGAGAGTAAATTGGCTGATGTTTCCGGCATGTTTTGCAATTGTTGCTCACAGAAGAATGTACAATACATATCTTGACTAAATTGATATCAGAAATGTCTATTTTGTTGTTTTCTTTTTCATATACGAAGGGTTGCATATGAAATAAAATAATACGCTAACACTAAAGCATTGACAAACTTCACACAAATTATTTAATTCATTTGGAACATTTGTTTCGGGAATTCGTGGATCTTCATTGTCAACCGTATGAGCGAATAACGTAAGAAAAAGTTTTTAATTTTAACATGCCTTGTTCTATTCCTATTCTCAAAAATACTTACAGATACCTCCCTTCTACCATCTACACTACCGTTCATATATTTTGGGACAACTAAGAAAAACTCCGAAAAATAAGCAAAATTGAAATATTGACAATTAATTGTGTTTTATATGAAAAAGTTCATTTCTATATGTATGAACATAATTTATTCTCTTCTATCCCATCAAATTTATAACGCATTTATATTCTACCGCAGCCTCAGGCAAAATTCCTCTTAATCCTCTCTTTTATGGGGTTATAAACGTAAACTTGAAAATATTGTCGAATATTTCCACAAAGGAATAATGCGAGATTCATAGAACACTTAGTACAACAAACAAAGCAGATATCATCTTGTATTTAAAATAAAATCGATCTTGATAGTAGTTTAGTTTAAATTTAACCATCGTAATAAACGGGTGGTGCTGAAATGGCAGAACGAAAAGAAATTTCCATCGAAACGCGTTCTGCTATTATTACTTTACGTAATGAAGTATACTCAATGGCAGTTATTGCGAAAAAATTAAAAATATCGAAAAATGGTGTATTTACAACATTAAAACAGGTGGCGGAAACGGGTTCTTTGGCTGATAAGAAACGTTCTGGACGTAAAAAGAAGATAACAGCTTCTGAAGATCAGTTCATGGTTCTTGTTTCAAAAAGAAACAGATTCCTAACGGCTCCGAAAATAACGCAGCAAGCCAATGTTTCACGAAGAAATCCTATTTCGCATTCGACCGTGAAACGAAGATTAATTGCGGCAGGCTTAAAGGGACGAGTAGTTGCCAGAAAACCGCTTTTGAAAGTTCAAAATAAAAGAAAAAGATTGCAGTGGGCACAAGAACACAGACACTGGACATTCGAACAGTGGTGCAACGTGCTGTGGACAGATGAGTCCAAATTTGAAACATTTGGCTCCAAACGGAGGACGTTTGTTAGGCGACAGGTTGATGAAAGAGTTAGTGAACAGTGTAGTTTACCTACAGTGAAGCACGGTGGAGATAACGTAATAGTTTGGGGCTGTTTTGCAGGAACAGCTGTAGATGATTTAGTAAGAATACAGGGAATACTTCGTAAAGAGGGCTATCTCAAAATATTACAAGAGAATGCTGTACCAAGTGGGGAACGATTACGAGGTGGAAACTTTACGTTTCAAGAGGAGTGACTAGTTCACAAGATTTATGGAGAAAGCTCCAGCAAGCATGGATCGAGATCCCAGCAACATTTTTGAAATCTTTAATTCTAAGAATGCCACGAATATGTACCGCAGTAATTAAGTCAAAGGGTGGACATATAGACGAAAAATCCGTATAGACCTAATTATAATTAGTACAACATTTCTTTTTGGAATATTTTTAATTTTGTATAGTATACTCAATGTACAGAAGTAAATTAAATTACAAATAACTTTTTGTTTTTATCCGAATTAAAAAAAAAACTGTATTTTTTAATCGTCCCCAAATATATGAACGGTAGTGTACGTACCCTAAAACATGGGAAATTGCCCCACAGTCCTTGCTGAATTATCTAAAGTAATATGTGTTATATAATCATTTATTTTATTTAATAAACATTCAGAACAGAATGCTTTCATATCGGCTGACCAAGTAAATTTTACAATTAATTTGTTCTAAAGTAGGAAAAGAGGTAAATTGTACTGCAACACCTGACACACAAAGTATCACATCTATTTCCTTCATTCGACTACCTCAATTCAGTATAAATTCTTCGTTTTTCCCGTGCAACGGTAAATCAAATTCTCTATTTATTTTCCCATTTCTTCGCTTTAACGACAACAATTACAGCTCCAGCGGTTTCTACCTGTCGGCTTGCTTTATACTCACTACGCTAAAACTAACAATAACAATCTTAGGTCACCGTTCTAAACGGTATAACTTTGAGTTGTTCCTCTCCCAAGCTTATTTAACATTTTTTCTCGACGTGAAGTGCTAGACAAGGCGGCCGCTTGCTTTAGATGCTTTGGCAACGTCCGCTGGTGTGTGGTGCTAAACTATGTAGTACGGTGTGCGAACATGTTTGAGAACGAGTGAAAACACAATGTTGCGTTGCATCTGTAGAATTATCCGAATTGTTGACGCAATAGCAAAATGAATCTTTTATATTTACTAAGGTTAGCTTTTGCAATTTGTGTTTAAAGTATTTCAGCAATTAATATTAGTATTGCATTGAAATTATTTGTAGTTCATAAGAGTGAAATTTTAACATTACTATAAGTGAGGTCTTGGTCCATTGATCGTTGCCTTTGGCAGGAAAAGGAAAATCTCAGCAATCGAACATATCAATAAATAATAATAATAAATAGAGTGTAGAGGATGATTTAGAAAATGTGTGAATTTATTGAAATGTTCAAAGTAAGTAACTTGACTATTCCTAAGTCATCACTTACGAAAAAATGTGAATGTCGTAGTGGAAATGGAAACAACTTCAAGCCTTGGAAATGTTTTTTGCCAATGGCTGTTAAGTTGTACTTATGCTGATGCAGAAATTCTTTTATTTTGTAAAATATTTAATTTGCTGTAATCTTCTGGTTATTGAGTTTTGGTCCAAGTTTATTTAAGTAAATTTATCTAGCGGTTCCTATAGTATTCTTGATATGTTAAGAACCACCCTGTACACCTGATTTCATAAATATCCAGCTTATTTAAAATTTTCGATTTTTAGATAAGTAAGTGACCAATAACCATTTCATATTAAGAGTAATAAACTTAATGGTTGCTGAAACGCATTGGGTGCCCTTGAAATACCCATTATGGGTTGAACTAAATTTAATGAAAATATATTTCCGAGAACCTAATGCTATACTGTTCAATTTTGTTTCGCCCAATTACCTCCATATCCTTCACATAATGTCCTCTATTAATTATCATGTTGCTTGTGTATACTTTATTTAAATGTTTACGTTTAAATGTGTTCATATACAAACATAAATCTTGCACAACGAGAAAAAGTTAAAGCTGGCTAATTTGCATTAAGCGAAACTATTATTTTTATGTCATCGAGGCCACTGTGCCACATCAAGTATGTAACAGCGATTCATTTAAACGTCGTTTGAAGGAAATGAACCGGCTGACAACAACAGACCGTGTGTATTATTAAACTTTTACTTTTTTTATGTACGCATGTGGTTGTGGTCGGTTCATAGAACTGCCGAACAGGCTATCTGAATAACCCAGTAAAAAAGTTAGGTAAAGGTCAATAAAAACCATGAAGAATTATGATCTAATTTAAGTCGCTGTTGTTCTTGAAAAAATTATCCGTGTAGATCAAAATTGAACGAATCGATTTAGGCTGGTTAATGTCGAGAAAATGAACGGTTCAAATCGATAAACTGTTGCATGTTAATGTCACCATTTACTCAACTATTCAAACGGTCCTTTTGTTTTTCTGTTTCCAGGCAATGTGAGAGGACCCGCACTACTGAGATACCGGATGCCGAGAGCCCGCTAGGACAATGGCCTCACAGTCTAAGCTCGATGTTGGCTTGCTTAAGCTGTTCCCTAGGCTTATTCAACATATGCCGTTTCGGAATACTCTCAATTCATTTCGGGGCGAATTTCATGTTTCAATTCTTCTTTCTTTCATTGTTTATCGGATTACCGCTCTTTACGTTACAACTATGCCTGGGGCAGCAATTGGGAGCTGGCGTTATTGACATGTGGAGGATATCGCCTCTGTTCCAAGGAGTTGGAGTGTCTCTCCTGGTATCGCAAGCTCTCATAGGGTTGTACAGTATTACTGGAGTATCGTGGATGTTCGTATACTTTCGGGATTCCTTTATAACGAAAATGGACAAATATCGATGGGCGGAAGCATTTAATCCGTACAGAAAAGGTAAAGTTTTCTGAGTTTACAAGCATAATTTTCACTCGTAAATTGTAAATTATGCGAAGTTTATTTGGCTAAAACTTCATAAATGTTTGCCAAAGACAAAAGCAAAGTCCAGGACCATGTCCAACATCGAACAGGTTTTCAAACAACCTGCTAACATTTTAGAATAACTCATTCTACAGTTGAACACACTGCGCTAATACTTGACGAGCTACGTATTACAAAAAAATATTGCTTCTCTGCATAAATTGTTGCACAGAACATTTGATCTAATTTTTTTATGCAAGTTGTGGCTAACCCTGCCTGCTGTATAATGAATGTTTCTAAATACGAAAGAATTTAAAATTCAAACAATTTAAAAGCGAGACCCACCGGATCAAATTAACTCAATCGAATCTAAATTTCTTAGTTACAGATCAATTCGTTAACATTTCGCACAAATTATCCGATACGATTCCGGATTATCTGAGCGGCGTCGTCTATCAGAGGACAAATTTGGTGTACGGCAACGTTTACGGAACGATCAAATTCCAGCCCGCTTTCAATCTAGCCGTCGTATGGATGATTGTCTTCGTGTCGCTGAGCAAAGGCCTTCGATCGTACGGAAAGGTCATCTACGTCTTCATCTTGCTTCCCGTCTTCGCCACGTTCATCCTATGCGCTAAATTGTTGGGTATGATGCCGCACGAGTACATCAACGTTATATTTCCGGAAACGTCGTGGAGTGAATTTTTTACCAATCCCAAGGTGAGTGGCGCGTTTGATGTTGAATATTTAATAGATTCTAAATGGGGAATCGTCGTAGATAAGTTTTCTGGACGTTGCTTATAAATATTCGATCGCTGTTTGAAGCTAAGATAATTTTTTCTTTTTTCGTTGATAGGAAATTCAAACTACTCAATTGAGCATTTCTTCTTGGAAATTTTCGAATTTAATTCAATAACCAGCGATTGCTTATTGCATTTTCTTATTGTTTAATATTACCGCCTTATTTTGCATATTTGCTATACAAGAAATAAGTTTTTAAGCATCTTTATTCCTTCTGCAAATTGTAAATTGTATCAACTTTGTATTAGTTATTTGCCATAATTTAGTAAAAAGTAGGAGACCGTGTACCCAGTGCTTAAAATTCTTCCATGCTTTGATAAATAATAAACAAATTTAAAATAAACTTCGTTTATAGAGTTGGATAGCAGCATGCCAGGAGGTGTTCCTAACTTGGGGGTTACTGGGAGCAGCAGTCATGCAAATCGCCTCCCACAACAAGAACAAACACCTCCTTCAAAGGGATTCTAGTCTCATCGTCGTGATAACGTTCAGCGTTCTAACATTAATAGCATTCTTGGCGAATACCTGCGTCCAAATTTTACGTTCCTACGAATACACCTATAGACCGAATTCGTTTGGTAACTTCGCCTTTATTTCGGAGAAATCCATTACATTCACTTGCCTCTGCATATTTTAGAAAAGATATCCACCTACACGTTCATGAGGAGCGTCAAGGACCCTTTGCCACCAAGCTTGGCATCCACACCAGCTAGATATATGGTCCACAATTCGTATATTCTCGGTGAGAAGGTTGTTAGACCGGGAATGGATTGCACTTCGGAGAGCGGGTATCAGGTATGTGTAATGGAATTGAAATTTCCGTAAGTTCTGGTCTATTCGAAGCTTAAATTTTTAGGTACTGAGATTAGCGACTGAACTAGTTCCTGCCACGTTTGCCTTGTTGGGTTCCGAAAGAATATCGCCATTTTGGGCTGTACTCTTCTATTTTATCCTTATACTTTTCGGTATAGCGCAGCAATTAGCCATTTGGCACTGTGTAATAACGGGTATCATGGCTATAAAAGCTAAAGTATTGAAATCGTGGGAGACCACGATTACTTTCTTCAGTTGTGCTTGTGGATTTATCTTGGGGCTTCCGATGACAACTGAAGTAAGAATTAATCTATTTACCTAAATCTACCCAACTATTAACACTTCTCTTTTGCAGCTGGGAATCTATGTCGTTTATTTCTTAGATGTAACCGTCGGCGGACTCTGGTGGTTAATCTTAGTAATATTACTCCAAATTGTTGCAGTTTTTATGGTTAGAGGTAGGCCTTATAGCGGAGATACCGTGGTAACCGCCTTATTTAAGCCAACAACACACTCGTACCTTCGCAATTGGGCGCCTGCTCTGCTGTCTTTCACGTGGAACGTCGTACTTCCAGTAGTCTTAATGGTAAGTCCATGAAGCTGCATCGATATTATTGTATTGATTTGCAATATGATTGTCGTAGGTATTTTGTGTAGCTTTCTTTAAGAATGGCAACTTTAGAGAGCTGTTCATATGGCATCATGCACCTTCCTTGGAATATTGGCCGTTATGGGCGAGGCAAATCGGCTCGATGATCCAACTCCTACCGGTTTTATGCGTACCCTTAGTAGCTGTCATTCAAAGCTACAGATATTTGAATAATGGACCAACAGATATTTTAGAGGTAAGTGTGTATATCGGCGAAATGTGCCGAATATACCGAAGCATTTTTTCCGATTTTGTTTAAAGAAATTATACAACTAGAAGAAATTAGAAGGATTGATTTGGTATATTCAAAGTCTTTGTCATGTAGTAAGAATTAGCTCTAATTCGTATCTCTTATTTTGCATTCGTAAAGGACTATGAGGTGACACAAAACTATGTTAGTTATAGCTTCTTATTAAAGCAATTTATCTTGTTTCTGCCATATTCTTGGCATATACAATCTTGGCTAGTTGAAATATTTGTAATGTAAATGAAAAAAAATTTCTGTTACATGTTTAGCGGATCCAGTTGCTATACCGACCACCACTAGGCGAACACATGGACGACTTAACCGTTCAGGAAACCGCCACAAACGCAACTGGAAATAACGCTTCACCAGCTGCTTCGAATATCCCCCCAGAAGATCCACCGCCCAAATACACACCTCCACCATCATACACGACAGCAACAGGAGCGAGAATAGCGAAATTACTAAGGCAAAGCATTAGACGGAGTGTAAGAAGAATAACGAACGCTCTAGGTGAAAGTAGTAGCTCTAGACAAAGAGCAAACGCTCACCAGAACGCGGAAATCCTACCGCCACCACCGCCACCTGATTACAACGCCGTCTTAGTGGAGATGAACCAATCGCCGATAAATCTGCAAAATTTCAATAGCAGTAACGGAGATCATATCGTCATTAGCGTAACGGATTCATCAAATACCCTCCACCATCAAAGTAACGGTAATAGTATACACGAGACCGCGTGTACAACTGGATTAACCGCCGCGCATGTCGCCAATATCTTACGGAACAGCTTTAGGAGAAGCACAGCGATAGCTGCGAATACCCTAAGGCGTAGCATCAACGATAGTGGCCACCATGGGTCTTTAAGTGCCGAAAATTTGGTAGATTCCGCTGCACCAATCGGGGAAACGTCACTGGTTTTAGATCACCTAACAAATTCAGGCGATGCAAACGAGAATAAGCCAGCAAATGGCGAATTTCTATCTGTGATATAAACTGATTTGTAAAAAAAAAATGCGGTTGCAATTAGAATGACCTGTTAGGACGTGTATTTAAATCGAAGTGTGATGTGGTCTTTTATTTCTGTGCCATTTCATTTTTCACACAGCTTTCTTTCGGTTGTTAATCTGCTACGTGCCGGTTCAAGTCTTAGAGAACGAGCAAATGATTGCGTTTTTGGGAAGAGTTGATTGCCGCTGCTTTTGTAATGGTCCGAGTTGTAGTATTACTTAAACAATTTTATTTATCAGAAGGTAATTGATCTTAGTAATAGGAAAAAGCTGAGAGGGCCTTAAATTGATGATTTAATTTTACCTCTGGATGCAGAAGAAAATTATTTTCGCTTTAATTCTTATTATTCACTTTATCAATATTTCTCAAAAGATTAAATTATTCGTTATTGCAATGTTATTTAATTTGACACATCAAGGAAAAGTTCTGTTCTTGGAGTTACTCCCAAAATGTAAAATTTAAACGTAATTGTTGTAAACCTTTTACCCAAACGACAATCACTTCTGTGTTGCGATATTTACCCTATATAACGGCCTTGCCAACCCGAGCAAGGCTAAATTACATAATTACGAAATTGAAATGTGGTTTAAGTAGACTTCTGACCGGGTGTTATATTTGTTTACGCAGATGTGATTGAAAAGTTTAAAAATTTGAGCAGTCCCACTACTCCTGTTCACATTTTTTAAATTATATATTTGTTGCCGTAAATAATATCAGAAATAAATTTATCCTGATGAGCTTTGAGCCTTGATTCTTTCTTGTTTTCGCTACTCGATAATCCTATTATTTATGTAAGCTTCCGATGCTACACCTAAGACCATTTCAGAATCAAAAGCTTCAACACCAACGATATTCAATGACGAGCGAAGCAGCTTCTACATTTCAACCTTTCTTCCGCTTAGTCATTGGTACATATTATGTACATTATAACGGTTATCTAGTCTAATATCTATGCATATCTGTAACATGTATAAAGAGAAGACTTTCTAGCAACGAATCTTGTAATTAATAATACCACACTTTACATTAATAGCCTAAGGTTCTAAGGCTATTGAGAAATCATCGAAAATTTTTATCTGAAGACTTAATACATTTAATAAACTATAGTCCTTTTTCTTTTTTATATAATTTGCATTAAGTATTGAGATATTGTACATATGTATTTAAGTATGTATCATGTTCGAAAAATAAGCTTTATTTACGCTGTTCGAAATGCCTTGAAAACTAACTTGAATACGTGTATATGTCTTATTTGATTAAAGTGGATGTATAACATATTGTTTAATTGACCAAAAAGACAGTTTATATGTAAAATATTTTTTGCGTTTTTCTATATGTACATATATTATTAAATATTTAAAGGAATTAAAATTCTCTGGAAATATTTCAAGGTGTTTCATTGGTAGTTTCTATGCAACAGGTGTACTCAAACTCTTTTGGTCATGGAATCCTTCGAAGGAAAAAACTCCACGTTCCTCTACCTTAATACGTTTCTCGCTTGGACGTCCAGTGAAAATCGGAAAGTCTGATAAGTTTGATTTGCCTTATGGAGCCCTTATAGGACCAGGGTTCCACGCAACACAATTTGAGGACCACTGTTATTCAACAACAAAACGAATAGATTTATTTTATTCTTTACGTGTACAGTAACTGACATTTAAATTGTGATAAAATGTACAAAAGATTGTTACATGTTATCTTATTTTATTAGCTTCAATGGCGACGTTGATCAGATCATTGCCTAAAAAGTAATCTGTCGCGACGATATTGGGTTCCCTGGGCCATTCGTCCCGAAACCATTTCGTAAGCTCCCTATTCACTTTATCGGCCAATTTAGCATTGCTTGCGGAGTTAAAGATGACATCCAACGGACTTATGGTTAATTCCGCCATTAAAGCCCAGAGAGGATTCGAAATAGTGTTGTGACTTTTTATTGAAGCTTGAAGATAATTCTTTAGACCATTGACGTCTTTCTTATCGCCCCAATACTGTTGAAGGGGATTCCAAAGCCAAGGATATTCTGAAAATCATCAACTAAGAAATAACCTGATTCTTTTCATAATCCCAAAGGAGGTTACCTTTCGCCATCTGCCGATTCCCATAACAGATGATCAAACTCTTATTGTGTTGCCATATCTCGTTAAATGTAGGCCCTTTACCTACTTGCAAACCGCTAGGAGGTAAAGCGAGATGTCCCAATTCCCTATCGAGTATTTCGATCAACTTCCTATGAGTGCTATCACTAAAATTCGTCGGATATGGGAACCGGTGGAAGTCGATGATGACTACCTCTTTCGGTGCGAGTTCCAGGAACCGACGAATTAGTCTGAGATGTGGTTCCAGCTTGCTGAGAGGAACCAAATCGTGATTGATGAAGAATCTAGAAGCCGCTAAGATTAAAAGCATCTAGAGATGCGTTCAAAGAGGTGAATACCCTTCATTTTGGTAGTATCCAATACGTAGATCCAGATATCGTATACCGAAGATCAATTGCCCCCATATCTTAATGTTCTGGTTTAAGACGAACTGTGCGAAGAAATCGCTTGTTATACCATATGCGCCCGAATTGTGCGTTCCTGGTATAAATATTGAACCTATCCGTTGAGGTCCTAATATTGATCTAAAATACAGTCCAACTAGTACACAAACATATATCAATTTGGAAGACAAAAGGAGTATAGATTAATCGTTTGTACGTTTGTATATCTGTAATTAAAAAAAAAATGAAACACGTTATGTAAAAAAAAATAAGAGAAGAGACAATTATATCAGTTAGTAAATGTATGTACGTAGTTATGTACAAAGTCACAAGGTCAATTAAGGAATTTGGTTTCATATGGCTCCGTAAGTTGTTCAAAATCAGTTTTTTCTTAACTACTTGCCATATAAGATAGAAAACATTGCTTAAGCCCACCAAAAGTTGATTGTTAAATATACTCAACACTCCATGTGGTCCAAAACAACAGCATATAATTAGTTGAAGCTTCTGAATTGGATGAACTTTGAAAAGAGTGTTCAATCAGCCTAGATTAGGATGTGCATAAGGAAATAAGTATTCTTGAAAACGGAATAAAATAGATACAAACGCCGATTGTGCAAATCTGAATGTGTGTTGTCTTAATTAAAGAAGGTATTGTGTGAAGCTAAGCTTGTGGTTGATCTAAAAGCAATATGTTTTGAGGCACAGCCAACACAAATATTAGTTTGATATAACAAAAATAATTGAACCAAATCTAACTTGGAAGATACTCAGCAAAGTTTGATTGAATGAACACATAAATATGCAACGCCTCGTAGTTTGTTGGATGACCCGATTCCTTTCTCTCAATGTAATTGCAAGTGCCCTTGTGCCTCTGTTCGCGATCGCCATTTATTCTAAAATGTAGCAAATTCTAAAGAAATCGCTTTATATCCGCATTGTTTATCTGTGTATCGAAGTCTGGGAAATGACTTCGTAATTCAGCAAATTACGTAAATGTAGATAAAAGAATACTAAATCATTGTGGCTAGCAGACGTTTCAATGTCGTTTAGTTGGCGAGAACCCATTAAAATTACAGCTTGCGTTCGCAAAAACACCTGAGATTTACAACAAAAGGTAAATTAAAGTTACGTAGTGCATGATTAGTACGTAAGAGCATCGTATTTATTAAAAAAAAAATAATCGAAAACGTGAGATTTTTCAGGTGGCAACATAGTTGTCTGAAAGATTACAATTTATAACAATTTTACGAGCTCCTTAACGCTATTTAACGCGACGCCATAATTCCGCATATAAAAGTTATCCATCCATACAGGAACTTACACACGATGTTTGCATAAAGCCTGCAATATATGATCTCTCGACAAATAGAGAATTCAAGAAGACAATTGTGCGTCGTGTAAAACAGTCTTCAGCGTAATACGTACGAATACGATTACCGCTTTAGTAATAAAATATTTACGTACGGTTGAAAATGAAAATAACAATAAACCAATCCATAAAAATGCAAAGATGTTTTGATGGACGATGTTTAGTATTACGATAAAAGTCGACAAATAACCTGTATCGCATCAAATACGTTTTCCAATCTTGGAATTGTGTAACTGTATGATTTTTTTACTTTTCCCAAAATTAAATTTGAAGTCGTCGGCAAAATATTAGCTTCATTTCACGACCCAACGGCAACTTCTCGATTAGATCAATTATTTAATGAATACCCAAAAATATTTTCAAACAATTGATAAAATAAAATAGAAAGCCTCTTCACTCCTTACATTTGTTTGGAAATATATTTGGGAGGTCAATGACCAATTGAGAAGCCATTTTCACCGCATGAAACAGTACAAAAACCAATTCTTCATCAAATGATCATTTCAATACAAAAAATAGTACCTAGTAAATATGATACTTGATGAAGCAATAAACAAATACCTTTATTTTTATACCTATTATCGCCCATCCAAGTTGGATGTACTTTCAAACAATTCAAATCGACAATACGGTTCTTTTTCACGGATGCGATCCAATACGGAAAACAGCGCGTTCCTGGAATTATATTTTCGAAATTATACCATTCTACAGGCAACCCTGTATCGAATTCTATCGAAGTTTTGAAATAGCCTTCGTAATTGTGAGCATTTATCGCTTGCAGAGGTTTAATCGCCTGAAAAATTGTGCGAAAACACGGAAGAATAAATGTGCAAATGATGGAAATTAATTTTACCGTTCGTGGATCTTGACTGTATACAGATATGAAATCGGGTGCTTCTTCTAAGGTTTCGCATTTCGTTATCCAGTTCATTTCGAGATGATGGTTGCCTAGAGACGATACCGTAAGATGGACCTTGCCACATTTTGCCAGCGATGGTATACCTGTTGAGTTAAATGGTATTAATTTATATCCAAATTATGTCATATTATTATTATTGACATTAACAAAAAATCTCTTCGTGGGCTTTCTCAGCAAACAACTCTGTGAATTCGATTCCTCTTCTTACTAACGTGGTAAAGTAATTTTTTTCTAGGTTTTTCATACAGCAGTTCAAAAATAATCATTCATCCAAATAAAGCGAATGTGGTTCAGCAATTACTTCTACGAGACTTTAATGGATGAATGTAATACTGCCAGTGCTTTTTGCAAATAATATTAATTACGATAACATTTTGGACAAATATTCTTTACCGATGAAGTTTTTTTTCATTTTCATTTGTTTCGGCTAGATAAATTCATAAAATTACAGAACTTGGTCGACTGAAAGTCTACGTGGTTTTATTGAAACAAGTTTGTATCTGGTTAAAATTTGTAAAATGACCCATTTCGTTCACGAAACTGGTAAAATGGCTAAAAATGTTGTATAACTTATAAACTTTAGCAGTAAAATTTCTCAAAAAATTTATTTTCTCAAAAGAATAAACTAAATATGAAAGCAACAACAACCGATGATTGTTTGACCTCCGCAAAATAATATTTTCACTACGAAGAATTAGCCTTAGAAATCTATGTCACCAGTAACGGTACCTTTAGGTCATTCTCCTGGGTTACAATTTAGCTTTCTGCAAGTCTTACCAATTAACCCAGATAAAAAAAAATATCTGTTACAAAAAACGGATTACTTTCTGTTTATCAGAAAATTGTTAATAACAATATAAAATGTTCTTACGTATAACTGCTATTATCTGGAAACTCAGAAACTGTGTTCGAATTAATCAATTGCGAAAAATGGAACGCGAATATTTCGCGATCGAGAACGTTGCAAGTCGGCGAGCATTACGAAACGATCTGGAAGTGACGTAATATCCTGAATAATGCTTTGTTTTCGCAATTGTTAATTCCAACCTGTACGGCTGCCTTCCGATTAAAAGAAAGAAAGGTAAAAATATCATTGTTTCTCCTGTTTTTTATTCAACAAACATGTATAATTTTGTTACCAAATTTGTAGTAATCAAATATTCTTTGTCAATAATGGAGGCGACATTACAAAATATAAAAAAACTTGACCAACTTAAACTATCATTATGACAGCAACAAAAAATTGTGAAATTAGTATGAATAAGAGAGATGTTAAATTTAAAAAAAAAAATGTGTAAATGTATTTTTTTCTAATTACAAAATATCTACAAAATACGTAGTATACAGAGTGTCACAGGATGAGCTTACGTTAGTCGACATTTATAAACTAAGCAGATTCAAAATTTGTAAATTTGCAACTACTTTATTATTTTATTATTCGAGGGGGCTTACTTTTCAGAAAATATCGGCACGTTTATTGAACTTCCAGTTTCACCGGAAGTACACTTCATTTTCTTCTCAATTTTTATAAAACATTTGAAATCAGCATTTAATTTAACGTAAAATTCATGTATTTCAATAGGCTTAAACATTATGTTTTAATGCTAACTTGAACTTTATGGATATTTCAGTAAAATCATCCTGGTACTTTATCGCTTATTTCCTAGTTATGAAAAACTGATAATTAAAGATTGTAATTTTAAATAGAACGTCCTGTATATTTTTATTGTAGATGATTAAATTCCTCATTAAATGATGAAAAATTTAAAATGAATACTTGGGCAATTATTTGCAGTGTTCAAAAGTTCGAAAGTTAGCTATGAACGTTTTGGAGTTTTTTAAATTAAAAACTACGTTAGCCAGGCCAGAAGTTTTTAACTATTTTGGCTCGATGATATGCTGATAGGCACGAAACCGGTCGCTAGCGTTAAATAAGAATTTATGAGACATTAGGCATTTGTTTTTTATATTATGTAATTTTTGTTCATTTTTAATTTGCCAAGTTAGTATTTTTTTCTCATTAAAATTAAATTCAGGGTTGCTATCCATCGCATGCTACGTTAAAATGATTATATGCGTCTATGCTGTATTTGCATGAATAAATTCTATTATTTTCATCGACCAATATAGACACCTTTACAACCTTCGCAACTGGTTTTGTAAATAGCATTGTTTGTTTATTGGTTTTTATGCATTCTTTGATTTTTGCGAAAAATGACTTGCTGGAATTGTTTGGTTGCTGGGCAACATTTATTTTATATTGTTTCAAAAGTTTTTTGTAAATTTTCAGATAGTATTTGTTTATTTCCTTTGTCTTAGGGGTACCTTTGTGCAATTATTTTTTGAATATGCTTATTTATAAAATTAACTGGATAGTTATTATTTAACAAAATTTTTAAATTTTTAAAAAATGAAAAAAATGATGTTAATAATTTAAGCAATATTTACAATAATTTAATCATAAAAAGAGAAATAAATTAACAAAAAGGAGAACATCTGTAACAAAGGAAAACAGTTATTTAAAATATATTTTAAAAATATTTTAAAAATAGAAACGTATTCGTGTTGCCTTTGTTTGTAAACGAATGCGCATTTTTATAATTAAATGTCTAAATATTAAATCGATGAAAATTTTATATACGAAATAAAAACAAAAACTCAATTAACACACACTGTATTAGTGCAAGTAAATATAATTTCTCAAAAATAAAGGTAAACATTTCCTAAAAGAACAATATAAAACAAAATAACATAACATATTTTTATTATTTTCTTATTGTTGTAATTTTGAATTTAAAATAAAATTTAAAAAAAACCGGCGTACCCAGAAATAATTATTATCAATTATACTGCTAATACTTAATCATATGTCACTAAATTACGGTTTACAACGGCTCAATTAATTATTTAATTTTTTAATTAATTATTTAATTATTTTTTCGAATCAGATATATTCGTATCAAACTGATTGACACAAACAGAGGTCAGGGGTGACTCTAAAAATAGATTACGTTAAGAAATTTGAAAATGTAATAACACGTACTATTGGCTGAAACAGCATTAGGTGGTAGCTAATAAGCTTATGCACCCGACGGGGTTTATAAGCTTATTAAAGTTTTTCATAATCTCATGAGTAAAAAATAAATATAATAAATAATAATACAACTTTGAAAGAATTTGCATTTTAGGAAAAGTCGCAGCATCGTCAAGATACCAAAACAATACATCAAGAATATTATTATGATGTACACGGAAACATTTGCGGTATTTTCCTCATAAACTTTCCTGATTGACTCAGAGATTCGGCATTATACAATAAAAACAGATTAAGGTAACATTTAAATTGGCACTTGTACATGCGTTTATATACATACCCTCTCCTCTAGACCACCTAAACTTGTCCGCGACGAGCAACTGCAACATTAACAAAGAGGGCCAAACTTTCATTGTCAATTTCATTGTCGAGCAATGGCAGTTTTTAATGCAACCAGCATTTGGACAACGTATCTTCACCACTTTTGCACGCGCAATGCAGTTTGTACGTTTATGTACACTGAACGACGTTTAATCTTTGGACACAACATCGAGCCGAACCTTTCCGAAGCTATTGCTATCTCTCTGCCCCTCAAACTTTATAATTGGCTGTATACTATGCTTACCTGTTCGCTTTGATATCGGCAAATTTATTATATTTTGAAAACAGGAATGGGGAAACAGTATCGGCAGGGTTTATGAGTGCATGAAGCAGTACTAATTCGTGCGTTCTGAAATTCGTACTGAAATGCAATATTTGCAATTACAATATAATATAATAAAAACAGCAATATTCGGTAGTAGCGTATATAGAAATAAAAATAAAATAATTTAATTAATATTACCTATTATAATTCTGCATAGTTGTTCCATGTATTTATTTGAATTTCCTATCGTTTAATGCCGATCCTTACCAGCAGCTTTTGGAATAAAGTTAATTTTTTTTTTTGAACATTTAGAATTACGAACGATGTATTTGTGTATAATGGAATAGTATGAAGAAATGAGATTAATTCATAACAATTAATATAGATTTAATAGGTAATAAGCAAGGGGAATAAAGTGAATTTTATTTTAGAAAAAAAGGAGTTTAGTGAGATCGATCAAATGTAGCTTTAGTTACTAGAATAAAAAAAAAACACAATTATAGACATTGAAAAGAATAAAGATTTGGCGTTAGGCCTTCTAATACCTCCGCGTATGTTATTTCAGATTAAAGAAAAATAGAATAAACGTTTCCAGGTAATTGTGTTCTTGACAAAGCACTCATTTATGAGATATTCCATGAACTTCACTTCAGCTTTGCGATAGCTCACTTAATTACTAGGAGCGCAAGGGGGGAAAGAGGGATTGGATTGTTTATAACAATATCGTCAGTTCTTGACTCTGCGAACAGATTTTGTTTACACAATGTGATCATATTAAATTATTAAATTAAAAATATTAAATTTGAAATTGATTTCCAAAAAAAAAAACCCATTGCTGGAATCTATTGCTAACTTCACACCGATAATCTAAACACTAATGATCCTTTAGGTATTTAAAGATATTACTTCCGTCCCTTTTATTCCCGCGATATTGCACACCAAGTCCCAACTTATTATGCAAACTCATCCTTCACTAGACACTTTTGTACGGAAATTGAACGAATTTCTAACCGATGTGTACATATAAAAATCAAAGGAGTCTATGAATCTAATAATAATTATAATAATCAAAAATTAAAATTTTTACAAAATTTGCACGACCAAAGAAAATTAGGAAATATTTCATATTTTTGTCAATCTGTTCTGTGAACGTTTATGTATTCTCTGCAAAGGCTGTCTCTGCAAGAGCTGTCGTTGCTGGTTACCTGCTGAATTCCTACCAATGTATTAAGGCGCGTAATAGAAGGCGATGGGGTATTAATAGCTTCGGGAAGGTTCGGCTCGATGTTGTGTCCAAAGATTAAGTGTAGTCCAGTGTACGTAAAAGAGAGGTAGTAATAAAACTAGCGAAAAGGAAAATAGCCGCCGGCGATTCGTTACACGACGATCGACTAAATCGCGCGAAATGAATATCTCCCTCTTGTTTAGATTCGGCGTTATTGGTACATACGTACCTTGTTTTATAATTGCGGTTTCTGGTTACATATGTTGGTTATGTATATGGTTGTCTGTGACTGCACTAACGATTGTTGACTGACGCTGTTCTCTGCCTTTGCTGATGCTGCTTTGTCGCCGCGTTAATTTAGAGGGGTCCGCACTTTGTAATGTAAATTGTACCCAATTTATTTTCTGTACGGAGTCACCCGTATTTATAGGTACGCGGATCAAAAAATTGTATAGACGTACGGTTAATATACGTTTGGGGATTCTCATTTGACAAGAAATAAAATTGTTTCTGTTATTTTTTTAATTTTCAACAGGAGAAAAGTTTTTCCGATAGGGGAAACTAGGGAGGGTTGATTTTTAAATCAGCGGCATTAATATTAACATTAAATTTGGTGCAGCTAGTAAGAAGCCAATGTATCAGTTTGTTTTTCTTTGACGTTCATTTGTGAATTTTATTCTATTCTATTTATTCCTGATTCCTTCAGAACTGCAGTTGCTGCAATACAAGATAAAACGAGTAGCCATTAATTTTAATATTCCATCAAGTATTTTGCAACAGCATACTTGAAGTGGTAACGCACAGTTAAACATTGGAGGCAAAAAATTGATGTTTTGAGAATTGTTGAAAGTGAGCAACGGGTTAACGATTCGTTTTTTTTTTTTGCATGGAGAAACGTGTACAAAAATCAAAGACAAGTTGGATGCAGTTTACACCTTCGATGAACTTAAGCTTGGCTGAACATTCGTTTTTGATGATGAGCGCCCAGGTCGTCCCATTGAGGTGACTACAATGCTCAATAAAGTTCATGATATCACGCTACCAGACCGCTAAGTGTAGATTAGAGAGATTGCTAATATGGCAAACATCTTAATTAAACACGAGCAAAACATCCTCCGAAAAAAATTGAGTATTAAGAAAAGTCGACGAGATGGGGGCCGCGTAACCTCAAAGCAATGTTTCAACATGTTTAAGCGCAATACAAATGAGTTTCTACGGCGTTATATGATTATTGATGAGACATGGACACATCACTACACGCCAGAAAGCAAAGATCAGTAGGCAAAATGGGCTTTTCCCAGCGCACGTGCATCAAAGAAAATGATCACGATTCGGTTAGTCGGAAAAGTTATGACGAAGATTTTTTGGGTATCCGCAAAGCATAATCTTAATTGATTATATAGAGGCAGTACTATGTTGATCTATTGGGCCGATTTGATGAACTACAGAGAATACAAAAATTCATATCATCATGATATGCCCCGGCCTACTCATCGAATACGAATTGGTGCCTTATATATTTGACTGATTTGCCCCTGGGTGATTTCCTTTTTTTTTCCCAAACAACAAAAATGGCGTCGCGTAAAGCGGTTCACGTTAAATGAAAAGGTCACTGCCGAAACAGTCACCTATTTCGCAAAGTTGCACAAATTCTATTATTTTAATATCTCAAAAAAATTAGAACGTCGCTAGACTAAGTGCAATTGCATTGTCTTCCTTAACACAAATATTTATCATACCGTCTTCGTAGACTTGCGAGATAGGAGTATCAAGTTTTGCGAAGAAGCATTTACATCTTTTGGCATGTTGTTCGAAACTGTATCAATTTTAAATAACATACCAAAAGTGTCACTATTGTCTCGTAAGGAAACGTTTCAGGTCAGGTATGTCTTCATGTTGTATTCTTCAAAGGCTAGTATTAGTATTATTAGTATTTTAGGCAATGGCACAAATGCCTTTAGTCACTGCGACCTTGATAAATCTATTGTCTTATATGTGCTAGAGTAGGTGGAGGTTCGCTTGTTTTTGTCCTGGAACATTTTCCCAGTACGAGGTCTTTTGATCGTCCTCCCATGCCTTAGTTACTTCTTTTATGTGGCTCTCTTATAGGCTACAGAAGGTATTAGGACCAATGAAGGGCATATTGGCTGCTCCCCTACCCAGCTTGTATGCCTTCTCATTGCCTTCGATCCATTGATGGCTTGGTACCCATCGCAAAGTAATGCCCAATTTCCTCAAATTATGTCTACATTAGTAAATCAGACCAGATTCATATGAGTAGCCTTTAGAACTACCTGACTGTCACTGAATATAGTTATGGTTGCGTCTCGTATCCTCGTCTCGAGGTTCTTTATGACGCACAAGTTCAGAGTAGAAATCCCTGCTTGAAATATGTTGGTGTGGGGTCCTGTAGGCATTTTAAGGTAGTAATTAGGCCCATTAATGCCTATACCTGTTCCAATACCTATTCTTGAGCCGTCCTCTCTTTTGCTTTGAGGATGCCCGGATGCGCACTCACGGTTTTCAATGATCACCTTATAAGGATGATCATAATTGTATTGCATAATCTTGTCTTTTGTAATATTCATCAGATGGATCTTCAATGATTCTAAGATCCCCTGGCTGTAATTCCTTCATTCAGCTTACCGTGAAGGCACTCAATATAGCCTATTTATGAATGTGGATGTGGACTGCTGTGGGACATTTGCTACGAAGTGGAGTGGAGCAAATATTGTTGAAGTTACCAATGCTTGTGAACTCGAAATTGGAAAAAAGGACTATTTTAAATAAAGCAACGTATAATAACAAGGGAATTTTTTGAAAATAAAAAAAAAATTGAGGAAGCGAAGATTTGACACGAACGATTGCAGGATATTCTCGCCCAGCCAACACAGCATCTTAGAAGCATTCATAATTTGCAAGGTGCCTTTCAGTTACCTTTCCGGCACTCATCTAAATCATTCATTCGAGATTCATTGCACGCTGAAGAGACGTATTCATATTCTATACGATTCATGTTGTTCATAAGTTTGAGTATTGTACAAGTAATAGGAAGTATGTGGCAATTTGAAATCAAATAAACCTCGGAATTCTTGATGAATTGATAACGATTTCTAACGGTATTTGGGAAACATTGCAAGTAATTAATTGCAATTTGAAACTGGTCGAAATTTGTAATTATTTCTGTGCGAAAATATTTTTTATGCACAAATTCCATCGTTAGTTATAGAATATACAAAAGATGTCCGTATTACAGGAAAATTCCACACTACGGTGCACTACTTGGTTCTACTTTAGTTCTATTTAAACATCGATCCCACTTCAGCAAATGTAAAACAGATGTCTCCATTTAAAGGTGCGCTTTGAATTGAAATCCAAAAATTAATTTTTTTTTTTACATTTTAATTTGCGAAATAAGTAAAACACCAAATTATTTTAGAATGTCGATTTATTGAACTACGTTTACAATACTGTTTAGTTAAGCAGGTACTTCGTAATTTCATTCAATAAAAAAAGAGCTGCACTTGACCGATTGTATTAGAAACTATTTCCATCTAACAACAAATTTTAACATCTTTGTACGAGATACGTTACTTCCGGCATATCTGTATAGTTTCTTTTGTTAAATAAGTAGGTTTGCGATAATAGTTTGTACTTAGCTTAGACAACGTAAATATTTGATAAAATTAGTACTATATAATATCATAGAACAAAATAGGTAACCTATTGACTAAAATAATATCTGTACAAATGAGGTAGAAATTAGATCAGTCCTGTTTGTTACTCGATTAAGTGTTGTAATTGGGTAGTTTGGAAAATTCGAAAGATTCGCTTATTTAGAAACGAAGACACGGAAATAAACAATATTTAAAATTCGGTTCTCTTTCGAAAATTCCAAACTTTACTCGCTTTTGAATAAATATAAGCAGTGAAAAATATATTTATCCATAATTTTTAATATTTTCCCTATCATAAGATCAATTGTAGGAATAAATTATGGATTTTATAAAAATATTAGAACATGTACAATTGGTCCAATGATAATGCGACTAAATTTTCTATATACTAAGCTTACAGTTAATTAAAGTACATTTCCTTGTATAGATTAAAAACAATAAAAAAAAAAACAGTACAGTTGTACAGGGTCTGCCTAAAAATTACCGACAAGCTATTACGAATGATACAACGAATACTTGGCAACTATTTTTCCAAAAATGCCTTATTTCAGAATTAAATAAATTGCTTAAAAATACTCAAAAACTCACTAAATATTTGTTGATGATTTTCAGACAATTCCCATTCCGAATGGTGAAGGCAAGTACGATTTATTACATAATTACAACTATGATAATAAGGGACAAGAGACTATAAACAAATAATATTAAATAAATAATGAGCACTATGTACAATATACAATCTGACTTAAGGGTCGTCGTCTCAAACATCCATCAAAAAATATCTCTCGTTTTAAATTAATATCCAAACCGCCCTATGGCTTAAAATCTTTACTGATGTGTCTGTTGCGTTAATAAATTTAGTAAGTCTGCGTGATCCATGTTATTTAAAGTTGGCATATCGATACCCAATGCATTTGCAACACTTTCCATATCCAATCCGAAAGATTTTAGAAGCTCTATAAAGTCCATTTCCTCTCCAGTGTAAGGATTATGGAATTTGGGACAAGATCGGTTACATTGTGGCCATGTACATCGTTCTAACCTCCTATGACAATGATTCGAATTGGATCTCCTTTGGGTCTTCAAAGTTGATCTCTCGTACCTGCTGTGATCGTCCGAAGGTGGTAAGTTATTTGGAGAATTTTGTCTTGCTTTATTTCTTCGATTTATTAAGTGGTGACCTGGAATTAGAAGCAAATATGGGGTAAACTCTTGAGAAAAATAACGCTTTAGCACTTACAATTTCTTCTCCTATCTTTCTTAGCTTTAGGTTTCCAGTTTCCGCGGTGCTTTCTCCGTTTCCTCCTCTTGTTATCGCCGTTTTCAGTAGACGTTGAGTTTCTACCGCTGTTCGGATTAAATTTTTGCGAATTTAGATGAGGTATCCTTTTAACTTGCCTAGTTACCATTTGCGGTTCCTCGAGGGCCGTAGAAGAATTCCTTAATCTTCGCATATTTTTCCTAACAGGCGATTGCTCCCAACAATACAAGGCGTCACCAAAAGAAACGTCTTCTATCTTCACTTGCAACCAATCGCGTTTGGTGAGGACCGAGTGTGAGATGCAGGACGGTGCAAAGACAGCCGATACGTTTTTGAAGCTCTTCCGTAAGGCATTCCCCATCTTGTGGATGTGATCCCATTGCTGTTTAGTCACTGGTGTTCCTACGTTATCCACGTCCATTTGGGCTTCGTCAAACAGCCATTGGAATACGAAGAGTGGCGCTAGAAGCCTACATTTCATTTTCTACATTTAAGATTATTTTCAGGAATACCTTTTAGTGTTGAATACATCCTGTACCCAATGAAGCATCTCCATGGTTCATCTGGATATGCTGACAAGCACCTCTTAGGAACCTTGGCTTCCCATAGTTTTATTCCCTTTTGTAAAGCTTCAATGACAGGCTTCCCTGTTGGGGTTGGTCTGTCTAGAAACCATCCCGAATCCATGACACCTCTTACTATGATGTTTTTGAGATTAAACGTGTCATGTAGCAACTCCTGCACTAAATCTATATTTAACATGACGCCGATACCACCAGCACTACTTCCTGCTAGTAATATATCCGTGCTATTTTCAAGACCCAAGGGTACTAGATCCCTAATAACTTGATTAACGATCAGCGAACCCATGAAGGTGAACATACCTTTGCGGTCGTTTTTCGTGCCAGTCCATGAATCGCTGGAACAGTACGGTATTAACACATGGTTGGCATTCCACCAGTACGGATTTTCTTCTATATTCTGTGATAAAATGCCTCCTACTGAAATTAACTGATTAGATTAGTTACGTCAAGGAAAATTGGAGTTGTAACTTAGGAGGTTGAGATTAAAAAGTAGGAATTACCATCTCGAATTTCTGGCCATTGCGAGGAGGTCATGTAATGCCTTTGCCGAAGCCATCGACTTTGGCAACTCCTATCGTCGTAACAATAGAATCCACCTTCTAAGTAGATTATCCATTTTTTGCTTTGGTTAGATTTTCTAAGATAAAACCTACAATTAGAGGTGAAAACAAATAATGGAAGTTAGGAAAAATGCAGTTTTTAAATTACCCCGATTGGGAACCATCGTTGCATGTTATGGTCCTTTTCGAGAGAAACACCTTTTTAAGTCCTTTGGTTTCGTTTGCCGGTTTAGCTTCTATCGTCGTGTGTAAATATCTTTGGACCAGGTTCGTGTTGAAAGGCGTCTGGATCTGATCTTCGCGTGAAAGTGTAGTTGGCAAGGCTTTACATAGAGCGAGTCCAAAAATGAATACCTGTAATTTGCCTATGTATCAATGAATAATATGTAAATGATATTGATTGCGATTATACGTTGAACATTTTAAAATAATTTGCCTGCAATCTGCGAAAGCATGGATTCAAACCATACCAGAGCATTATATTTTTTATTGTCATATAACCGCAGAATAAAAATCAACATCCGTCTTTTAATAATTTACATAGTCCAAAATACTAACACCGAGTCCGGAGATCCAAATTAACGGATTTTCTCGCGCAGAATATGAAGCAAGGTGTAAAAATTAACACCTAAGACGTTTCCATGCGGCTCCAAGCTTGCGTTACAAACCGATTAACACGAGTTAAATAGATCGCCATTATGCTGCGTTGGCTTTCATTAAAGAACAATGGAGGGCCTAGAACGTACATGTATGCTCACTTTTGTAATAAGGAAGCTGTTTATCGGTGTAATGAGAACGGGTCTCGATAAGGCGAGTAAAGTATAACAATTAGGTTGGCTATTGAGCATTAATTGAACTTGAGCTAATGAAAAAAAAATGGTTGCTTTGCACAACGCCGACAATATCTCTTAGCTATCCACGGCTAACGTTAAAATTAGATGATGGTTTTGGAAAAGTACTGTACGTAAAGGCGTCATTTTTACCTGTGAAATAGAAAAATATTTTAGCAACTACACAACTTATTCTTATTTCAGCAGTAGGCCGTCTGTTGAATCAACAAAATTTAGTAACAATTACAAGTGGTTTGGTGAAACAATTTTTTTTTATTCTTTTAACAAAATGCAGTAGTTGAAGTACTTTTTGTTGATCTAAAACATGATCTCTGCTAAAACTACAAACTAAAACAACAACAAAAAGGTAGCTAGACACCAGCTTTATTCTTTCAACAATTGTATTAACAAGAAAGCCTAAAAATGAAATATATGTTGCCGTAACTAAATTGAAACTAACTAATATTATTGTTTATCCAGCAAAAAATCTCACTAAAAAAGTTTTTGTTGATTTAACAAGCCACCTTCTGTGTGTGTAGTAGCAGCTTGATCCCTAATCCGCTGTAAACGTAACCGTTGATGATTTGGTATGTTATTCTCTGTACTCCATTTGATGCACTTGCGAAAACACATCAAGGCTTCTTTATGCAGTGCGTGGAACCATTTCTTCTCCGTTTTGTTCCTTATTTATTTTGGTATATTTGGTCCACTGTTAATGACGAAATTATTTTTTCATCCGTACCAAGAACACAGAATACAAGAAACGTCGTTGTAAATATTGGTAATCATCATTCAGTAAAATTCTCATTTTCATCATTTGTTTTGAGTAGTTTATCCACACTGTGCCAGAGTTCTTCTTCACGATTGTCGAATAACTCGCGAAGGTACAGCAGCACACTAAGCGTCTTGATGAGAAGAAATTCTTAAAAAAAAAAGGACGATATCTTCAAAAATGATAGACACCAATAGAGATTTGTGGGTTTTTTTCGCTTTGTTAAAACTATTTCTGCAACTTTCATTAAAAATGGTCACCCGATCGGCCCCGCTTGTGAAGCGTGCTTATGTTAGCCTTGGTGTTCGCTCGGGTTGTTGCGTATTCTGTTTTTTATAAATAATTATTTATAGGGCTAATGTTTGTAAGTGGCTAATGGCACTGCAGCAATGCCAATAGCAATAACAATAATTCATTTAAAATGTTTGAAATGTTCTTTTCAATTTTGAACAACATTCAAACATTTTTTTTTAATATATACAGAAACAATGTAATAATGTCCAAAACTAGTTAATAAATCGTAATAAAAGCTGCAAATCACATAAGACGGTATTACAGAACTAGTAGAGTAGTAAAAGAAGGAAGGAAGGAAGGAAGGAAGAAAAGAAGGAGTAGACTCAACGAATTGTGTTTAAGCAAAAGTTATTGTCTTATGATCTCAATGTTGAAAGTGTGGCCAGCTTTAGGATGCGTGAAATGTGAGAGACCAGAGAAGCTTAGTTGTAGGTTCTTTGATGCGGGTTGGTAAGCTTGTGGGAATCGTTTACATGTGCAGTTTCCCAACGCTCTCCTGAGCACGCCATCTCGTGTTAAGCGATTCAAAAACTGCTCGGAAGATGGCCTAGGGAACAGTACCTGCTTTATGTCGCTGTCTAAACCATAGCACGTGCTTCTTGGTACTAGAGAGCGCCAAGAAGCACATGCTCATCGTTTCGTAATGTTGTGGCATTAACTATGAGGCAACAGCGATACGAAAGAGTTAAAATATGCTCGCTACCACGCTGATAATGCCGGGCAGATAGAGGCATTTGTTCCCTCCTAGCATTACTATAGCCGTAAATGATTCCATCAATAACACGAGGAAGCTACTTTAGCACTTTTTTTTTGGTTATGTGTGGTTTAAAAGATACGCTCGTAAACGTAAACAAATGCTTCTATTACTCTAAGTTCTTTGATTAGAAAACTTATCAATGGTGATGTCATTATGCGTGTGTACAATTCGAATGATTGCGCTCTGTGTTTAGATTATAGATGTTACATTGTACTTGAAGTTGAGTATGTTGATGTGATTACATTTTTATGCGTGTATAAGAAGTCTTGTTGGAAGACGTCGAGACAACAAATGGATCAGATTAGTGTCGAAGGCTTCTGGCTTTTATTCTATTTGGCTGATTTGACGCACTTCCTCCTTCTGTAAAACTTATCGTGCAGTTGTCTTAAAATAATCAAATTACGCACATTCTCTACGGTTACAAAATACTTTTTTTTATTCCCGAGCAATAATCAGAAATTGCATGTGTTCAGACGTATCCTACGCAGAAACCACGTCCACCTGCGTCAATCGAAAGGCCTGGCTTACCGCAATCACTTCACCATCAACGGTCTCGCATCAATTTCGGTAGGTATTCGATCATTTCAAAACCAATTTTCCCGTATTTACAAGGTGTTGAACGCCGTACGTTATTAACTGCTCCGCGTTTTGTAAAAGCTTCAAATTATTCTCCAAGAAACGGGAGATTGAAGCAAGTGTCGAAACCGTTTAGGAATTACGTTAAGAGCTTTTTTTCCGTCCTTTTCGCGTTCTTTCCTGTCCTTGTTTTTCTTTTTTTCGGCGTTTTTTTTTCTAGATTTTAGCCGCGTGTCAAACGTTTCGGCTTACCGCCGAGCTCGCATTTCAGCGACTTGGACGTCGCCCGACCTGAACTCTAATAAAAACGCCGTAAAAACAAAGTTGCACATTAGTTAGGAGCGATGCGTGAATTGCGGTTGTTACATGGGGTTTTTAGCCGAGGGTATACAATCGCATGTCGAAATATTCGGCCGCGTTCGATTTTCGTGGCGTTCGCATAGGGTAATGCGAAATTAAGGATTAATCTCCAAATTAACCTTAAGCCAAATAGGTGTCCCAACAGAAACTGTCCTTCGACTGCTTCTGCTCATGGTAATTCTTTTTTCAAAATTTTCAGTTATTTTGTTGCACATATTCAAATTAATTTCGCCAACAACCGCATCAATATCTTTCTTGGATTTCTGTGGATTATTTGCGTTCACCATTAACAGTTACTGTTTCCCATGATTTAAAAAAAAAAATAAGATCCAATCATACGTTGGGACGAAAATCCCCACCAAACGAGGTTACAGTGGTTTCTCTACAATTTCTCGAGGATTTTCACGTCCCGGAAGAAAACAATTTCATTTATTAACGTAACCATCGATGTGAAAATGGATTTAGTCGATTGCTGTGACCGATGATGAATTGAGGTCTTTGGACCTTCGGTCAATCCTAGCGATATTCTCAGCTGAACGTTCGCGTAATGGCCTCTTGATAGCCAGCCCGATCAAATTTTGGAATTCGACCGCCGATTGCTGTATCGCTATTATTTCGAACAAAACCAACACGAAGTCGAGGAATAGTATTCGTAACAGAAAGCGCATTTTCGTAGTAAGCTTTGATAATTTTTATGCGTTCTTCGAGTGTGAAATGCTGCATGGTGAAACTTTCTTTCTAGATGAAGTATGTCAAATCTAAGCCTTCACAGTGGAAGCGATTGCAAACAATTCATTTGCTGTTTGTTTCTTTTAACACCTTTCGCTGTTTCCAGATTTCTTGTGGAGCTTTTTGTTTCAGAAGAATTTGAAAATGTGGGAAAATGCATAGTTTCATGAGGTTTTGAAAAGCAAACCTGTGAAAGCCACCGGCAAGAGGGACAACTAAGTGCAGCTTGTAAAAATATCACTAAATCTTAGTCTTGTCTTGGATAGTTTTTCCTACTAACAAAAACCGTACCAAAAATACGGAATAATCAATAGGGGGTTGCTTAAACTTAAAACCAGAAGTGGGGGAACTCAATATTGATGCACAAATGTTCTTCGAAAAGCAAATTGCTTCAACTTTAATAAACTCATTCCATAATTTTGCCACGCGCAATTCAGAATTATTGACATTTATGCAACCGAGTATACGTATCTAGGCCTCTTAAGTGGGCCAATATTTCTACGCTAAACTGTACATACCTACAATAATATCGACGACGTAACTGAACGGAACAGAAGACACCGCTATAGGATAGGAGGGGACCCGCCGAGAAACGTAGTGGGATACGCGCCGATGAGGTAGAGTACGTACCGTGCGGCGGTAGAAAAGGAGAGGATGACATGTTTCTCCTGCCGACAGTAGCAGATAATAAGGGGCTTATTATTCCTTTGAAGTTCGCCGACACTCACCTACACTGTTTTTAAATTAAATTACGCCGTTCCTATTACCCCTTAGTAGTAGATAGAACCCAATCCTGGTAATTGTATACGTCGTATACCTACAAACGCAAAGTATATGGAACGTACAAGAAGAGACCACTTTGTAATGTATGTAGAATGCAAAATGTTTATGGAGAAAACCTATTTATTGCGCGAATGAATTAAAACCATGAAATTCGTAGGTAGGGAAGCTCGATAAGGCCTTCTACTTGAATATGGCTTATTGTTAAGTATAAGATGATTTTCTCGTTAAACTGGACGCAGTTTATTAACGTTTTATACCCAATCTGTTGTAATGTTAATCATATAATTTTTCAAGCTATGGCAGATGATTGCAAATGAGGAGCAATGCCTACAAAATTTACAATAAACATACTTCATGGATAAAAAGAATTAAGAAGATAATTAAATTTAGGTGAGTTGTATTATTTTGACGAATTCTCTTCTCTGTCTTGGAGAAAGTGCACAACGGCAAGTTTGATCTTTTTTGATCCTCGAGTAAAATGAAGTTCACTTATATTTAAAACACAGAAGATTATTAGATTTTTGCGCCAAGTCTTAAGTAGCAAGCTCACCCTACAGGATACACACGACATATTATAAACCGAGCTTCTTATTAGCTTTTCGAGCAGTACCTCCGCGCGTTAATCAAACAACAATTTGCACTCAAGTTGTTAATGCAGTCTGTTTTCGTTATGTTGCTGTTGCCAAATTGGTAATCGTAGGATATACGTCTCAAATTTATACTAAAAGTAGCGCTGCAGCATTTCAGTACAATATTCGTGAACACGATTTAAGTCTCTAACAATCCTCAACTGATTCAATTGCACAATAAAATCTAATATCATCGGCATATGCCAGAAACTCGGAGAAATGGATACAATTAGCTACATCGCTTATATATACAGTGTGTCTGTAAAAGTTGGCAACAAATTGGAAACTTTTTTATTATACGTTTCTCAAAAAATTTTATTCTTGATAAAAGTTGCTGCATGAACCCAAACATACGGTAAACATAGCAGATCCACTCTGAGGTTAACAATAACAGTGCTAACAGCGCTTCTTTGGAAACCCCTCAAGAGTAAACTACCCTTATTCTGAAAGATACGCAGAAATTTTATTAGGAAAATTTGTTTGTGATGTAGAGATATAGTCAAATACAAAATTTCGGTCAAGCACGCTCAATTATGATATTTCGTCATTTTTCGTTTTTTTTTTTTTAACTAGATGCAAATTGTTGATTAAATTGCTATATGATAACACTTGTACTGAATCAAGTAGGTATGGAAAATTTTCGAAACAAATACGTAACTAATGTCAGTAAGCGTCAAATCGTCAGTTGGAATTGTAATAAATAATAACAATGCCATTGAAATTGAGTGTTCAAGATAAAATTGAAATTGTTCTAATTGTTGGAGATAACTACAAAACTTTTAGGGAAGCTGCCGAAATCTTTAATTACAGACACCCAGATAAAAACATACATTTTGCAACAGTAAGTAAAATAATAAAAAAATTCAAGGCTTATGGAAATGTTGAGAATAGATTCAAAAAGAAACATCAAGCATGGGTTGCTACTGACGAAATTCAAAACCAAGTAATGCTCTCAGCTGTAGAAAATCCTAAATATTCGTTAAGGAAAAGGTCAGCCTTGTTTGGTGTAAGTAAAGATGTTGTTGCAAAAATATTAAAATCAAACAAATTTAAACCTTACAAACCCCAGTTCAGTCATACTCTAAAAGCAGGAGATTTTGATAGAAGGTTTGAATTTTGTGCTTGGTTCCAAGGAGAATTAGAAGATAATCATGGTATGGCAAGATGTATACTTTTTACTGACGAGGCAACGTTTACTTCGAATGGGATAGTCAGCTCACAAAATAGTCGCTGGTGGAACGACGTTAATCCACAGTTTACTGTCCGAACTCGTGATCAATATTCCTTTACCACAAATGTATGGTGTGGCATCTTTAAAAATAGACTAGTTGGACCTTTCTTCTTTCGCCAAACTATGAACGCACAACGTTACTTAGAATTTCTAAACACTTCATTGGTTGGTTTTCTTAATGAGCTGCCCAGAAACGAAAGACAACAAATATGGTACCTACATGATGGAGCAACATGCCATAGTACGAGAAATGTTCGCGAGTTTCTCTTGCATATTTTTAATGGAAGAGTAATTGGAAGATTTTTGGATGCTGCTTGGCCCCCAAGGTCTCCGGACCTGACCCCATTAGATTTTTTTTTATGGGGATACTTGAAGCAAAAAGTGTACCTTAAAAGACCATTTGAAAATGTTGATCATTTAGAAAGAACTATTAGGGAAACATGTAATGGTATAACTCCGGCTGTTATTAGAAATGTAATAAAAGAATTTTCTCGAAGAACAATTACCTGCTTAGAAAGGAACGGTGGATATGTGGAAACACATGTGCAGTGAGGAAAAAGTGAATCTGCATTTTTCCTTCTCATGCTTTAATGTGTAATGTTGCATTTTGGAAATAAATGTTTCTATTATAATTAGATATTTATTATTGATATTTTATAGAATGTTAACATCGAAATGAAAAACAGTTAAAAACAATTAGTACAAGTGTTATCATATAGCAATTTAATCAACAATTTGCATCTAGTTAAAAAAAAAAAAACGAAAAATGACGAAATATCATAATTGAGCGTGCTTGACCGAAATTTTGTATTTGACTATATCTCTACATCACAAACAAATTTTCCTAATAAAATTTCTGCGTATCTTTCAGAATAAGGGTAGCTTACTCTTGAGGGGTTTCCAAAGAAGCGCTGTTAGCACTGTTATTGTTAACCTCAGAGTGGATCTGCTATGTTTACCGTATGTTTGGGTTCATGCAGCAACTTTTATCAAGAATAAAATTTTTTGAGAAACGTATAATAAAAAAGTTTCCAATTTGTTGCCAACTTTTACAGACACACAGTATATATGTCGAAAAGAAGTGGTGCCAAGTGCGATTCCTGGGGAACTCCAGATTTAATATCAATAAATCGAGATTGTTACGGCTTATCTGCTTGAACTTACTGTGTTATCCATTTAAAAAGGGTCGATATCAGACACCTTATACATCAATATATTGTGACTAACCTTATCAAAGGTCTTGCTAAAATTACTACTTGCGGCTTCCACCTGGCTTGAATGCGATGATCTAAAGCTCGGTGAATATATTCAGTGTAATTGTATTAAAGTGTGTTGCTTCCGATCTTCCTCAGTAAAAACCGTGCTGTTGAATAGGAATAATTTGCTGAACGGAAATGAATATAACCTTATAAATTAGAGATTCCAAAAAAATAAAAGATTCACGCTTCCCAACTTGAATATAGGAGTAATATGAGCTTTTCTCAATTCCAGTGGAAATGATTCAAGTCCCTTACGTTTGCTCAATTTTAGTAAATTAATAAGTAACTCATTTCGAGAAAGGGAAACACCATGGAAAGAGACCCCCTTGTAAGTTAAAATTGTGAACTGTATCATTCAAATTCGACGAAAATAAATCAGAAAACAACTGAGACACGGATTGTCCTTTTAGTAAGTTATCCTTCCATAATATCCAATTCTAGCTGGCATAGTATGCAAGGCGTTCTTTGCGAAATTCCACAAGCGCTTTGGATTCTCCCTGGTGCCACTCTCCTCAGAAGAAATAGAGTTTTTAAAATCAGTTTGTGTTAAATATTTAGATCTAGCTCTAAATAAACTATATGTTAAGTGAATCAATATTATTTCTGTATTTTTTTTCCACTTAAAATGATATTTTCTTTTCTCTTTTATAACTTCAATTGTTGAAGATAAAAACCAGACCAAGAGAGCGACCTTCCAATCGATTTTTGCTTTATGATAATTACAAATTATCATAAAATTTAAATTTCGTTGCTTTATAAGGTTACATTTTGCACAAATTTCAGCAGGCGGATGATTTATGCCTTCAGGTATAAATTCGGCATATTATAAAAAATCAAATCTAGAATATTATTATATACGTCGGTTAGTTCGTTGCTATACTGCAACAGAACATAGAACGATATGTCGGCCACCTCTGCAGCGACCCGGCTCAGTTTACCGCTAATTCTGGTTACATTTTGTGGCACATTAGAATCACCATAAATCAACAAAATGCCATCCGGGTTACTACTAATTATATTAACAAATTGGTTTAGGAAATAAGATATCGCAAAATCATCACCTGGCGGAATCTATACAACACATACATACATTTTTTATTGTTATCGATGGAACTTCAGCCTCGCTCTGCCAATTCTTCCGCAAATCACCACGTATATTTTTGTCTAACGCCAGCAAAACACAATATTTATCCGTTACAATTTCAGATGTGACTTAATCATGTCTCTGTGAGGAATATATTACGTCTTCCAGTGTCTGTGTGCATTGCAAATTTTGTACGTAATTCGAATGGAAAAAGTAATTTCATTCATTGTTACACGAGTAACTCAAAATTACCAGGATCTCTGTTCCTGTTACATAAAATTAAGTTATTTGCTCCAATTTAATGGAATATGTGAAACCAAAATACAGAATTTAAATGCCCTCATAGCAATGGAACCTTGAAACTTGGAAATTTTTAGTCGATTTACAAAAACCGAAATTAATTCATGAAAATCAACGAAGTTAGTTTAAAATTGTAGCAGCAGATATAATTTTCTTCCTAATGTGATGGTGGTCAACCAGTAACAAACCCTTTCTTTGATATGGGTTAATAATCTAGAAGATTTCTTATGATAATTCCTTCAAAGATATATTGATTTAGCAGGAATGAAGATGAATGGATAAAATAGAAAACAACCAGAGATGCAAATTTCTGAGATATTCAACGACGCATTCTCTATGACAATCATTCAGCCTTAAGGGCCATAGCATCTTATCAAACTGATATACGAGTGCTGGCAAAACTTACTGGCCCACCCTGAATACAATAAGGTTCCTTGGCGTCCTTGGCTGCCAAAAATATAGGGGGCTATGAAATTAGAGATCACCTAGAAAGAGAAGGTTCCAAAATGAGTTTTACAGGGCTTGAATCGGAGCTATAAGCAAGAGTTGCAATTAACGAAAGGACACCAACTTAGTGGAACCAGCAAACAAACAACCCTTCCTACATTTAACTATTGCGTCTATACAGGACATACCTAAATTGGTAGTAGAAATGTCTTTCGGGTGATGTCGTGTAATTATTCAGATTCTTCTGCCACTTACCAATCTTTAATCATCTTTCGTTTTAAATACACGAACAATATGGACTAAAATAATGTTAATGCAACAAATTTAAAAATGTTATGGATTGATGTCAATCAGTAACATTTTTATGAAGGGGTTGGTATCTTTGCATAACTTTAACGTTATTACGTAAGTGTTCGTCTGAATAACAAAAGAGACCATATCATAAAAATCCATACTGTTAAACGGACCGCATTGGAATTTTCTATCCAAGAAATCTACATAAAACGCTCCATATTTAGGCAAGGCTTCTAGAAAATATCATATTGCTTAATGCGTGTTATCATACTCGCTTTCTTGTTCTTACTTCTCTCTCTTTCCTGCTTTTTTTTTTTTATCTAAGGACTTGTTGATCGGTCATTTGTCTACTAATCTATGTTTTCGGTTTGTTCATTTTTTCTTCGTTTTACGGCCTCTTTTAGACCCATTCCTTTCCATTACATAATATCTTAATTGTCAATAAATTATTAAAAATACCTGTCCATTATTCGGAATCTAAAAGGAGCCGCTTCTTCTGGGGGGATATATTGAATGGGAAATAAGGCCGACACAGAGAGGTCGGATCTCGGATACGATCCGACAAGGACCGATAGAGCGACAGATGTTCAGGTTCCTCGTCTGGCGTTTCAATGTACGGAGTGACTCGTAAAGGGCATATGTCGGATGCATATATAGGATTACTACAACGAAGGACGTGGTGATGGTTTTTTTTTATAACAATGTTTCGTTTTTGTCTCTTAATAGCTAAACATCAATTCAATCCAAAGCTTCATCAAGATACGGTAAATGATCTAGCAACAGCAAATTTTTAAAAATGGTAAGTAAGTCTGCAGAAACCTGTTGCGCTTCACGAAATTAGCAGAGACTAAACAGACTCGTGTTTATTCATCTTAAGAGAATGGGTTCGTGTTGCCCGGAGAGTCGACAAAACACGAGTTTGTCTAGCCTCTGCTAATTTCGTGAAACGTACGGGAAGTGTACTTGTTTCTGCAGGCTTACTGATAACTCACTCCGAAAATGGAATTAGGTCGAAAAAAGTCTCGAAGAATCTCCACAATAAGGTGTCATCAAGCAGGCTTCTGTTTTTGCTCAGTCGACAATTTTTCATTAGTATTGTGAATTGCAACGTGGATGCAGCCATTTTAGCGACAATCACAGGACAGAACCACCACACTCAAAAAATCATCGCTGGTATGTGTCAGCTGACCAAGGATAACCGATATGTAAGATATCGCGGGATTGAGACACTTTAAAGCATTTCAAAGATCTCAATACAAATAATTGCGCGTGCTGAATTGTTTCTTAGAAAGAGCCAATTTCTCGTAAAATCTCATCTATTTTTTTGCTGAGAAACAAAATAGAATCTTTTGTTAATTTGGGTAATTGGTGTCGAAAAAATCTAGGGGCCCGTTCAACGGCGGCAGCTCAGAAAACGTTTATAGCATCGCGAGTGGTGACGAATGATGGTTTAATTTCTATGAACACAAAAACAAGCGTTAATCTGCTATGTAGGTACGATGAGGAAAAGGCAATAAAAGTCATCTTAGTTCCCGAAGCGTATTCAAGAAAATGGGTGCAAGTTTCGTCTCAATTTATGCTGCAATTCTCTTAGAAGATCGCAGGACGGTTAATGATGATTAGGATACAACGTTTCTTTTGCTGGAAGTGATTGCCATGTTTCAAGAAATCAATCCACAACGACGAATCATCATCCGCCACTATAATGACAATTTCCATAGAGCCCAAAAGACGAGCTTCTAGAGTAGCAAAAAATCGAGTTATTGGATCATCCTCAGTACAGCCTTGACTTAAGTCTCAAGGATTAATTAAAATCAAGATGGGGCGACGTGGTTAACGGTTCCAGATACCTTTAAAATTGCTGTTCCAGCTGATGACTGGCGTAACTGCTCTAACAGTTTATTTGAGAAAATGAAAGACCCATCAATCCTTGTGGAAGGTACTTTGAGAAACAACAAAACACTTTAAATCGATCTACTGTTTGCTGTTGTGGTTACTACTGTGCATTTTGAACATGACTTGGACACCGTCCACTCTAAGAATTCAGCAATAAGACGCTCTTAGATCTAGTATTTCGTAAACGAACATCTGTATCTTAAATATCTCGGAAACTACGTTATTGCATCTTAGTAAGGCGCAGCAGAAAGTTCAAAACATCGTTATATCCGTGACCGTTACATAAAGAAAAGAATAGTTATGAAGTTTAGATGTGTACGTTTCAAATTGGTTCGCATGGTGCGATATTTAAAGTTCAAAGAAAACTCGTAATTTGCACACGCTGCTTGGTAATAAGACCACGTTTTAGCATTTAGCTTTAAATTTGTCATTTCAGGATTAATTATGCGTTGTTTTTCGCACATTCGCTAATAAAACAAAGTTGGTTTGTAGAGCTTTATATTCAGTGCATCGAGGCAAATAATCTCGAAGTTTTTTCGCGAGATCTCAAAATAGCAGTTGCAATAAAGAGAACTTAGAATTCACGACTGCAATTGTCAGCTTTAATAAAGCGCCTTTAGAACACATTAATTTTTATATTCTATCTAAAAGCAATGTAGATGTTAGCCGGCTCTTAATTAGTCATAGTCCTAAGTTTTCAAAGCATACGTCAATATCACTTCATTTGTTGACGATTGATTGGACCATTATTTTCTTAAAAAGAAAAGCTTCCTAAGATTTATTTTATATGTTCTCTCTTATGAATATACCAAAAAGTATGCCGGCCATTAGAATCGCGAAATGTTGAGATGGTGGATAAAAATTTTAATTAAAACACTTAATTTAAACCAATATTTTGCTGTATTTTACATATTACAAGCGAATTTAACAAGATGAGGAAATAAGTACCCAAACAATTAAAGGAAAATTCCTGCAAATTTTTGAAAAGGAAGAAGAAAGACAATATTTAGATTGAAAATGCGTACCTTTACCATAACCTAATTTCACTCAACAGAACACAACAATAAAGAGAGTTGCTACATATAATATGAATATTGGACGCACAGTCGTTTGTGCCAGTCGATGTTAGCGTTTCTTGTAAAACAGAAAGAAGACCTACTTCCTTTTCAAAAATTTCGCAAATGAAATGCAATTAATAATGTTAAGATCGACATAAAAAGGAAATAATTCCAACAATGGAATTATAAGCATTTTGTATCTTTCTATTCTGAAAACTTCAACAATCGTTTCAACAGACAGGTGTTCGGTGTTGCTGCGCGCTGTCATCCCGAAAAGCCACACTAAAACGTTCGTAACGATCTTTTAATGATAACCTTCGGAAAAGAGCACAAAAGCAGCGCATATTTCTCTAAAAACAAAAAATTATAGCTTTTTGATTGTTTGGTTTAATTTTTTCTTTTCGGCTTTACGCGCTCACGAAGCCGATGAAATATCCGAGACCCCGTCATAAACGTCAAAGTTGCCAGCGCTTGATATTCGTGTGGACCCCTTTGAGAAATTCCTCAGTAAATCTAGATTTTAATTAAAACCTAGTTTATCGCGGCCGTATTAATTTCCGAGAACGACGGGTGTTACGTTCCGAAAGTCTTTCGAAATCGGATCGGGCGCTTTAAATGGCGGGAGAAAAAGGACCGTTTGTAAATAACTATTTATTGCGAATTAATAATGAAATTATAGGGCGTCGTAAATTATACGAAAACATAATTCATTCTTAGGCCAATGAATATGGTTTTAGAACGAGTAATGGCCTTCACTCTTTTTGGAAGCAAGAATAGTTTGAAGTTTGGGATAGATATGGCGCAATAAAAAGTAATTATAGCTATCGTCAATTGGGGTAACTTTGGCCAGTTGTGGGTAACTTTGTTTCAACAATAGAAGGAAGTTCAATATTTTCTAGATGGCCACTAAATGGTGGTGATATTAATTTTTTATAAATTATGAAAATCTGGAATTTCCTTGATATTTTCCAACGCAGTTGATTATCGTGCCTGATATCTCAGGTTTGCTAAACATGCGTGCGAGGACCTGTCAAGAATGTTCGGGAGGTGGAGTTTTCAGATGGTTTAAAGCTATTGCAATGTAATACATTGCAAATGTAAGTTTTTAGCGAACGTGATAGAGTTACCCCATTTACAAGTAACCTTGGCCCAATCTCCTTACTAAAAGAAGATAGACAAAACAGTGCATTGTAGCTTTATGTTTTGTTTATAACATAAGCAAGTTACAATGTTTATTTTTCTATCTTTCAGCAGCTTTTTGTGGTAAGGACTGTAAAGGAAATACATGAGAAAATGTGACGGCATCAGTATAAGTAATCTGTTTAGTACCATTAGTAGCATCGTCCTCCTTGTTGTTACTACCTTGCAGAGATATCTTTCAATCTCATTCTCGCTGCTTACTCTATCACTAAACAATTCTTCAGTAAGCACTTTTCCATCCAAATTAATGAAGTCGTCTTGGTTTTCAACTTGGGCGATGTTATTAAAATTTTTGCAAAACTCGGTCAAGGTGGTCAACGGCAAATCGTTTCTTGCATCAAATTCTATGTTCGAGATTGCCTTCTCTTGAACTTGAGAATTTTTAAAATCTGTAGTCCCGAAATGGAAATAGTGCTAGGCTTCTAGCACGAAATAATCACTCGAAGCAGAAACTGATAGTTTCTGCGCTTAATGTGTACCGTTAAATTGCCGAATACTTTCTTTGTGTTTTATAATTTCAGCGGCCTTAATTTTGCCTTTGTTTCAAAGCAAAATTGTTAGTTCTCAATCCGATTTAAAAGCTTCGGGAATGGTAACCTCTCAAGTAATAAAAACTCGAACAGAATCTAAGCTGATGCTTTGAAAATTCACTCCTATTTTCTATAATGAATATACCTTTGACCCAAAGGGCCAACATTCCTTTTTTCCATTTTTTTTTGTCTTAAAGGCAAATAGCTCTTTTTATGCGCCATGTTTATGTTTCGCGTAGCTTCGACGACTTACACCAACCAACATTCAAAACTAATCGAGAGCACTGCATAGATGCAAAGGGCAATCCCAGGAACATGACAGGACTCGATCTTGGGTGAAATACGGCGGCTAGCGAATAAGCTTGTTCTTATGTCCGTTTTCGAAGCTTAGTGTTCGTTCCTGGGGTCGTTTTGTTTGGGGGAGAAAATTATCTTGTCTGAGTATTTCGTGGAGCGTCATGTGCAGTTGCTCTGCCCTTTGCAAGGCGTACATTCAATTATTCCAATGTTAAGTGATTATTATTTCTAATTAAAATGGCGGAACAAACAGTTCTTGATAATTGGTTCTAAAGTAGCTATTAGATAGAATAAATTTCTTAGATCGCCTTTAAAAGACGCCAAATCAAAGCAATATCTTACTTTAAAAAAGACGGTAATATTTCGCAGTATTACCAAATTTATATTGGCATCATAGGCTACTCTAAATGAGAATTTCGTTGACACTGTCGGGTTTTCCTTAAAACCACACCCTGTATAAATAGATTGCGATACGCTGCAATATCATTAACGTCGGATATAGCAATGCAAAACGAAAGACACTTAAAGAGGAGATTCGAGAAAAAGAAGAAAAGAAAATGGGAAGCGAAGACGAGACACGACGAACGATGAGGTAGCATTAATAATAACAATGCCCTACCACTATCGCTACTATAGTGTACTAATAAAACGTGTGCCATAGAATCCAGTAGGCCGCAAGAGCAAGAAACGCTACTGTTTTGTTCAGTTGACAGCTACCGTGTTGTCGGCTGAGATCAAAAGCGAAACGCCACCTTGCGGTATGCACTGGTATCGCCCAGACCACTCAACAATAAATCGCCGGCTTCTTAGGCTCAGAGGAGAGACGAATAAGAGGAGTTTTAAGAGTGGCAGCGGTAGATGTACGGCTGTAGTAGAAGCGGTAGTATCAAAATCGTATCGTCGATTTCCTAAGAAATAGTTTAGCGCGAGTTTCACAATAATGCTAAGCACCAGAGGCTATTTTAAAACATAGGAAACAATATAGAATATTAGTAACATTATTCTTATTATGTCAAAAGCACGTAAGTTGCTTTGCCACTCGCAGAGACGGTTCTCGCTAAATCCAAAATTGAGTGCGCAAATAGAGATCTACGGAAGCAATGTTTAAAAAAAAAAAGTTTACAGTTCAAAATAGAGCAGGCGATAACAATGAGCGTTTGCAAGGTTTTTGTTAAAAATGTCCAGAAGAAACGAAGTATTTGTGGGAATTCCGATTACGTAGATTTGAAAAGTCTGTATTTATTCAATCTACGTAACATTTTAATGTATGCGCCTTGGCCACATCCTAGACATTAACGCGAAGGCTATGTAAAACGTTAAATAAGAAATTACGCGGTTTCCTAAGAACAAGTGCTTTAAGCACTCTTCGCTAACAAACCTACTTTTTCATTGCCTAGGCTAAAAGTAGATATAATAACGTGACATTGAAAACATGTCTAGTACCACGCAATACAGGGCCGTGAAATAATAAAAGAAGGTCTTGTGTGTACTAATGTCCGTAACCCTTCTGTTTCCAAAATACAGGATGTTGAAAATTTGAAAACTATTAACTTTTGCTTTTTCGAAGCAGCCATCGCCTCCTAAGCGTCTATCCACGTCAAAAATATTCTAACATTAGAAACATGCCCTAATGGATATTTCTTTCGATAGATACGTTGAGCTTTGGAAGAATTTGATCAAGTTTCGACGTAACATACAATCATGTCTCTGCGTTCTTTAAAAATCATTTTTAAAAGCCGACAAACATCAGAATATAATAAAATATATTAATTTTGGCTCAATTATGTCTTCACAATCAGAAAAAATTGAAAAAAAAAATTCTAAAAAATTTTTAAGATCCTGTATCTTGAGAACAAAAGACTTATGGACGTTGGTGTATGAGACCATCCTTTTTTACTTTTTGGTCCTCTATCACCTGGTATTATGTATTGTAGTTTTTTCAATGTCAATCTCTATATACGCAGAGGTACCTACGTGTTATGTATGTAATGTATATAGCCAGAAATGAAACATGATAAGATACACCGACATTACTAAGATAAGGACGTGGCACGTTTCACTTATTGGTGGTAAGCAAACCTAGCAAGCGGTCCATTTTCGAGATGCGCAATAATCGAGGTGAGATAAGCATCGACTACGAAGTAAAATAGAACGTTAACGGTGAGGAATGTCTTCCTTTAATCTTTCTGCGAAACGCAGAAACACTTCTGGGAGTCTCCTTTTAACTATTCCGCGAGCCAGAGGCCATTAAATATTTACATACACATCATACGCGCGTTAATGATAGCGAGTTACTACTAGTATTTGAAGAAGATTTATTTCTGCTACTTTATACACGCGTTTCGAAAATCTTATGATAGGTGATACGTTTGTTTGCGCCAAAGGAAGCGATGTTTATGTGATTATAACGTTATTTACCGGAAATACAGCTCTAATACATGCCTATTATTCCGTACCGATATGATGCTGTGTTGAATCAAAATGAACTTTATTAGAAGCTGCTTTTGAAGTGAAAGTAGCTAAAACTTATTATTTTTCCGTTGAAATGGAAAACACAGTAAGCTGGTGGCGACTTCAATATCTTTCTTGCTGTTTCCACACTGACAAGTCTACATAAAGACAAACGAAAGATTTTAGATAGTTGCTATGCTGTGATTAGAATAAGAAGAGAAGGTCTCCAAATGAAGAAGCTTAAACCCATGGAGGGACTGATGATCTTTTTCTAAAGATATTTTCACATTCATGGCATTCTTGTTTAAGTTGTAAATTAAAACCACCTTCCTTATTATACAAGAACACTGAAGAAAAAAGATGCCACGAATCGTTTTATTACTTTTCGCAATATTCGCTCTTAAGATGTATAGACTTCTGCATGCGTTCCAACCAATTCTCAAAATTCTTTTTCCACTCTCCAAAACATGATTTTAGAAGGTCTCAGCAGATTCTTCATGCGATAAAATTGGTTGCAGTTGATTCAACGTGAGCTTTTCCATCCGGTCCTGTGCAGCTTCATTGCTCAAGCGGATTATTACTATGAAAGTAAGAAATCTTTCGAGCAGCAATTTTGGAACGTTATAAATACTAGACTACAATAGTACGTTTAGTTCATTGATTCCTCTTCAGTTACCTCCGATCGTTTCGCCGTCATTCCTTTCCTCCGCTAAAAGAAAACGCCATCATGCTCGTAACCGCCGATTAATAGCGTGCACACGCTCGTTCTCGCGACAAATTGCGTTTTTCCCTTTCTTGTCGCCGAGAAATTCTTTGTAGTAAGTCCGCACTCCCCGTGCGGTACCCCCTTTCCCGCCCCGCAAGCGCGCGGCAGCGCGTTTAGAGAAGAAGATGAAGAAGAGGTATCGCGCATCGGGTCTTTGTGATACCATAACAAGAGTGCGTGAAACCTTCTTGCATCTTTAATTACGTATATTTGTCATAATTGTGTGACGGTCGCGATCATCATCGAGCTTTTTTCCTTCCAACTATCTCTCGTTCTTCTTCGCATCCTTCATCATCATCATCATCTGCTCCTTCATGGCCTTCTTCCTCTGTCGGTGTGTCGCGCGTTTTATATGGAAGGAGACCTGTCGGTTTCGCTTATGAACGCGAAGACGCGGCTGAAGATGTAGTAGAAGAAGACAAAGAAGAAGTAGAGAAGGCCGTTCGTGTGTGCGTTTCTTTTGCCTTCTCTATACGCGTTTTCTCCTTTAGTGCCCGCAATTTGCCGGTTAATGATGGGCCGGATTTGATGGCACCGGCGAGATTGTGTTTGACGTAACGACTTCTAGCCACGCGTGAACCGTTATTTGAGTTACAGAGGAGGCGAGGTTGATGGGTAATTAGAGCTCCATAAAGGAAATCATGCAAATATGCAACGAATTGTACGAGGATTGTTCAAGGGAAACGTATTGAGACTGGCAATAGCAATTTCATTTCTATGGCAACAGAATTCAACTGTTTTTGATAGATTATCCAGATACGAAACCTTGATTTTTCGTTTATTAAAACAGGAGTGTCTAAAAGATTAATGTATCATTGTAAACCCAGAGATTCTTGTAGGCTGTACATAGACATCAAGTATTCGCATTACCGTCAGTATTTATATACGAGGGTAGTTCAATAATAATGGCGCTACTACAATTGAAATAACTCTGACAGAGTTCTGCCGAGTTTTCAAGCAGATACCTCGGTTAATGGAATTAATTAACAATGGAAAATATATATAAATATTTGTTCTTGATTTGAGATAAAAGTGGGACTCGGGGAAGTTTACGGGGGCTTTAAACTTTCGTTATTGACCATCAAATATTAGACAGTTGAATTTAAACGCGGTCGTCCAGGTCGTTCAATTTTGTAATAACAATGAAGAACCGTTATTCTGTTGAAATTATTTAGTATTTTTCTTTAACTTCCAATACAAGAATCTTTAGTAGCAGCCACTGGAAATATTCATTTTTCGCAATTAATCAGTAACCTTATTTATCCATAGGATGTTGAGGAATCAGAAATATAAACATAAGTAATAAATATAAATAAAAAATAAAACCCGTCTATGCTCAGGTATTAAAGGTAATCGGAATAGATGTCGGCAGCTACTGAATCCCATACGCACTATTTGTTCGTAAAGTGTTCGTAGTCATGTTTTACGACTGGGTGGGTTCCATCATTGCTGCGCTGAAAATATTACCGACTGAAACCGGAGTCGCATAAGAAAGTGCTTCAAAAGATCTTTTCGGGTTTGATTTGCAATCCACAAATTCCAATACCGTAATACAGTCTACGTCCATTTTCCCGGAAACTAACACCGCCTTTATGTAGCCCAATAGTCCGGCTACATTCGTCTGCGAAACACGATTTTACTCATTTCTGTACATTTGGATGATTATAGTAGGCGTTCCTGAAAAACAGGTACAGAACATCTGGCTCTTGTAAATGCTGAAAAACAAACTGGAATATTTTAAACAATCGTTTAGGTTGACCTTTAAAAACATATTTATAAAATTTTAAGGAAATACTCCAACAATTTAGGGGTGGTGCATTTTTAATTGCAGCCAGTGTATATATTATCAGTAACCTTATTTACCCTTAAGGGGGCTAAATCGTATAAATATAAGTAATAAATATAATATATTTAAATTAAACAAAACGATTGGTCAACCATACAACAGCACCTACTCTTAACCAAAAACCAGATGTTGTGGCAAATAATTTTAAAACGTATTCCTTTTCTTCCGTTACAACGTATAATAATAATAATAACTCCTTAGTCCTATCCTTGTCTAACTCACTCCTACTTCAAATGACACGAAAATTCGAAGCTCAAACGCCGAAACCGCAAAATAGAATCAAACGCGTTCGCTGCTTAATACCTCCGTCCAAATGCGTAGTCCGTGTCAGTCTCATGCTCACGTTGTTATGTTCGTACGTACCGCGGCTCTGCCATAGGGCCTATTAATGATCTATTATTAAAATAATGCAAGAAAACCTGACAGGATGAAAGGAAGCCGCTCATTTCATGCCTGTCTAAATTTAAGTTCTTATCATTTCTTGATGTAAATGAGAGCCGTAGGAACGAGACGGGACCGATCATATGTTGCGAGTAGGTATCAATGTGAAACGGAACATATGCTGTGAGACACAAGCAATGCAAAGCAATTACCGCGCGCTCGAATGTTAGAAGGAAGTATGCGCAATTAGAATACGCGAAAAAAGGTACGAATGATCAAAGTATTTAGGCATAAAAATGAACGAAAGGTATGCATGTTTGCGGAGAGATGCCGCAGGATAGATCCTGGATGGCACCGCATTCCTTTGCCAATTTATTATTAACGAAGAAACAACTGAATACGTAGATCTATCAGCGTTGTAACTTGAAGTTTTCGCGATGAATGCGTCATGTTTATTTATGCTTAGGTTTGGCTCATGTCTGAAATTGAAGAATTACATCTTCGTACATAGGAGACGAAAGCAGCTTGTGTTGATTGCGCACAGAGAATTTTGGAAAGGCAATCTTTGTATTTAAAAAATAAGAAAAATTTATATTAAGAACTATGACACGTTTATTTAATCTAACAAAATATGCAGTTGCTCTAACAAGAATTAGAGTTGGATTTAAGATCAGGAATTTTACTGTTTTATCTTTAATCGAACTAAAATTTTTGTTAGGGCAACTACATATGTTGTTATATTCGTTATGAAATAAACCCGCTCCTTCAATTCCAATTTTTCCAGTGAATTACTCCGTTTTACCTTTGTTTTGTTCTATAAATAGATATTCTTTTATCTTATCAATGACCTTTCTTTATTTTTCTTTATTCTTGATCATTGAATCTATGTTTCCTATTCCCAATTTCTTTGCATCCTCTCTGAATTGGTCTTCCCATTTTCCTTTCGATCTACTTCTTGGTCTATCGTCCCTTGGTTTCCAGGTCTTTATTCTTTTAATTACCGTTTCTTTTCCTTTCCTTTCTATATGCTTCTATATTCATGGTTCCATATCATACGATATTCTTCATCGTTAGCACTTTGGTGACCAAAAATTCTTCTCATTAGCTTTCTTTCGAAGATTCTGAGATATTCTTCATTTTTTATGGTTTCACCGGCGTACGTTACGTTCGATCTAACTGTCGTTTTGTATATTCCTAGCTTAGTTCCTTTTGTTCTTAAGTATTCTGTAATAGCTCCAGTATGCTCGATTTCCAGATTGAATTCGTTCTTTTACTTCAATACTTCATTTTTCTCACTAATTATTACTCCCAAGTACAAGTTTTCCACCTTTCCAAAGGTGTATCTATTGTTCTTTTGTATATTTTTACATATTTTGTTTTAATTCCGTTTATTTCCAGTCCTCTCTTTGTTGTTTCTTCTAGTGGTTCCTTTCAGACTCTTCCGGCTTCTTGCTACTAGAGCTATATCGTCTGCGTATGCCATCAGCTGGATGCTGTTGCAAGTTATGATTTTAGATAACCCTAACACATTGATAGCTCCTACCAGAGAGATGTTAAAGAGTACTGTTGATAATGTATCTTCTTGTCTTAGTCCTGTCTCCATTGCAATATCTTCCGCAATGACATCTCCCGTAATTATTTTAGCCTGTGATCCCATCATTATTATTTTTATTAGGCGAATAAGTTTGGCGGGTACTTTCATGTTTCTCTAACTACCTATTCGACTCCATTTCTGGAGTTATTGGCCATACGATTTGCAACAATATGCAATAAAACGTAGATAATAATAAACTTTGTCGAAAGGTTTAACATACATCAAAACCATTACAATATATTTGCCAGAGGTATTGAAAAAGGTTAAATTATTCAAATCTTGATGTCAGTTTCATAATTAAATAATTTACAATATTTAGAAAAAGTTATTTTTTTATTTAGAAATGTTATCAAACTACCACGCCGTCGATAAACGCCAAGTTAATTTTTACAACTATAATCATCTACAGGAATTTCCTTTTATAGTTTTACAATAAATAAAATAAAAATAAATCCATAATAAACAAATTCTAACAAATCAAATAACCGAAGAATTTACGCATACGTACTCACAACACCGTAAAGCCGAAGATCAAAAAACCTACGTATTCATTCATCTCACCTATTTACCGAAAAAAATAAATCTCTCAAAACGCGTTCGTCCACCCACCGGGATGATTATTTTTCCAAGACAACTCTAAACAAGATTTCCACGCTTCAAAACACTGTTTTTTTGCATCCAGATGAGATGAGAAGGTGTGAGTTTATTTATACGGGTGAAAACGAAAGTGGTCTTTAAATTTGGATCGGCCGGATTTTAAATACGGGACTTAAGATCGTTTCCTAAAGCGAAGTTACGTTACATACGCAATGATATCGCTTATAATTAAAGTTGTCTTTGGTAGGAATCGGTTTTAAACTTTAAATATGTAAATATATTCGAAAAATTTTTTAAAGAAAACTAATATAATGAAAATAATAAATAGGATTCTTGTATATGCTGTATTATGCTGCTTTAATCTTAAATAAATTCATTAAAAAAAAGTGCTATAGCGAACTTGTATCAATCTAGCTTCGATTATTTAAAACACCGAAAAAAAAAAGAGATAACGTAAGGAACAAATAAGCGGACGTTGTGTACAATTTACCTGTGCTACAGTTCGACGCATGTTTCTTCCTCTATGGTTTTCCTATTAGTAGTGTAGGATCTGCAGCCCGGCACACTGAACAAAATCACAACCACAACACAGTCACTAATGCACAGAGAAAACTGACCATCGCGCCTATAAGTTCAAGCTTTATACGTAGCCCCACCATTAGCGAAGGGTTTCTTACCACTTATTATCAGTACTAACCCCCTATATTATAAATTACTTATTAAGGTGGATCTGGATCGGTTCTGTACGGTTTAGGAAAGAATTAATTGCGAAATTAAACAGTTAGAGTGGTTAATATGCGGATCCGAAGATCTGCATGTAATTATTTTATTTTTATTTAAGTACAGTGGATTAATAACGGATTTGAACACCCTGCACATTTTACATACTGACGTAATGTAGGTAATTATTAGCATTATAAGCTTATAAGGCATATGCAAATTACAGATAAAACTTCGTTCGTTACAATTCCACTTAAAATTTTAAATTATAAGCTCTTTATTAAATTAAACCGAAAATTTAACTTAATTTTGGGTGAGGTGTGTTTAAGGTCTCTGCCGTGTAAAACCATATAGTGGATGTTGAATTTTTCTTTTTGGAATTTCTTCTTGCAACATTTTCAAATATTGTTGCATGACTTACTCATGACATACTTCACAGTGGGTGCTAAATTTTCTTTGTGTCGGTTTTGCGCCAAACTATTTGTCGGCCATCCGATGTAAAAACATTTAACTTATTTTTGTCCGCGAATAGCACCTTTTACCAAAACTTCGTTAGCATATTAGCTTAGCTAGTAAATGGCCTCCTGCGTGCTACGCGCTCATAGTAGTTGGACTTTCTTAATATTCTTCGATCTGTTTCTGCACACACAATCTTTCTTTCGATATGAGCGGTACCAATTTTTGGATTCTTCTTCACCGCGCTCAAAATTTGTCTTTCATCACGGTTGCTTAAAATCTTCGACCTATGTTGCGCGCTGTGTACGACCATGGTTTTGTCTCTTCCTGATGTGGTTTTAGAAATAATCACATCGGATTTTCACCCTTATTTTTTTAACACCATGGCCTCTAGGTCTCCTGCAATTGACCTCTATAAAACTACTGAAAAACATTGATTACTTTAAATGGATTAATAAAAATAGAATTGGGCGAGAGAGGACAACAGATCTGTCGATTCTAAAAGAAATGCGTGCAAACACCATTACCAAAACTGGCATACTTACAGGCCTACTACTCACATCAGTAATATCACGGGCTTAATATTTTAGGAAATCGGGTTGTAATAAATCCTTATGTATGTTTATGTGTTAACCTTTTGGCAAAGCTGGTGGCGGGCCATGGTCTGCAAACAGCCGAATAATATTCCATTTACATTCGTTACATTGTTTTAGTAGCAAATATGAGCCAAGAAATAATTCTTTAAAATTATTACGTTCGGAATGTTTACGTCTCTGGTAGAACTAATAGCGCAGCCCTTGTATTCCAGAAGTTCCACAATTAGTTTTGATCCGTTAGGAAATGTGGTTGGAAGCTGGGTTCTATTATTTTCAACACTTCCATCCATTCCGGCCGTTAATATTACAACTTCATACAAAAGAAGCTGCCACCATCAAAACAAGTCAGTTGAAATTTCAAGACTAGAAGGCTAGAAACCTTGGGTAACGAGATAGGTATCTGTGTAACAGTGAACCACAAAAAAAAAATTATAAATTTGGCTAGAGTATGATAGATTTACAATAACAATGCTGCTACAGATACGTTTATTTGTTTCATAGATCATTGCGAATTGCAAGAAGACCTGTTCCTGATTGTACGCGAGTTCGAGACTGATTAGTGGCGATGGCAGCAAAACATGGTGTTTTGGACATACTGCGTTGCCGATCTGCACAGACTTTGATGTGTAGATGTTCTCTGAACCAAATGCGCTATATTTTACCGCAAAACAGGCTAAAAATTTGATTGCATTGCATTTGTTAAATACATATTTAACATTTAAGGACCTATCAAGAATTAGACAAGGATAACTTGTTAGGGCTCGATCTCTGGGCTATTCCAGTCTAAGATGACTACCGTAAGGGTTAAATTTAACAAACAGTCTTTAAAAAATAAGCTGATTTTATCTAATGTTTATTATTTAGAAACAGTAAATATTTGAATTGATCAACCATAAAGCTTTCTGTTTGAAATAAGGAATTTGATAGCACCTTTTTAAATAATTAGTGTTATTATAGAAAATATTTTTAGGTGGTTTGTAATCAAAATTTGATGAAAAGCTAAGGATTAAGTGAAGTTGGATCAAACACAGTTTTAACTCGCGAACGTCCGGTGTAAGAGTCTTTGTTTAAACGGATGAAACTTGTCCGTAATGGTAGATTTTATTTCCCCAACGGAAACATTCTCACTAGGCTTTGGAAGGAGTCTAAGGAGGAGTTTAACACTTCCATGGAGCTACATATATTATATCTGTTGCAGAAAATTCTTCCCTCTTCTTCTTTCCGACGTATTAAAAATAGTACATGTATAAATACAAATGCTTATTCCTTAAAAAAAAAACGTAAATTTGGTGTCTCCGTTTCGGATATCCGCATTTTGTCTGAAACAGAGGAAACATCCTCTATTTTCGACTAATGTAACCATTTTTTATGCAAAATCTATCCGAAACGAAGGCTCCGCAGTTCCTTTCGCCATATTTGTTCCGGTATTGTAAAGCTTTTTACATTGATAAATTGCATAACCGAAGTCGAAATCCTCATAAAATCTTCATCTTTCCGTATAGATTGGTGTAAGTTTGGTAATAAAAATCCAATTTTTATTTACTGGTTTCTATATCTCGAAAAAACGCCATTATTTCGAGCAATAACTCTAACGGAAAGAAATAAAAACAAGCAAAAGGATAATATCGATAAACCGCGAAGAAAAATAAAAAAAATCGTTGGAAAAAAGGACGTAAAAGAGAGACGACCATCTTAGACGGGATCTCTTTGCGTTTGCCAAGAGATATAGTTTTTTTCTCATCGACGCGCGGCTTCTTGCCTTTTCTCCCATTTCTACTGATGCGGCTTTTTCTTCATCGGTCCCCGGCTCTTCTTTCTTCACAATGTCGGTCGGTGCGCTCGCCGGCCGCGAGCAAGACAAAGACGGAAACATCCTATAAGGTACCATTATCGTTGGTACCGGATTGCTATTCACGTGGTTGCGGGCTTCTTTGATCAGCGGTGCCCAGAAGAAATGAACCTCTAGGCAGCACAGCGCGAGCACACAATTAATGTGTTTACCAACAAGTGCAGCCTGTGACCCTGCGTGACCTCCGCGGCAGTCCGTCTCTTCTGTCGGTCTTCCTTTTTCGGAGGAGAGCGGGCAAGAAGATCGCCCCGTTCCCGTGTCCGTCAAAACCGACTTTTCGGAACTTGCATATGAAAATAATCCATTTTTCATTGTCTCGAACCCTCACATCGGCGGTCTATTCCGGTTAAGGCGAATCCTTTTCCAATTAACATAGCGTGAAGGTAATGTATTTGTGCTATTCGTTAATGGGAAGTTTTGGAAGAATCCATAGTTACAAAATGATAGATTTCCTGCGGACTTGATCATTGCATAAGAAAAAGTATATCGAATTAGTAAGAATTAAAAAAAAGGCGACCATGTTATTTTGCGGGAGCGATAGAAGTCAAAAGGCAGATAAGCTGGCTAAAGAAACAGCGTGTTTTGTTTCGTTGCAAATCATCTGATTGTGGTTCGTTAGAAGCAAATAGGTGAACTTAAGCTGTTGTAGTTCTGTCCTACTGACTGCGCCAATTTTGGTTCAATTCTGGATTTCTTTCTTGTGAAAAAGAAAACTGAATCGAGAAAAGGTCCAAAACTTTTTCTACATTTTACTGCAGAACTTGCTAATAAAAATACCACATAACGTTCCTGTGAGATTCTGTGCATTAGAAGAAATTATTAATATCAATTGAAAAATGTAGGTTATGACGAAGCAAATCAGTGCGAAATATTACACTGTTTTCGCACTAATTCTTTTGCTAATTTCTTACTGTGCTAAACGCTAACGCTGAAGAGTTAACTTGCTGAATAGAGCTCTGGTTTTTCTACTTAGTTAATTAAATTTATCTCAATCGAATCTTTTAGAATATTATTACAACCATAAAGTAGATTCAATAAAAACAGTCAATATTATATATAAAAGTTTCTGTTCAAGTTGTGCGTATTAGATCTATTTTAAAGCTTATTTTCCATAGAACTGCAGATAAATTACAAAATCCAGGTTGGTTCTAAAATTAAAGTACCGAAAAACCTTTGGAAAAACAAATATACTAAGAAAATGCATATACAAAACAATCTGCAACTAGCGCTTATTTGACTCGCTACATTAATCTACTTCAGTTTGTCGATATTTTGAGCAAACGGCGTTGAGTTACTAAACTTTTACACAGAAAGGAAACAAACATCTCGGCGTTTGCGGTGTCTTCCGACAAGCTGACACGTGATTGACTGTTTGTTAGTGTTTTTCTTTCGGCATTGCCGACGTACGAAGACGAAAAACCCTGACGATGTTGCGGTCTAAAAGGTAGCACCTGTTACGTACCATGCGTGTGTGTAGATCGTGTTTAATTTTATATTTACTTCGGCTGTCATTTCCACGCTGCAAATTATTGTTATTATCGTCAGGAGTAAGGCTGATTTTTGTACGCTTTGTTTGCAGGATAAGATACGTCATCTTCACGAAAACATCATAATATCCACTGATCCATTTTCAATTTTTACCATGAAGATCTCGCTTATTAGTCGAGATAGAGGGCAGGTTTAAATTTGGCAAAGTCGTTAAATTTTACGTCTCTTCTGAACTCGGAGAGAAAATGGACTGTGACAAATAATCGAGATAAAAGAAAGGAATTCTTCTTTTACCTCTAGGATCTTTATTTGGCTTACAGAGAAAAATTAAAATCATTAGGCACTCTGGTGTGTACCTCGAATTTCTTCAATGTATTGTGGGCCATCAACTTTCCATATATTATAAAGGATGTCCCAGGACGATTTATCTCGTGACAGTAAGCGGATGCTTAACAGTGTAAAAAAACAGTAACAACAAGCAATTAAAGGTTTAAAGGACTCGCTCATGTTGATTGCCATCTTCACAGTTTTCAAATCTGGACAGTAGATTCTTATCACTTTGAGAATTACACTTCGTCGTGCTTCCCGTGATTTTTTCCTTGTAAATGTCTAGGTGGTGCCGAATAAGCGGTACCTTCCAAATATCCACAGATGAACCAATCTACTGTGGTCAAATCTTGCGACCGCGCAGACTAATACCAATAGGACCGTATCGTCCAACCCACCGTTCGGGGAAGACTCTATTTAGGTATTCTCTAAGGCTACAATGAAAATGAAAGGTAGCGTCATCCTGCTGCCACCACATTGGCTTTCATCTAACGAAACGTATCGGGAACATATTTTGCAAATAGTCCAAATATTTCTCACCAGTCCAAATTGTTTTTTTTCTCTCGTCCATTTTGGATTTTTGGAAGACAATAGTAGCAATCTTCACTCCATAAAATCTTATCGAAAAAATATGTGGATACTCCTGTCGGTGATAAATGTTAATCGTTGGTCAGGATCTTAAGGAATGAAACCTTGGACTATACGTGTTACTTTTACAATTCTCTGAGGCTGTCCTGTTTCGTTTTCTCGTTTGGACAAGAACTAGCTCGTAATTTTTGTTCAATATTATTAAATGTACCTTTACTAGTTGCTACGCGATCACGATAGCGAACTCCATTAAAATTTCTAACTCTTTTACAGTCTTTTCTACAGTCTCTTTTGGTGTAGCGATTATAAAATACTAACTTCAATTGCAACAGTCAAGTTGTTTTAAATTGTCACGAAGCTTTGGCTAACGTGAATCTCGTATTCATTGCACTTATTTCCATGTAAAGTTCTTCATACTCGAGTCTGGGGCAAATTTAATTTTGATGCCACTTCGCTTCTAGATGTTATGCTATTCGTGCGTTATATAGCAAATAATACACGCGAGAAGGGAGTTACTTTTCTCGGCATATAACGCCGGAGTGCCATACAAAATGTTATTCAATACTTCCACAAGATGTTCAAGCAGCAAGTTATGCCTAATAAAAATATTGATGTATGAAAATATGAGAAACTGGCTTGAAAAATGGAGAGGAGGTTCCATAAACCCTAAAAGACAAGAATTTTAGAAGTATATGTAGAGAAATTCCAGAGCGACGCACCTGACGACCAAAATCTAATAACGAAGGTATTTCCATTTTGTTACATTTGTCCAAAAACATTTACTAATTTATTTATTTCCTCTAATAGCTGCTGCTGTCACTGTTATGAGAGTTAGTTAAATGGAGAATTAATAATGTAGAAGATAAAAGGGAGTACCTACGTTTCCATGCCTGATACAAAGACGACCGTGTCAAGAAGTTATTATTAGAAAAAGTAATGGTGGATGGAAGTCCAATACTAGGGCTGAGGGCTATATCCAAGATTAATTTTTGAATATAGCCAGGAGAATACAAGATCTGAATAATTCAGCGGCATCAGTTTTTACCGAAATATCAAATAATTCCAATGGTGAGGGTCATAGTATCTTAAGATTGTAGGATTTAACTCCAAAATGACATTTTCTCATGTAACAGTGCATACAACTAAATAATTTTTCTTTAACTCAATCGACTAAAAAAAAAATTGATATTGATTTGCTTAAAGAGGAAATATTCCATGTGACCCCTATTTAGAAATCACGAGGATTTTTGGATTACCGAAGCATATTTAAATCTCATGCAATCAAAACTGGGCCAATTCGCAGCCGTTTTCCCTTCTTCATCAACGATTCCCATCATCCATCCCGCAACGTCCTCCGCGCCACCGCATCTCTTCTCTTCCTTCTCTTGGTATTCTTTTTATAAGCGGTGTTCTTGTTGTTGTTGTTGTTACATCGCAGGTGCGCCGTCCTGGCCGTACACCGAACGTATTCTTCGGCTCTACACACACGGGGAGAATAAGAGAAATGGATCAAGCGAGACGCCGAGATGCCCAAAGCGAGATAGGAAGCGCGGCGAGGCGAGCAGCTGCGGCGGCAGCCTTCTTTGATCTCGCCAGTGCGCCTGCCTGATATTGTTTCCGGCTGCCGAGGACCACTATTATGTAAACAAGGCGAAGTGTTTGAAGTCCGCCGGTCCGTAGGGCACAAACCAGTCATAAAATATACCGCAAATGAGGTACGTGGCTGGCTCTCCTCTACTCTGCTGCTTTACACTCGAATGCGGCGGACTGGGGCCTATTACTACACACTACTATTGCGTCCGGGTGTTGCCGATGGAGCCGCGTTGCGATGGAAAAAAGGTGGAACGCACCGCGTGAGAGGTGGAAAGGGACCTTCTTTCTCTTCACAATCTCCCTCTTCAATTCGAGAAAAGGAATTAAAGAAAAAAAAACAATCATCAATGCATCGGAAAGAATTAGCGAGAATACAAAAGAATAGTGAAAAAAAATGGAAGGACGAAGGAACGATTTAGGAGAGTTGCGATGTAGGAGTGGGGAAATGCGTAATTCGAATCGAGTGGCGACGCTATTGTAAAGATCCTCAGCGGTAAGACCTCTCGGTAAAATAGAAAACGAGATCGGCGTAGGCTAATTGTGTTAATGTGCCTACAAATACCGACACGTGAATGAATACGCTCTGATAGATTTGTTGCAGTCTCGCATGTTAATTATAGACTCTCGTTTAAAAATCGAAAATTAAAATATTCCTTTTTGGGATAGAACTTAATGTTCCTACGAATGGAAAAATCCAAGAACTAAACCATCTATTATAATCCAATAATCAAGAAAATTACTTCACACATTTGATTAAAAAAAAAAAAAAATTACCGAGCCTGAAAACATCCAGCCCAACACAGAAACAAGTATTTTTTCTGTCCAATTCAGTTTTGTTCCTCAACGTACTTTCCTTGGTCAATATACTTTTCCCAGCGATGCTCCCACCTCTATAATACGTCCAAATAATAGTTGGCATCTTGTTCTGCAAAATGGATATTTAGAAATGCGATGGTCTCCTCGCTCAATGAAAATCTCTGTCCTCCGAGCGAAACTTTAAGCCTAGATGATCTATCAATTCGAACATTTATGAATTTTTGCCATAGCGGCTGTTGAAATGAGACGATGTAACGGAAAATTTCTTCCTTTTCTTCAAATGCGGCCTTTTTCAACTGCATGAGTTTTTATGCAGTATTGAGCACTCCCGTAGATTTATTCACCCGTTAAAAATCTATTAACTGCAGTTTTTGAAGATCATGTTGTTACAAGCAGACATTTTGAAGACCAAAATCGCTGGAACTCTGCGGATTTTTGGCTTTGAGGTTATTTTAAAAATTTATAATTTGGAGGAAATCTTGGTGCTTTCATGCCATCAGAATGGAGCTCATATTGGTTGTGGTAAATAGTATTACACGTAAGAAATCCTATTATTCAAGAAATTCAGCTTAATTTCTAGAAGTTCTGCTGTGAAGTTGACGATATATTGCTTAAGTTATGATAATCTTGTACTTTAATTTAAATGATATGGGTTTGTTAAGTTTTACTGAAGAACTTGGTCAAGTTTGGAATTTGTTCAGGTTTATTTAATTGAAAACAATAAGCTTGATTATTCTTGCACCACTTTTGGTAAAATGGTTTTAAAATGGTACATTACTAATATTTGTTTGCTAAATTGATCCAGTTAACATAAATGTTATCGAAATGAGCAAGAAGATGCTCTCTCTAGATTTTTCTGTACATTTGCAGCAATCTTCATCAATCTTTGCTGAAGACTGTGTATTTCAGTTGACAGAATTCAACGTGCTGGGTAGGATTTCGTGGTTAACTCAATTCTATTCAAAACTTCATTCGAAGAGCTTTGAACGAACACTGTGTTCAATGTATAAAGTCAATAATGTGCTTGAGCTATTGTAGAAAGGCTACGAATAAATTTATAAATTCTCCAGACATTTAATTCTTGGCATGAAATCAAAATATACCAAAAGAAGAACGTATTTCAATCTTTAACACCTTAAGATTTTTACACGTTTTTTTTTTTATCCAATTTTTTGTACCCAACGTATCATAAAAGCAATAGTAAATCATTTCTGTCGGTCTGTTACAATCTTTATTTTATTTTTTCTAATCGAATTAATGATTCGATGATCCAAATTATCATTCAACTCACGTTTCTACGCAACTTCAGTTATTTTAAATAAAGTTATTTCGTGTTTTAAAATTATTATAAATATAAATGGAGACGTCAGAAATATTTATTCACCTGCTATTTCCACTGTTGGTGTCCGGAGTCTGGAATACATTTGTTATTGTATTACGTGATACGTGCTGCCATCTGAATGCCAGGTATATGCACTACGAAGGATGAATATCGCGCTTCGCGTAGGGTTTATAAAAAGGAAGTTGCAAGGATGATATATGATTCCTAGCTTACATAGAAATATGAAATTGCAATAGTTTCATTAATCTTCTTCATATGTTTTGCTTTTATTTTGGAAATGAACAGGATAAACTGGTTTGCCTTGAAAGTATGTAGTAAAGCTTTGAATATAACAATGGAATTGCTTATTGGAGATTGGGATATTGAAATTCTTTCAAAGCCAACGATTATTGAACCCTAAGCAAAGTCACAATTTGTGTATGTGTTGTACCAGTTGTATCTTACGTCTTTTATATAAACTAAAAATGGTTTATTATTAAAATATTGTACACTGAAGCCTCTTTTTTAAAATAACTCCCAATAAAATCTACGTTAGAGTAGGGACAAACAAGTCAGAATAATTTTGTTGATTTAGTTTGATTGACCCAAAATTATATTTTGTTAACACTAGAACGTATACCGGAGTTATGAGTGATTCTCAACACTTATGTATTGGATACGTACACAGTGTTTTTTTAATACATAGTGCTCAAAATGTCTATTTCTGCATAACTTTTCAGAAGTTTAACTACATTTTCAGAGCATGCTTTAGTTATTTTATTATTTATTTCGAGGCTAAAAATAGTAACATAAAAAAAAATATTAATATATTTTTTTTATTAAAAATCTGACCACCACTGAATTCAGAAGGTCCTGAAGTAGTTTTAATCAAAATTTCATTCAAATATGTTTACGAATAATGAAGTTATAAGAGAATCATTTTTCACTCTTTACCGCACATCATGTTATTCTTACAACATCTACTAACCAAGTTAGGTGAAAATGTATGAAAAAATAACAACTAAAAATTAACTAAATACTTTATTAAATACTATAAAACGACCAAGAAAAACAACATTATCTATTAAACCGTCGTAAAAAATGAAAATTAAATGAAACGTAGTTAAAATTAATTACTGAATTCATTATGTCTGCATTCAAATAAATAAAAATGTTAAATTTATTTGTAACTTCCACCAACCTTCCGTTTATTTCAATACATTTGTTATATCGTTTCCGAATGTGCATTAAAGCATTTGCTGGGGCGTAACATCCGCGCAAGCTTGTTGTATTCTTGCACAAAGTTCTAGCGTTAGGAACGGACATAATCCTTTAATTTAACATATAAATTTTTTCGTGGGAAATTCATCCATTGCGTACAATAATTAATTTCTTAAAAATTGTAAAAATTTTCCCGTGTTGATATTCCCGTTAAAAAAGATTCTTTTCATTAATCCTGCTTTTTCTGAACATTACTTTTTGCAGTTAATCACCCAGTTTGAGTTTTCAGTGACGTAATACCGAATATTTTTTTGATGATGCTACCCCATTTGTTGTGAAAGTAGCTTCTTACTGCATAAAATATTATTTAAGAAATGTCCGCCATTAAGGTACGTATTCAATGCAGGCATTTTCTTTTTTATCACCTTGTTCTAAAGTATGTAGAAATTTCGATTTCTTGGCATGCTCAGATTTAATCTAGTTACCATTTGTACTATTTCTGAAGTAATCTAATACAACATTACTAGTTAAAGGACGATAGTTAGTAATCACTTAACTACTAATGAAGCTAATGAACAATTCTGTAGTAACTGTTAATGTTACAGGGTTACAGGCTGCATTTGACTACAAATTATTAACAATGGCGCTATAGCCTACTTTTTGGATTCAACTTAAATTACATATAGTTTTTGGATGAAGTAACAATTAGTATTAATAACTATTATTTTTTTAAATACCGTAACGCAAAAAGGCACTAAATGAAGGTAAAACTAAATTATTTAAAAAACCAATGTCGCTAGTATCTATTATTTATTTTTTTAAACCTGGAATTTAGTAGATGTGGTTACTTTTAATTTTAGCTTTTGAAAACATGGTTCTTTGCAATTTTACGGTGTTTAGTAAAGAATTTACTTAATTTTTAATTGGTTTTCTGACAAATTTTTGCTTACGTTGGCCAATAGACATAAGAAGCGGATTTTTGAAATAATGCTCGGTTAAGTGCAGGAAATGACTCACTCCCTCATAACTTTGTTACTAACAAACATATTTGAATAAATAATTTTAGGGTCTTTTGAATTCAAATTTTTGCTACTTTTGGACATGAAAAACTTCTGACATTTTGCGTGAAGGTAGACTTTTTGATCCATCATGTATTTCAATTTAGCGTAAAATATAGGTTTTACAGTGTTTATTTGAATGAGTTTTATTAAGCAGCTAAAAAAAAAGAAAGTTAATTATGTCAACATTTTTACATATATTTTTTAGCTGGAGTGGAGAGTTTAAATAACGTCAAGCATAATAATATTCGCTGTTTTGTAGAAATGCAAAATTTGTTGTTAATTAAATTTGCTGTATTGGTTTCATTAGATTAGATTGTTTGTCACCAAAATATAGACCAAATAGGTTATAGAAGGAAACCACGTTCGACGGATAAGCAATAAACATGTTTTTTGTAGAAGAGATAAAGTGAATGAGATATGGAAGTAGTGTATAGGCAGTTCATCACACTTGTGATTAATAATAGTGTTGAAAACGGTCACCATAGATATTATAAATGTAATTCGTTCGCTGATGGTAACGTTAGAAATTGACAATAATAATAATGGGATACTTACGAATAGCAACGAAATCGAATTGCACAACATAATAATATATAATATATATATATGTTCTTCTTGATGCTCAAAGAGAAACATCGTTTTCACTGAGAAACGCACAGATCACATTCCGTAGAATTTGTAAGATGATGTATATGTTCCCATACGGGAAGAAGCATTTTCTTGGTGGGTAGAAGCAGAAAACGTATAAATTTCAATTTAAAAGAGATTGTACGCGACGAGAAAAGTTAACGTAGAATTTGTAGTTTGATTTTTAAAAATTGCCACTGAAATATGTAAGGTTGGCAGTAGGTGCGTTGGAACGTAGTAAGATGGTTGTGAATATGGTTTAAAATAAAGTTCTAATAAAGGAAAGCGCGTATTTTAATTTGATTTAATCTTTAGTAGATGCTGTAAAAAAACTATATAAGTAGCCGCTTGAAGTGTATTTCTCGTTCTCCACTCACTAAAGAACAAAGTCATTTGCATAATATCCCCAAAGGAAATTTACCCTTTCAAACAATCCATACAGACCATTTTAGCCCTATGGAAAAGACTCCATACGAAAAGAAATATATTTTTGGAGTGATAGATGGGTCTACCAAATATGTTAGACTGTATGCTTGTAAAACGACGAACACCGAAGAAGTGATTAAGCATTTGAAGGGACTATTTTAGAAGTTGTAGTGAAACTTACCCAAATAATATCGGATCGAGGCACTTGTTATACATCTAATGAATTTTTCTAATTTTCTAATGAATATTTGTTAAAGAACAGGATATAAAGCACATTCTTATATCAACGGGAACTCCACGTGCAAACGGTCAAATCGAAAGGGTCAACAGAACGCTCACACCAATTTGCGATCAACAATTCGGTCCATAAAATAACAGGGACATGACCAAGCAAATCACTATTCGGGGTGGAAGAGAAGGGCGAAGATGAACTCAGATTGCATCTTAATGATTTGGAAAGCAAGGAAGAAACTTGCAACTTGAAAAAGCATCTGATAGATTCAAAAGAGCCAAAGCTATGACAAGAAATATTATGATGGTAAACATACTAGCAGTCGGGCATTTGAAATTGGAGATTTCGTTATGATACCCAACGTGGACACTACACCGAATGTAAATAAGAAATTACTACCTCGCTTTAAAGGGCCTTACATTATAAAGAAGTGTCTAGGCAACGATAGATACTTAGTAGCACGCATAGATGGTTATCAGATGACGCAAATTTTATACAAAGGTTGGCAATAGGTGCGTTGGAACGTTGTGAATATTGTTTAAAACAATGTTCTAATAAGGGAAGCGCGTATTTTAATTTGAAAAGTAAGAATATTACACTAAAAATTTCTCAATTCATACGTATGTAAATAGTATTGATTCAGGTGTCATTTATGATTTGGACGTCCAGTGATGGGCATTACAGGCTAACTCGGACATTGGCTTAGAAAATTTTAAAGCATCACGATACTAGGTTTGGAATTTTAAGGGAGCTAACAAAATAGTTTTAAGAAAAAAAAAAATTACGCGATCACATAGTACGGACTCCGCGCAATTGAAGGAACTTGCCGGGGGCTTGTGGGAGCTCACAGCATTTTGCTCTTGGATTCTTGGACCATGTGCATATATTAACGATACCGAAGAAAACTACATTAATGAGGCAATAACATTATCAAATTACAATCTCATAATCAACTTTCGGCGTCAAAATATCACTAGCGCTTGGTATAAAAGCCAAAGACCGAATGAATTTGAAAATCCAGTAACTTTTGCTTTCACACAACAAGATTTTGTGCATTTTCCATACGTCGTGCATGGTGCATGGTGTAACAAATTCCTGTGTTTTTAACACCACCATGCAGAACAATACGTAATCAACTAATCCCTATTACCGATTATTAATCCCAGACGTGTTTACCCATCAAAAAAAATATATATATGTAAAAATGTTAATATATGTAGCTTTTTTTCTTGTCTGGCTAATAAAGCTCATTCAAACAAACAATTTTTGTGTTAAAACTCTTCTACCTACCTCTTATCGTTATCGTACCACTGCTATTTTTATACACAGGTTTATATATTTAAATTAAATAAAATGGTTGGCCATTTGTATATTCATATAAAAGTATCACATCAAATATATCAATATTTCAATGTATTTATATTGAAACTATATAATGCCTATCATGTATTTGCTGAGTATCTGAAGTAGCTGTTATCTAACTAATAACCGTAAGCACCTTTTCAAATTTCCCATGAGAATCGCAAGGTAAGCTTTTATGAAATGAATCAAGTTATTTACTTTATCCTATGTTAATTGCTGTACGAACAAAAATAAATATTCCCAATAGAATCAAATGCGTTAAGCTATTCGTTGAGGATTGCGGCTCAATAAGTATTATTTATTTTAAACTTGCTAATCTAAGAGTTTCTCCGAGATTAGGTAGTTAACTCAACGTACACAGGGTGTTCAAAGCTTGCACTTTCGCTCGCTTCTTTATTATTGTGATTCGATTAAATTAATTTATTGACTTCGTGAAGCAATTTGTTCTTTTTCTATCTTTATCTTTAGGTGGAACATGTGCACGTCCAAAAGAACATGTTTAAGAAGGCTAATTTTACATTAGCGGAAGAACATAACGTAAATGTAGCTTGTTTCATACTTAGCTTGCACTAAGGTTAGATTGATCCAATCAAACACGCAAATTAATTACGCAAAAAAACACAGAGCTGGTTTTAGAATTAGAGTCGTTTATTTAGAATGTGGCTATAACTTTTAAATATACACTGTCGTTCAGTGAAGTTCGGTTATACAATAAAAATCTATTATATCACACTGTATACAATTATTAATACATAAAATTAGAAAAACATTAAGCGTACACTCTTTTCTAAGGGATTAAAGCCATAAGTTATTATGTAAAGTAGAAATATTGCGATAACCACAATAAGTCCCTTTTATTATCATTCTAAGAATTTCTCGGAAGTCCCGATCTTTTGAAACGGGTCGTTTGAAGATTATTAGCGAACAATACATTTAGGAAATATGCCGCAGTATCACTCTTGTTTATTTATCACAGGCGCAAAGATATAAATTTGTTTTATTTTACTGTTAAATGTGTGTTGCTGTGCATCTGTCGTTTTTGCGGGAAAGTTTTAAGAAAATTTACTTCAAAATCGCACGTGGCAAGCCTACCAGTGTAGAAAAACGTTCACGCATTATTACGCTGTTTGAAGAAGGATATTCGGGGCGACGAATTGCTGAAAAAATAAATATGAGAAGTTCAACAGTAAATGACATCATAAAGCGATATCGGACAACTGGAACTATAGAAAATCGTGTTCGTCCAGGAGCATCTGGGAAAACAGCAAAAGCTGAAGATTTGAGAATTGTATTATTAAGCAAACGCAATAGAGCAGCAAAGGAGGTTTTTCGATGAAAAAAATATAATGTTCAGTATGTTATATTAGACCAGAATAACTTTTTATTTATTTATTTTTGTCTTTTTTACCTGTACATACAATAAAATTGCATTTTGTTGTTAGTTTCGTTTGTTTCTGTAACCTTTTCATGTTTTTTACCAACCGACCGAACTTCTCTGAACGGCAGTGTACATATAAAATAAGTAAAAATGCTCACTCTGTATAATAGATACAGCATCGAGATGATAAATTACCCGAAAAAACGTCAAGCTAAAATTGAATATTGAAAATATAAGCAGAATAAACAAGATATTCGGGGACTCAGGGGAAAATACGTCGTTTTATTTTCATCATATAAGTGTAACGTGTACCCTGGGGGGATATTAATTTTATATTTAATATACTTCGCGATAGGGAGTTGTGTGTTCTTCCGGGGAAATAGCATTTAAATTTATGATATCGCGCTCGGGGTGGTTACCACATGTGTGTATATAGGCTTGAAATATGCGTTGTAAATTAGATAATTTCGTTGTATAAGATACCTACCGAAGAATATTAACAAATATTAATTTTTCCTGACGGAAACGTGGGCAAAGTGGGGCGATATTTTGGAAGGAAAAAGTAGATAACTAATATTTAGTTAGTTTAATAAAATATTTAATTTCATTTGCTATTATTTTCATGAAACCTTGAGTTTAATTAAATTAACAAAACATACAGGGTTGAGATAAAATATGGAACCAATCAAATATCTTCTAAGTGGAAACGATAATATTGATGAAACTTTTGCAGGTAAATCTAATAACGCACAACCCATCAAAGTTAACTTTGATGTATCGTCCTCAATCTTTTTTGCTTCTAACAAAATCATAAAGATGCAAATTCTTGAAACGATAGTCATAAATCTCCGTTAATAACCAATCGATCTTCGTAAAAGGTAATACAATACATGCGTAAGCACCTACGTCCAATTTTCCCCGTAACATTTCAATATTGTCGGCTCATGAAGAGCGGCCGGTACTTTTCTACATAAAGGCGAGCCGATGGTCGCTGCTCTTTACGAGTCACTGCTTATCTTCACTAATCCGTGTTTAAGTGCGAGCCATCGGCGTCCCGTCGACTGACTTGCGGGTGGTGTCACCCACTTCTTCTCCATTCGGACTCGTCGTGTGCGGTCATCGAATAATTTACGAGGACCCTAAATAAATCATTCGATTCTGGAAATTTGTTCGAAATAACACGCCATTTGGAGAGAACCTACAGATTTTTGTCCCTCTTTATGCGTTATCTTGTATGCGACATTTTTTTACTTTTCTTCCATGAATTGTGATTTTTTTCATTGGATTATGAACATTTTCACGTAATAAAATGCCGATGATTATAGAAAAACTTTCAGCTTAACGCAGAAACAAGTATCTTTCGTCAAATTCAGTTCTACTTCTCAACACCTTGTAAGTCCGTACACTTTTCCCAGTGACGTGTTCCCATTCTTTAATGTAGTTGGCATCTTATTCTGCAAAATAGGTTTTTAGGAATGCGATGGATCCCTCAATCGATCCTCTGTGCGAAACTTTGAGCCTAGGAAACAGATAAAATTCTCTTGGGGCTATATCTGGTGAATAGGGTGAGTGGATTACCAACTTGAACCCCAATTCGTGAATTTTTATCTTTTATCTATTACCACTGAAGCGTAAGACGGTGTGTTTTAATATAACAAGACCTCTTGTTTTCTCAAATGTAGCTGTTTTTTCATAATTTCTACCCTCATCTTGTTAAGTAATGATGCCCAGTATGCCCGCGTTATTGCATTTTGTTCTTCAGGATAGTCGATTAACAGAACTCCACACAGATAGAAAGGTTTCTTTAAATCAAGGAAATATGCATTCTCTTCAATAGTCTTAAAGCGCCTTGTTGTTAACACAAGAAAATAATTTCATTCATATGATAATCTTCAGCGAAAGCGATAAATATAGTAAGTTGAAAATTAATATTTTGTTGAGTCAAGCAAACAACAGGTACAACTCTGAATTTCGTATTTCAGTTACAAGTAATTAACTTTAATATAAACTCACTCATTGTGTTCCTTCAAAAAGTCGAACACTTTAATTCCAATTTCAAAAAAATTAGTAGCATTGTCTGAAAGCAAGTAAAGGAAATCGTTACATCAATATCACTATTTAATTAAAATCGCGTCTAGGGCTTTCCTACAGAGGATCTTTTGGCCGTAGTGCTATGGTCGTCCCCTCGAGTATCTTTAGATGAAGAAAATACTGAAGGATGCGGATACAAACTAACAAAGAACGTCGGTTCAAGATACGACTTCAGCGTAAAACGAAGAACAATTAAATGAACGATATGCACTAAGTATAATACTTTATATTAAATGCATGGAAATGGCTTAAGATATATTAATCAAATTCGGTAAGTGTACGTGTTAATTAAAATATTTGCTTTGAAACATCGTATCCATCTTGGAATTTTTTTTAACGAAAAGGGGTCGAGGGATATCCCTTTTCACACTCAATTCAATCCTGTAACTTAAACTCTAAAAAATTTGGCGTGTTATAATGGCTAAATGGTCGCCATTTGAAGAAGTATGAACAAAAAACGTTTTCATTGACAGCTAATTTCGAAGTTTTAACAGAATAATGATAATGATGTCATCGACAATAAATCAATTTAACATAAAATAACTTAGATTGCAATTATTTGAGTGAAATCTCATTTATAAAAATTTTGGGTGCTTGTGGTCATGTTAATAAAACTTTAACAAGAAGATAAAACCAATTCTTTTAATAAAGAAATTCACAAGTTTTCTTCAGACGCGAGTGAAACCCCGTCCATAAAATTTTTATCGATGGTGGCTTGGCTTCAAAAGCGTGTTGGTGCTTCATTTACAGTTATTAATCGACGCCAAAAGGACTTATTTCCCTTAAGTAACTTCAACTGGACTTTGGCAATGTTCACTCGAATGCGTTTTTGGATGTGAGAGCCAATGTATAACAAGTGCATTCCTTCGAGACGCCTGCAGTCTTTGCTATCTCTTTAACCTTAAATTGACGGTCATCTACCACCATTTGGTGAATTTTTCCGATGTTACCGGTAGTGGTTGCAGATTTTAGCCGTCTCGAACATTTATCTTCAAGCCAGTACAACCACTTTTAAATTCAGTTGAACAAAATTTAATTGTGGCAAATGATGGTGTAAACAGCGTCCATTTCGGCTTTATTTGCGCATTTGTATTGCCTCCCAAATGCCTTCCAGGAACACTAACTTCGAATGATACCAACGATTGTTAAGGTACAACTGAGCGTCCAACATGGCTGAAATTTTTAAAAGTATTTTTCAACGCATGAGCAAGTATATTACCAGAATATTTTTGACGAGAGACGTCCATCTTCATGTTAAGGCTCGAAACTTTTCAGATTACTTTCGTACATACAATAATTTAATATCCACTGTATATTGAATGTTTTATGGGAATCCCTGTAAGGAGATAACTTTTTATCAACATTATTTTTTTAAAATCATTAAAATAAGTACATTTAATTGTTTCTCTCAACAATAATAGTTCGCCGCTTTCCAAAAATGGATTTGCGTCGTTTATATTATTAATATACGTCGATATAAATTTAGACAGGAGATGTGCAACTTAGCGTTAAAGAATAAAAGAAAAACACGTCGGTAAATCCTTTGTATTTGTCGATGCGTGTTTGTCCTGCTTCCCTCTTGATAGATGTGTTAAGGAATAGACAAAACAGAGACGCTGCTTCTCTTCTTTTTATTTTTCCTTTTACTGTAACGTTTCTGAAGACGCACCGACAAATAGTTCTGCTTCCGTCGCTTTTTCGTTCTTTTTTAATGACGAAACGGCGGCATTTATTCTACGAATGTCAAAATTTCTCTTCGTTCTTTTCCGAAAAAATTCCAATAGTTCGAATTCTTCGGTCGTTGAAAGAATATTTGTCTTAGAGGATGATTTATATTCTAACATTGATCCGCAGGGATGCTCGGACTCGCTTAAAATATGGCTGCGGTGTTTCTTATGGGTATTTTTGGGTGAATACTGAACCAAATTGTTCTATACGTTTATTTGAAATTAGATTTATTTTTCCAAAAATTGACGATTGATTGATTTTTGAAAAGAAATTGTGCACGAACTACTGTTCTGTGCTAAAAACAGACAGAGAGCTTGTTATTATCCTTTACATTTGTAATATATGATAATTTGTTATTATAGAGCTATGGTTCAAATTTTATTCGATCGGAGTTTGGAAATATATTGACATTTTTTATATCAAGTAACGTCTATAAGATGACCATCGAGATCGGTGTGATGTTTGATCTATGATATTTCAATTTGTTTTTTAATGGAACACCCTGTATATTCTTCTAGAGTCAAAAAAGGGGCTGTTAATTGCTCTTTGCCAACGTGGTACCAATTTTTGTATGCCGATATTGAAGAATTCTACGTATTTTGAATCCAAAAAATGGGCGGACTGCATTTATTACATCAATTCAAGTTTGGAACTACTTATGCCTCACACAATCGCCAAGAGATATAATAAGATGAAACGTCAGGAGAATAAGGAGGATGCAGTAATGTGTCAACAGATTTTTTCCCGGTATGAGGACTGGCGTTCTCTTCTGTAAGAATAGCACTTTCTTTTGATTGATCAAAGAATGCTGGATTCTGGATGAGTGCTGCTTGTACTCGCTGAAATTGTTCACAATACAAGTTGTGGTGGTTTCGCTCGTTCCAAAAAAATCATAACGGACAACTCCGGCTGCTGCCCACCAAACACAGAATAACATCCTTTTTGGACGTAAGAAAACCTTGAGAGAATGTGATATTGCATAGAGACAACCAATGATACGAAATTTGACAATTCATGCTTAACTTCTACGTCGTTCTTAGCTGACGAAGATTCAAACAAATGGTTTCATCGCTCACAATGAGCTTTTCTGCAATCTCTAAACATGTATTGGAATTTGCCTCCATCACCTATTGAAATCCTTGTGTATTAATCATCTTTGGCGTCTCCAATTGTGTTTCATCGGTCAAGTTGAAATCTCCAGAAGATCATTTCATGAACCACTTTTGCGCTGTTCGATCACTTAATTTACGAAAATGATCTATCGTCGTGAATTTTTTTTTCTAAATTAACAACAGCAACAGTAAAGTTGCTTCATCTTCGGCTTGTAGAATATTTAAAACAAGACGAACAAATTATTAACTCAACTACGACTTTAGTAGCTGATATCGTTACAAAAACGAATAAAAATTCAAAGAATATCTCGGCTTAGATTCCCGGAGAAGTACTTCCCTATAAAAGCATCAACAATACGTTACGGGAGAAACCTTTTCCGTCGCACCAAATTCTTCTAAGAAGCCGGCATCTATTGCTTCTTTGGCTACAGTTATTTGTCGGTGACACATGTCACAGTTGATCTAATGTGTTCATTTCTCATATATACCTACGGGTACCTGGGGGACCGATCGCTTCAATACAAATATTGTGAGGAGAAAGGCGGGTCTACCGTTTAACTAGTTGATCGATGAACCGCCTGGGCCCGGCAATTAATAAAAGGAGATCGTTGCGGGTACCGCTGGTTCGTTCGGCTTGGCGTACAGGACTTCTGTTCAAATTTAAACAGGGTCGGAATCATGTTTATTTTAAAAAATGTGGATTTTGGGTATGATTAAATTATGTTAGTTACACTTCTCAATGAATTCTGATTTCATTCATTTTAAAAAAGTGGATGCTGCGATAGCGCCAATTAATTGGTCGAATTTGGTACGTTTAAAAATGTTGAGAATAAATTTACGAGTAAGTATCGATCAGCTATTATCAATATAAACGTAACGCTCCCAACAAAGGAACCCTTCTTTGTTGGGAGCGTTTCTTGTTAGGGTTTAGTATTAATAACAAACTTATGGTTAATTCACCTCTTGTCCATGAATTCACCATGCCAATACATGTGCAAGACTGACGGCCGATGTGCAGAATAGCGACTCCGCTCCTTTTAACAGAGCGCAAATTTCATGAGACTTTGGTCGGGCGACCGATTGCAACCGCGATTCTTTAGCTGGCCGAGTGTATGTCGTTTGTATTTGCGCCAATAACCAAGAAATAACATGTTACCAGCGATTCATTGTTTCTTTGCGTATTCGCAAGGTCACCTTAAGCGTGCGCTTCTATGGTAATTACTTAGATCAATTGCAAAATTTGACTGCACTGCTCTACTATGTAATAATGTAAATATAGGAAGGAATTTACCACCTACCAAAACCAAGATTATGCACCTATTGAAAATGCTTTCCGTGTAACTTTCTTGATTCGGCCCTGTACAGATCCCAAATTTAAACCTGGCTTTCTTGCACATTCTTCAATCTAGCCGATTACTGTTGATGCGATGTTTATTCGTCTATTCGTCCAATAACCATGAGGACATCGTTCAGGATACTCACCGGAACATTTCAAATTCCGTAAAGAGCTGTGTAGTACCGACAATATATGATCATTGGGCACTGGGGATCATAATGATACGTATCAATCTTTTTGCCAGAGATATATTCAGACTTGACAGTGATGTAGCTGGCGGATATAATAGTGAGTAAGTCGAAAAGAACTCGCAAAGAAATAGACTTGATGGATGGTGAGATTAAATATGCGGTTATTAAATTAGTAGATGTGTGTATCTGTGGTTTCTTTTATATTAATCTTTAGTTAAAAAAAATGTTATTAATATATTACTGGGCACTTAGAAAAGTTTGGAGTTAATCTGGCGGATCAAGCATTATTCACATCAAGTTGAAAATTAAAGTTTTATTTGCAAATCAAGTTTATTATTAATTATTAACGTTACAAAGGACGTAAATTTGCAGACTGAGGCGAAGTCGAGGTTTGCAATACGTTCGAAACTGCAAAAGCATTGTTTAATAACTGCAACAAAGCATTTACAGCAAACTCTGTTTATTTGTGGCTTCAACAAAAAACTTGTATTAGCAACACAGTTCAATTGGACTGGTTAAAAAAAGGATACATTTAGGCTCATTCTAGCTGCAGATCAGAGTGGCCCATGAGAAACACTGCAGGTATCATATGGAAACGCTGGGACATGTCTAATTCCCTTCTTAGTTATTTGTCCCAGCTCTTCCTTGATAGGCATTTATTAAACAAGTACGTAACTTTGAGATTATGAATTGAGTTGATTCAAGTCTAACGTGTATGATGTTTAACACAACCGTGTTTTGTTACGATCCTAACGGTAAAAAAAAAATTGACTTATTTCTGTGTATCTTATCGTATCAACTCTCCTTCATATCCCATATCATGATGATTAGGTTTATGGTAAGGTTACAATTATAAATCATCCAACAAAAACAATGCATTATTTCTCCTTATCTTAGGCTATTTACTTCAATATTTTCAATATTATCTTCAATATTACAAATTTTTCTCAACTTCTAACTTATAATGAAAACATGACATCTCCGGTCTCTAAGGGCGAAGCCGCACGAGTCGATGAAACTAAGTTTCCAAGTCCCTAACCGGTGTTCTCTTCTTGGCAACGGCTTTCCTCGAGTCTGATACCCGAAGGGCGAACTGCAATTCCTTGATGAAAGCCTGCATCGGGGTCATCTGCGGAAACATCCCCGAGAAACGAAAACAAAAGGATGTTAGTTATAAGAAAGACGGAAAAAAAGGCTGTATTTGGTAGCACGTTATGTAGGTCGCGTCACGTATGTATATACCTGTCCCATGACGGATATTTTCCGTACGTTCCAGAGAAACTCGAAGACGGCGACGAGGAAGGCGAGTATCACACCGCCAGTTAATACCACGAAAACGCCTCCCACGTGGTCAATTCCCAATTCCGTTGCCGAATCCGCCTCCGAATGTTCGGTCTCCTGCACAAGAAGGAAGTCGAAAGATAATAAATATGGAAGTAGGAAATGTGTAAATGTAAAATTTTAACATTAACGGTCTGGTGAAATTTGTTTGCAAATCTACTGTTTGCTGAGAAGCTAGCCATAGAAAAATTGAAATTGCGCTTGGAGATAAATAGAGAATTCGCCTTAAATAAAAGCTTAGCCTTGAAAAAAATATGTTCCTTTCATTACCTTTATGGTTTTGAGAGAAGATATTTTAGAAGGTCAAGAATAAACATCGAGAGAAAAAGGTAATAATATTACTGTAGTTTTCAAACTACAAAAAAAAAAAAAAAACCAGCTTGATTGAAAAAATTGTAATATTCCAAGATGTTAACTTTTGGATCCAACTGTAAAGGCCATGATACCCGATATTTTTCAAAAAGGACAACATCCTTACAGCATTATCCTTACAAGGGGAACAAATTAAATTGTCAGAGCGTCAAGGGAACAACATCCCGTACTTTACCTACATGCATATTAGATTATCCGTCTTAACTACATCCTTACGTAAAACGCACGCGCCCTTAGCCTCGGCCATGCAAGAGAGGGCAATTCCAATTTGCATGATCCCGCATGGGAGAACGTATTATGCATATGAGGTTTTAAATATGCAAAAATTTAGTAGCGAAACTTTACTCACTTTGCTTGAACGGATTAGTTCATAAAAATGTAAAGCGAGTCCCACTTGCTGCGCGGAGCAAGCCGAGGAGTCGCGTAATGAAATTTTAAACCGAGATGGAGAGAGAGGAACTTACGTTGCATTGACCGCCGCCGTGCATCTGCTTCCACCATCTCTCCTTCAGTATGCGCAGTGTACCGCTCTCCTGCAATCTTAATATCGCTTCATTGATGGCAGTACGATAGGGTGAATCTGGAATTGTTAGGAGATGGTAATTTTGCATCGCTATCTGACAAGAAGTTATTTCTTATGCAATCTAAGGAACTTGTGAGAGAAAAAATTACATAGGTAGATACAGATTAACGCTAAAACGCGTTTGCTCAAAAATGTTTATTTATAATAATTAGAAAATGCCTAGAAACAATAACCAAAAAATGATTTAATTGATGGAATCACATACGGCAAAAGCAATATGGGAAGAGAAAGAAAACACTAGCTCACAGCCATGTTTCTTCCTGGTTTACCGTGGCTCAGAGAAAGAGGTTCTCGACCTAGCACCGCTCTCTGCTGCTTTACTTCCCTGCGAAACGACAAGCCAAGTATCTCTTGGGGCTCTTTAGTACCAAGAAACACATGCCTGTCGTTTAGAAAACAGCAACAAAAGCCGGGTACTATTCCCCACGCCATTTCGAGCAGTTCTTGGACTGCAGAAGATGGCGCGTGCAGAGGCGCTTTGGGTACCTCCACTTGCAAATGGTTCCCACTGATTTACCATGATATATTAAAAGCATATCAGAAAATGTATAAAAACAATAACCAACAAATTTATACAATAATAATTTTTTATCGATCCAAATAAAAATACAACATCATCTTCAGCTAACAAACTACTGAAAGACTAAAATATAACTTTTTACAATAATGGCAAGTACCATTATTGTTAAATAGAGAATTTTTGACGTATGCTAGTCTTCAAAGAAACTTAGCAATAAGATTAATAGTGATAACATTCAACACTTTGACGATGAAGGGAATAGCAGCCCTTTTGATACGATTTGACCTTTCTAGAAAACGAATATTTCACTTGCAGGTGTATCATTCCTTTTTAAGGTTTACACCCAACTTCAGACCCTCAAATATTTTTGGGTGTAAAATGCGAAAGGTAAGTATTAATACTTACACTCTGCTTGTCCTTGCAAGGGTAGAATTAAAGTCCTAGACCTTGCGTTAATACACAAAAAATGTTCTCAAGTCCTTGATTAGATAACATTTTAATAGATTCTTATTCTGCTTTGTAAGAAATATGAAGACCAATGTAAAAAATTTATCTTTCTATTAGAAAAACCATATCATGGCCACTTCGGTCCTACAAGCTGAGTGGAATAATTACTTTCTATTTTTTTCAATTTTTTTTAATAAATTGCTATCAGTTTCAATTTTGTAACAGAACATAATTAAAAGAATAAAATCTGTTACAAACTATAAACAAAAATCTATCAACCACAATAAAGATTACATCACGATAATTGGTAGATCCATAAAACCTGGAGAAATCAGGAAGTAATCAACTTTTGTGGCTTTCCTTAAATGAGATATTATTATTTTTGATGTCAATCTGTTATAACATATATGTGCTACCTGCCTAGCTGTATTATTAAAGACGGAATAGTTTCTTTTTGAAATCGGGTGTTGAAATAAAGGAAAAGCTTTTCCTATGTTAGAACAACAATAAAAATTTATTTTTTGACTTAGGCCCCTTTTTGGATACAAGTATTTAATCGTTTCTATTATAAAAATAACCTTTGGTTTGTCTATAAAATACCTTTCAACAGCCGCGATAAACTCGTCATCGACCACAAATGTTGTTCCACTTAGTCTTCTTTTCTTTTTTTTTTTAAATTTGAAAACAAAAAATAATCAGAGGGAGTTAAATTTGGACTATAAGGTGGATGGTAAATTTCTATGAAGCCATATTCAGTAACCTTGTGCACTGGTGCATTGTCGTGGACCTTGTATCAGTTTTCTGCACCTTTTCGCTTTAATAGAATTTCTGAGGCGATGCACTAAAAGTATTTCGCTACCGTATTATAGTGATTTAGATATCATTAAAAATTCTTGACAAATCTAAAAAAGCGGTTATCATTATTTTTCCTGCAGAAGGAGTGAGTTTAAACTTCTTGGGAAGGCCCATAATATGCTACTGCATTGATCCTTGTTTTGACGCGGAGTTAAATTTATGGAGCCACTTTTCAGCTTCGGTGACAAATCGATCGATAATTAAATCTGGTTCGTCTCCAGAAAGCGCCAAAGGTTGTTCACATGTCTCCTTCCGGACACGCCTTTGGAATGGCGAAAGCATTCGTAGAACCCATCTTGCACTACTATTGGTCATTCCAAAGTACACCTTGAGCTGCTAACTGTCGCTTCTTTAGTCTTACATCTTCCAGTACCAAATACGCGGATTTTTCAATAACATCGACAGTTATCACGTCACCCAGGCTGACCTGGACTGTGATTCTCGATCATTTTAAACAATTTTGAACCATTCATAAATAGTCGAATTTAAAGCACAATCATCTCCGCATACACCCAATATTTCTTCAGGAATAATTTTTGAAGATTTTCCTTGTTTTATTAGTAATTTATAACTGTTCAATATTCGAGTTTGTTCACATTATCAAGCCTGTAATGAGAAATTACCTTAAAACTGAAAACTAGTCCGAGAATATAGAAACTACCACTCTCACATCAAAGTAACAACTGGTTTAAGAAATTTAACATAAATCGCGAGCTCTCATATTCACGAAATTAAAAATTACACAAAGGTTCACTATCTTCGATTTCTTTTCGCGTTTAATAGTAACTTTTGTAGAAACTGTAATTTTATCATTTCACCAACATTGATTGCGTTGTCGGCTACTCATATATACACACATAGGTAATAGAATTTAGCGCTAGCCACAATTTGCTCTCGTTAAGCGGAATCAAATATACGACTTTGCGATCGGTGAACGGCAATTGGGATTGTTCCAAATTTGCAGCGTTAATGGAATTTTTGATTTATCGTCGGTTCGTTTGTTAATTTTATGCGTTTTAAGTTGAGTTATTTGATGTAATCGTGGATATATAAGGCAACAATTTTTAATAGCGCGATTTTCTTTTGTTAATTCATTTGAAACCGTGGTTTTTATTCATACATTAAAACTAATTCTACCAATAGCTAAAGCACACCCTGGAAGCGATGTGAGTACTACGAGGAATGCAACGGGCACAAAGGTTACGCGTTGTCACATGTTTGTAGAAGACCAATATTCTTTTCGGTAACTGCTATTTTTGGATTTAGAGCTCGAAATTTGTCACTATTGAAATTCATTGTACCACCGCTCCGCAGTAGCTAACAAACACAACTTGTCACCAAACACCTGTTCGATTTCCTCAAAACATGAATTTATGGCTTAAACCGCGTTTCACATTGTAAAAATCACAATTCGATAATGCTCTTTGTGTTGAGCAAATGGGTTCTCTGGCGTTGAACGTTTGAAAAGGAAACACAGTTGGGAAGTTGTAAAATATCGATTAATGTAGTTAAAGGTTATTAAAAATATTATTTTATGAACATTTTTTGGTAAAATAACAACGGATTCAAATATTTTGGACCTATTTGTATATACAGGTATCGTTTCGTAAAGGTAAATTCTATCAGGTTCCATTATACATCTCAATAAATTTAACAAACGCGAGTCCATAAAACGCTTTGTTTGCTACCATTTTCCACTTCCCCATTTATATAGACATTTAAAATTCACATCGGGGTAACGCTGTTTAGATTGTGCGCGCGTCTGAATTGAAAATTGATAGCATCCCATTTTATTTTACAGCAATGGGTAATAGGAGAGGATTACCGACAGATCCTCCTAAATTTACGTCATTGTAACGTCTTATATTTTCCACTTTTATCTGGGAGATACTTTTCCGATCGATTCCCGCGATAAATCATAAAAAATTTTAATTAAATATTCAATTTCACATCCTGACATGTTATTCATATTTGAGCATCAGATCGCCATCTATTCGGAAGTTTCTAATTAAAATCTCGAAAAAGAAAAGAAAGAGGGAGGGAAAGGAAAAGACTTGCCTTTTTTAATTAAAGACGAAATAATACGTTGTTAATTTGAAATTTATTTTCTTTCGGTTGCAGTAGCGAAATTTTACCGCCGTACAATTACGGAGGGCCGGACACAAAGTAAATTACAGCTCGGAGGACTTGAGTGACGACGTCGAATTTTAACGAAGTTTAACGCGCGGAGGCTTTCATCCGCTTTAAGTTTTATTGTTTTGAATATTTAACGAGCTAGCTTTACGGAAAATGACTGAGCAACCTGCTGCTGGTGTTAGAATAGACAAGTAATGGCTAACTTATTCCGTTTGATACCAGCTAAACTATGATCCTGTTGAAAAGGGGAATTTCGCTGTATGTACGCAATCCTGCAATTATGGATGCTACGGTGATTGCTAAAGTGCTGCTTTGGGATTATCCTGAACGATTTAAATATACAGAGGGATCTCTATACAGTGTAGATATGCAATTTTTTAAATTTCCAAGGAAATCCACTAGTTCCCGAATTAATTAAATGATTTGATTGGTACAGAGTATAGCGATGCCATTCGGTATGACGCAGAACAGTTACAGTTGCTAAAAATGTTGCAAACTTCGGATAGTTGGACATGTTCAGAAAACGTAAGAGCATTCGTCAATTGTCAATCATTGGAGGAAAGTTATCTATCAATGAATCTGCTGTTGAGCCAAATATTTCTAATGAAAGTTGCAAAAAAGGCTCCAACATCGCATCAGGTCTGCAATACTGACGAGAGTTGACTTGTTTGGAGAGTTCCTTCAAACAAAACTCTCGAACACCAAAGTGAAAAAACGGCACCAGGTTGCAAATTGCCTAAAGACATGCTTTTTCTCATACCACGTACCAATGCCTTCAGTATTCATACATTGGGACTGCTAATTGTTGGAAAGGCAAATAAACCTAGAGGATTTAGAGAAGAGTCTAAATCTTACCGTTACGTACATTGGCAAAAATAAGAAGTGAGTGTGAAAGGATGTTTTTCGTAAATGGTTCCATCCGAAAGCATTGCTTACGTTGATTAATGCCCCTGAATCAGGCATTGAAGACAAAAGCATTCAAATAGTGTCTCTATCAACATATTGCACTGTCATTATTCAACCAATGGATCAACATTTGATTCGAAAGCTGCAATTCTATAATCCCTGAAGATGGCCAAGATATATCGTCTTTTTTGAAAAATTTGGATTTGGTCACAGACTTATTCAACAGTATAGAGAAGACTGTGGTCCAAAATGGATGAACTGCTCAAAAATAATGATGGAACTAAGAACTCCATTCCGTTAGGTTGGTTACAACGTAAATTATTGGAAATTCAGGATGTTCAGGTCACTGAATTTTATCAAGTTAACGATGATGAGGAAATACGTGGGATTACCCATTTTTGCACGTTCGTGAAATCGATATCACCGACAATGGAATTATACAATGCGGATGCAGGGATAGCTTCATCATTAGCAGTGGATCAAACAAGCATTGAGGAAGAAGACGAGGAAGAAAGGGTTGCGCATGAGGAAAGAGTACCGCGTAAAGGAGCCCTGAAGTGTTCAACTGTTACTTCTGTAACGCACTACAGATCAAGCTGCTGCTGCCTCAAACATGGTCATATCGATCCACAAAAAAAAGGAAAAAAAAAACAAAATTATTGTAAAAGTTTTTTAATCTAGATATCGCATATGGGCTGCAACGGTGTCACAAGTTGAAAAGCACTGATTTGCACTTGATAGATAAAATCATCCGATCAAAACTAATTTATTCTATTTCAATCAATTATCAATTATCTCAAATGTTTTTTTGGACTTATGGCACTAATACAGCCCTCGTGCGATAAGTTCTTTTAAAAATATATACCGTACTTACTTATAGGCATAGCGATGCCGTATCCCTTAATATCCAACAAACCACCGACTTGGGTCAATTCGCAGTCTCTCTCTCTTTCGTACTCAATGGAGGAGCTCTCCATAAGGAAAGCATACCTTTTTTTCCCCGTTTTAACAGCTTTCACTCCATCCTTGTTGCTCTTTTGAAATACATTTGGTTCTGCCGAAACCATGGTGCGCCACATTTTCTGATAAGTGGAAAAATTGGAATTCTGGAAGAATGTAGCCGTTGCGCCACCTTCCACGCAACCATATTTGATATCCGATTGTTTCGCTAGATCCTCAGCGCTTTCTATCGTCGGTCCCATCCTCTCGTTAGTCAGAAAGGCCGCTAAATTCGCCGTATACGACGAGGTAATGATTAGAGAGAAGAACCACCACATGCTGGCGATCATTCTCGTCGATAATCCCCTGTAAAAGGATTAGAATGCGTTAGCGTCGTTTCGCCGACTTAAATTAGGTCCATTAGGTCGTAAAAATAAATTAAGCTAAAATATGTTGGCGGTCTTGCGCTTATTTTGCGTTCGGTACGCGACGTGTATTGAATTTTCATTTGCCTATTATTACTAGGGCAAAAACTTCTAACAATACCGTTTCTAAAGCGCCTTAAATGGGACTTCCTCCGAGGATTTTTTCACACACACGCGCCTGATTGTACATAGGCATTTTGCCGCCGACTGTAGGAAAAAACCTTTTTAATCTGTGCGAAACTCCAACATTCTCACACGCGGCTTGCTTTGATGTTCTCGGCGATTCAGTGACGGTCCGTCAAGTGGAAATAGGTGTGTAAGAAAGGTAAATAATCTGATTAAAATCTGTATGTTGGATGGTAGAAGTGTAATTTAGTTCATTAAGTATTAATATGAAAATAGAGGAAATATTTCTAAGAATATCACCGGTGACGTGGTAGCTTCCGCAGTGACTTATAATTAGGAGCTTATTTCAAATTATTAATGGTAACATGTCTGTTAGATACAATTAATTAGAATTAGATCGGCTGTGTAGGTAAGATTGCAGAATCTGATCAGAGATGGAAGCTTCTGTAACAAAGCTAAAGCCCTTGCAAAGATCCGTCTAAGCCACATTAATTTAGATGCGTTGACTTAACAGTTCAGAGACCTGATGCGTAGTGGTTAGTGGCTGATGGTTTATCCTTAATAGATCTATACTGAGCTATTTTTTACATGGTTCATGCAAGAGTTACGTGGCAATATGCCACGTAGTACGATCACTTTTGGAGAATAGTCCCAAACATGTATTGTATTGATACTTCTTAGTTCTCCACGAAATTCTTTGGATTAAAATTTCGATAATATTGGTTCTCCATGATTAAATCGTTCATTAGGAAGAGTATTTTTATTTACAAGAAATTTAAGAACAGCGCATTTTCACTCAACGGGAATGAAATTAACTACGTAAAGCTGGGATCGCGATGGTGCCGTGGTGGAAGGTGTTCCGTCTCATTGTTTATGTCTCAGTTTATCATTTTTATGGGTTTTTTCACAGCGAAGAAAGCTCGGTTTATATTTGATCCATCCTCGTATTTATCGAAATTATTTAAGTTTTAGACATACCGATTTAAAGATAAAGGTAGTATTTTAAACAGGTGAAAAACGAATCTGCAATCTCTAATACCAAAGTATTTGAGGTTTTAAAGTTATGTTTCCTCTCGAAAATATGTAAAGAAATACGACGTCACGGATATTCTGACAGAAAATTACAATTTTCATTCTTTCTTTGCTAATACAATTGAGACAAAACAAATTGAAAAAATCACCTCTGTACCCTATTCTATTCGCATTCTTAACCGTCGGTGTTCCGCCACTGTCCCTTAGGCATCGCACCATTCGCATTACGCGGTACGTCCGTCAACGACTCAGCCAGTTTATCTACCTAGGGCATCGTTAATGACGCACCGAGACGGAGTGCAATGCGAGAACCGACAAACTATCCCGGTCGATAATTTATGTCGCCGAGAGACGAACGGACAGATGAGCAAACGAACGAACGGACGACGTTTCGGGACGGCCATCCGCAGGCGCGGCAACGACTGTAATGGTTACAGCGATGATGATGATGATGATGAGAACGACGATGATCACAACGCAGTATCGCGGACCGTCGTCGGCGCCTTTGAGCGGACCAACGACTCGCGTTGAATCGCCTGCGACCACCGACCGCCGTGTCGCAGCACGAGCCGGGCACGCGCTTCTAAGAAACGGCGTCTTTGATCTAGCTGGTCGGTTGATGAGGATTGCCGATGATGATGATGATGGCCGTGATGGTGCATACGTATGTTGTACGCAGAGTGTCAGATGTTCTTCTTTCATTGTCGTCTTTTTTGGTTTGTAAATGTGTAAAAATTGTTATGTGTAACGTTACCAACAGGGACTTTGAATTTGTTTTTATTAAATTGTTAATTTATAAAGTGGCGGAATTAATATTGCTCTTATCGAAAAGAAATTGAGAGGAACATCATAAAAAATAATTGATTGTATTCAGAGTTTCGCAGCTTGTTTTATTTGCAACCTGCTCGTAGGTCTATCGAAGAGAGCAATGGTAGTAATGGTTTTAGGTTATCCGCTTCATTACTAGGAATGGGTGATGGGCTATTATGCAGCTTTTTTGTAAATTTGCTTTAGCGGTAATACTAGATCGCAATGGTCTGTGGTAAGAATAGTTTATGTAGAGAACGATGTTAGATTGGTAATTTGCATGATCTTAGCATTGTTTATTTTATTGGCAGGCTTTGAATTTTTCAAAAAGATGTTATCTATTGCAGACTTTATATGCTTTATTTTTATAAAATTAAACGAGGTTGGTTTCATTTTAGCATTCAATATGACCTTATCCCAATCTTCAACCATTTCTCTAGCCGCCTCTCTTTCTTTTCTATTAACAACACATTCAGAATCGTTATCATCAATATATATTTTACGGAATAAAATATTTTCAATATATGGTCCCGTGCGTGTCATTACGTAATTGTTATTCTGCCCAGGGTGACCATCGCTAAGAATAACTAACTTGCGACCATTATTCTGTAAATAATGCAAAAACCTTGATGTCACTTCGTTGGCTCCTTTTTCTGTTTCATTTTCAAGATAAGTGTACATGCTGACTTCATCCATCATCAATAGGCATGGATATAGCTGCGAGACGGCCTTATTGGGCGTGACCGATGATATAGTGAGTGCCATGGATAAACGTATGGTGTCGACATTAATTCTTTTAGATTATAATCGTGCATTTGACACGATTGATCATTTCCTACTTTTGGTAATCTTATCGTCTATGGGGTTGGCGTTGGCGGTTGATTTATTTCGGTCGGGGCGTACCACAAGGCTCCGTTTTGGGACCTCTTTTATATACTATTTATTATCTTTTCAAAAATGTGTGAATACATGTCAGTTGCAGATGTATGCGGACGATACTCAAATATATCATTTATTCTACATGCCAGACCATCAAAATGAAGTACGTAAGGTTCAAAGTAAAATTTTCAACTCAACATGCTTTAGTAATGAATCCTTCCAAGTCAGCAGTAGCCTTATTTGGGAACAGAATACGACTTCTTGAGCATATTCACTTTCCGATTGATGATTCTATATTGCCTATAATTAACGAAGTAAAAAATTTAGGATTGATAATTGATGACGCACTTAGGTTCGATTCGCACATCTGCAAGCGCATTAAAACTACATATTTTAGTTTAAAAACTTATGTACCCTCACAGGCGTTTTCTAACCGCAGACACTAAGCGAACTCTATGTGAGGCAATGGTACTGTGACATTTCAATTATTGTAGTTCTATTTATGGTCCTGTCTCACGGTTGTTAATTCTGCTCGCATTCATCGCGTTCAGAATTCATGCTTGCGGCTGATATTTGGAAATAGAAGGTACGAATGTTTCCCATAAGTTGCGGGTCATTGATTGGCTTAATATGCGCGCTGCTTCATTGTATCACAGAATTACCCTAAGCAGGAGGCCAAAAAACTTGTTTAAAAGAATTAAATTTCGCACAGATGTTCACAATTTGAACATTCGGTTTAAGGGTACATTGATTCCTCCTGTCCATTCTTCGGCTTTGTTTAAGCGCTCATTCACTTATAAAATTAGCGATGTTTAGAATAGAATTCCTGGAAAATTTACAACATTGAATTTGTCTAGATTTAAAAAACAAGTGAAAATTTACCTGTTGAGATTTAATTTTATATCATGTGTGAGGTCGACATATATATATTTCTCTTGGCACTGACATTCTGCTGTTGCCGTTTGGAGAGTGTGGGTTGATTTCCCATATGTACATACATCTAAACAAGTTATTTTGTCTGTGTACTTGCTGCTGTGTTCACTGGTCATTGCAGAATTTAAGTTTAGGCAATTTAGATTTAGGCAGTTTGATTATTTGTTTTCCCTACATTGTTATTATTCTAGGTTCAATGGAAGAACAATTATAGCTGTACTAATTTTCGTCTTTGTAAAACTCTATCTTACATTTATTGTTATCTTAATATTTGTAAAAGTGCGAAAATAAATTATTATTATTATTGTTATTATTATTATTATCTGTTCCTAGATCATGTACACCAAATACGTTATACTAGGTAATGCTCATAACTTCGCCTTCATTGGCTTTTACGTCAAGTTTTCGCTTTAATTCAAAAAATGCTACAGCTTTTCGAAGCTCCTTCTCTATTTCTAGTTTATTTCTGTCTTCTGTACTTAGGTCCAGGCTGTGCGAATTTGTCATGCTCAGCACAAGTGCCCGATCTAGGAAGTCCGAATTTGATATTAAAATGTGCCCTAAAGATTTTCCAATATATTATGTATGATATGTTTAGATGATATGTCTCCACAAACGTATCATGCATGTTTTTCAGAGTAAGGGACTCTAAGGGCAAGTAGTAGAAATAAGAATTTTCGCCTGGCGAATAATGCGTCTGACTAGCAGGAAAAAATTTCACAGGAATTTCAATAAATTCATTTATGCAGTTAGAGCAGTTTTTTAGGTCTGCCTTTATGGATGGATCTTTTATCTTTGGGAGAGGTAACACTTATCGTAGAGACTCCCATATAAGCTAAAACAGGCGCTTTTATAAACTTTTTTCTCTCGTTCGCTAATGTTAGAATTAAAGCGTCAAACCGAAGAGGCACAGCCATTTATCTCGGTTTCTATCAAAACGCGCATGTGTCCAAACACGACACGGATTTGCGCAGAATTTATATCAAACGTGTTGAGCTTACAGAACACATCAAAAGGTAGAGATAAAAAATTACTCTCGAAATCACGCTGATGACGCCGGGTAGGCAGAAACATGTCCGTGCGTTAGTGTAATTTTTTTCTCTCCTTTTGTTGCGTTTGCCGTGAATTATTCCATCAACACCATGAGGAAGCTAAGTTATCTTAGCATTATATTTTTTGGCGTTGAGCTTATCTTAACTAAACTTGATTTGAAGGTTTTTGGACAGTCATATTTTTTTTATCATCTGTTTAACATGTTTAAGTTAAGCGTTTCCTATTTGGACTTTTGTAGTCGTGAAACGCTATAAACGTTGCAAAACGGTATTTCTAAGTACTATTTATAAGGAAATCCGGCAACCCGAAAATTCAAAACAATGCAATCTTTTAGCGGCTGATGTATCCAGCACAACTCTCCCTAAAAATTTGTACGATTTTTAATTTTTTTTTGTTTCATAATCTCAAAGATTATGGAAATTATATCCGAATAAAATATTTAAGTGTGTACTCTGTGCTTATGCATAGGAATCTAAGCAATTTTCCCAGCCTAAGCAGCAACATATCAAACTCCTCACTTACTTTGGTAAAATATCACATCCCTGCGTCATGATCGAACCCAACGTTAACCAGAACGTATTCTTGAGGGTCCAAACATTTTCCAATTCGCTAGGATTGTCATCGCATGGATGAGGGCTTTCCCATTCCCGCGGTGTCAATCTACAAACACGTGCTACATTAGAATCAATACTTTCTGATAGTAAACCATTACCTTGCAGCAAAATAAATGATTATCGATATCACTAAGTACGCGGTAGCCATACACAACCAAATATCTAACGATAACGGTTCCATGAACGATAGCAGGTCGGGCGGCTTTTTCGCAGCCTTGCTGTACAGAATGCTGATGCCTAAAATAGGAAAAAGTAGGAGACGATCGAATTAGATAAACGAAGCTAATTAAGTAGCTTTCCTTCGGACGAAAGCGGGGACTTACCGAGCGTCATGAATGGCATTGAAAAATCAACCGCCCTGCCGCGCTCGTACGTGATAGTTAGATCGCAGATGGCCAAATGGGCTTTCTGGAAATTAAATTACGTCGTAAAAGGGACAAAGCGATGTGACCAGACCCAGTTAGAGTTAATCAGAATTTGCACATTCTGTCGGAGCAAACTTTTTGGAGATATTTACTTAAATGTTATTTTGTGTGCAAATTGTATGTGGAGCGCAGTTAATGGTGCCCCAATTGCGAATGACGTCGCCGAGCCGTTACTTACTCTCTCTATTATCTCGTTGATTAGTCCATTCCATTCCTTTGTCTCAGGATCATATTTTCCATAATTATTATCGGGTACCAAGTAAAATTCATATGTAAAATTCAAAATTTTCGAGATCTCGTGTATTAGATCCACCGTGTACCCTTCGTATTTAAGTTCTCGCGTAACATTATTTTCCGTTACTATTAAGTAGGGTTCCCCTCTTCTGCAATCAATCGCCATTGTTAATTAATTTGATAAATTGATTGTTGTCAATGTACCTAGCTGCTACTTTGATAATTCCTTTTTTTATATTTATATCTGTTAAGTATTCGGTGCCATTGCTCGCTGTCATCATCTGCTTGATATGTTCTGAATCTTCTGACGTCCACTCGCCCGTTTGTCGAAACTGTCCATTGAACAATTCCACAACTTGCAACTTGAAATTACTTCTCCGGCCGTAGCTATCGAATTCTATGGGGCCTGTTAAGGGCTCGAAGAGTGATCCATTGTAATGAGGCCTCTAAAAAATGGAAAATGATGATGAAGTGATATGTTTTTAGTAGTTACACCTAACACGATTGAGGAAAATTGTAGTAACGATGCATAGTGGACACCTGGATGTTGCTGGTAAAGCTTACATTTGATATAAAGTTTTTGAGATACACCAGAAAAATAATTATGATCGTTATCATTAAAGCGTTTGCTCTTCTTCTCTCTATTGTTTGAAACAGCTTAGTGAAGCGAAATTTGTTTCAAATTACTTCAAAGCTAACGGAAGAAGTTTGCAAAAGGTTAAAAATTAAGCAAGACTTCTTTTTAAAAAGACATCTCACTTATCTCGAAGAATATACAAGGAATCTGTAGCAGATGTCAAAAATTTAATCGCAACAATATTTAAAAAACCAGCCCATAATTACGCTCAAACAAAATAATAAACAAAGTTTTGAACTTTTCGACCATTACGTCATTAAATGGTTGAATTTTAAAAGGAGGCGGAAAATAATTGAATTGAGTAATGTTCAAAAACAATGTACCATTTATCACTACCACAGACAATAGCGTAATTCAATATTGCACTTTTAGTCTATGTGAGTGCAACTAATTAACGGTAACCGCATAAATCCTCCCCCTAACCACCTACGGCGTGGTCAATGTAATGTGGAATATGAAAATCAATACGGAAATATACGCACCAGTGCATTTTATTGCCAAAGCACACACAGAAAGCAATAAAGCTTTATTTCACGAACTAGACCCTTCTTTTTCTTCCTCCTTGTTTCGCAATTTCAATTATAAAAGTGCAAGGTTGCTTGAAAAGATTGGAAGGATTATACATGGACTTATTTTTCTCATTAAAACGAGAGAAACAATTTTCTACAATGCATGCAATAGAGCTAAGTCGAAGTGCTTCTGAAGTAAGTTCAAATATATAACTCGTTTGGTAAACTTTGAATGTAACATGGTTATTATTTGCTAAATGATCTATCTTTTAATTGGAGAGCTGGTGGCAGCAATTTTTTTTTAATTATTTCATCGTCTGGAAAAAGTTGATGAAAGTAAAGAACTGAGTTTCTGCCTTTAACATATTGCTGGAATGTCCAAACTAGAGCTCGTCAAAGATGTTGAAAAAGTACTGCAATAAACAATTTAATCGCGTCTGTCTTGTTGTGTTAAATTAATCTAACTCCAAAAATAAGTTAATTAATCTGGGACGGCTGTTTTGAGGATACGATAGTCCTTGCTATCATTATTTTTTATTGACCAGTAAGCTCGCACCTCCTCAATTTTGTGCGCAATATGCATGTTAGAAACAATTACCTGACGTGTCGAATACAAAGACGACATCATTTAAGCTGAAGTGAAATGCATTCGACTCAATTTGTAGTTCCACGCGTATTCGTTTCCGAGGTGCAACCTCTGTAAACCAGTCGTTTTTTTCCTCCGAGTTAGATACGATTTTCGGGAAGAATTAGGTTTGGATCGTATCGCTAATCAAAGTAGAATCAATTACAAGGCAGCAGATTGTTTGTTATTTACTTTCGAGAGGAACTTATGTGGCTAAGTAAGAATTACATAAAAAATGTGAAGATGACCTGTAGTTCGACCACGGGCCTCTGGAGATAACGACTCTCGCTTTAGTAGGTTAATGTTGTTCACATTACAACACGTTAACGGCAGACGTTGTTCCTGTTGCGTTTAAAAATCATTTTTTTTTTTTTGAATTATGGTATAAAAAAAATATTTTATCATGAGACAGATTGTTAAACTTATATTATAGAAGGCAAGGAGCTTTACTTCTGCTGTCTAGATAGTGTTGTTTTTAAAAGCTGCAATGTCTCTAATTTGTTGAAATATGAAATAATTTCCTGCCTTTAAACCTAACGGTTTTAATAAAAATAAAAATAGAAGAGGCAAACAATTTCAATGTTGATTGTTGGAAGCCTATCTACAGATTAAAAGGTGTTATTTTTAGATACTCAGGATGCACTTTTAGTTGAAATTCATGCCATAAACTTTTAAAAAACGTAGATTACTTTCGGAGCATTTGATAAAATACATTAAACGTTTTAAAAGCTTCAATAGGTACTCTGAGAGTTCCGTCAATTTTTCAGCTTAGAATCAAAAGAATCTATTTTAATGTTTTTCGAGAATTAGGGGGTAAAATCGGCGGTGGAATCTTGTATTGGAGTTCTAAAAATATTTAAAATCGATAACCCGAAAAGTTCCTAGTTAGAAAAGACATATTTCATCATTTTAGAGAAACCAATTCTTGTTAGAAAAATAACGAGACTCCTAAATGAGCTTGCCCTATTTTAAACCCTTACGTGCTAAATTTCCAAAAATTATTGGGCACACATGCAAAGGGAGCGAACTGTCCAAACTTTGTGTTTGTGATTCCAATAAGTGTATTTGAGTTTTCATAATTGAACATTTCTTAATTTGTTCATTTGCTTTACTGCACAAGCGCAATAGATGATCATCTTGTAACACCAGACGGTACACAAAAGTTCCTGAAATTTGAATCTCACAAGTTCTTTGTTGGTGCGCAAATCTTCATTTTTGTATCTGCTTGTGGTTTTGAGTTTTCAATTCTCGATTTTTTAGCACTGTACTTGTATCAAGTTCGGCAAGGCTGTCGTAGAACCATGCAAGACATTAAAGGAAGTACTTGAGGAGAATTTTTACTAAATCAACAATTACTGTCATATCAACATTCCAGTTTATTTTGTTCAAAATTTTTGCACAAACTTTCTTCCCTCAAAAATTCAACTTTTATCCACTCGCATCAGATGCTTACCACCTTGTGATATCCGGCGATTTCGAATCCATGCGTGAACTTCGTTTTCTTATCGCAACTCAGTGGGTTCGCTTCTAATATTCTCGTCCTTGAAAGTTGGTCGAACGTCGTCATGAAACTCTCCAAAGCGTCGTGAAGGAGCGCCGCGGACAGCTGCAACCCAATAGACATGATTTATATTCCGGTTTTACTTTTTTGGTGGCTACCCAAGTTAGTACGTAGCTGATATAAAGCCGAGCATAAATTCCCGTTAGATGTGGATACATTTTGCGGGAAGTGTGTGACACAGTCTTGCGTTTAAATTCCGCATGAGAAATGATGGAGAATTTCTCGAGATACCTACTGAGTACGTAATGGTTCTAGATCCTAGATCCTTATTATCCTTATCCATCCTAGATAATTATTTAAATTTAAACCAAACATCAAAGAGCAACAATAACAATAGAGCTTTTACAATAAATCAGAATAAAATGTACAATAAATAAATACAATATACTCTTCGACGATTATTTTGTGTATTTGCAAATTTAATTTCTGTTTTATTTTCGATGTTACATAATTTTATTTTAAATTGAATATAGTAATTTATTTTATTAATTATGAATATACAATTTTCGGTTTTTGATGTGCAATTCATATATTTTAGGTTATATTTCATTAATAGAGATTATGTTATACGTTCGTAATAAATTATTTCGTTTTCGAAAATTGATTGTTTTAAATACGTACAGGTGAAATAGAAATTTAAAAATGCGCATACGCAAGTTAACCTTAAAAGCTCAGCTTAGCTAGCTTAACCAAAATATCTTCTATTGTCGGTATCTCTTCCTACTTAAAATAGAACTGTGCTATTTTTATGTCAGATTTGTATTGATGAGGTTCCTCTGGAACTTACTCGAGGCACTATTAAGCGACAAAACTTGCGAGATTTTGGTTCGTTTACGAAAACACGAAATAGAACCAAACCCCTGGTAGATGAAGAAAATACAAAAACTGCAACATTGTGTATTTTACTGCATACCGGACTAACTCGATCCTTGATGCAGAACTGGCAGAATTCTGGTAAAACATAGTATGGTGCAAAATATGAGATGGAGGAAATGATGTATTTTTGGATAATATTATTTTGAACGGCGAAGCTAAATTTTGCCGAAACGGAGGGTATAACTGCAAGAATGTTCATTTTGGGGCTTCTGAAAATTTGTAGGAGCTAAGCAACTTCTCGAGATTAAACTTCATCTCTTTAAAGAACAATAGATTTTTGTCTGTTTACCTTTATGAATTTAAATAGAATGCGTTATGAAGACATTTTATGTCTTCAACCAGAAGAAGAAGCATAGAATACAAATGGAGCTTCCCCATATAACACATATGGCGTATCGACTATTTCTACTATCTTTTACCAGCATTGCCCAAGCTTTCCCAAACATTGTCGGTTCAGGAGATAAATCGAAGCCTTGGGTGTTATTATTTGATTCGTCCAAATCATAGTTTCAAAATGTTTGCAGTTGAGGTAATTCGGACATTTTGGAGGCCGATTGTACAATCAAATTGGCCTCTTCGGAGGATTGCATAAACTCCTTTCTGGATCATATCTCAAACTAGAATGAAGCTTATTTTGAGTGATTAATCAAATGAGAACATCTAAATCTGTGAATTGATGCTTTGATGCTTTAATTTCTTCCACCCTTCTGGCTTGAATTTTTAATTTTACACTTGAAGGTTGCTATTGGTAATCTAAGTTTGTTGACTCACGCCCACACAATGCAGTTCTAGGGGGTTAGATTTAATAAATCGTGACCGAAAGGGTTAACTTTAGATTAAAACATTTTTTCAAGAAAACAACTAAGAAAGGGTTGTTACTTTCTACTGTTTTTCATGTTTATCGGGTGGGGTATCATGGATCATCATCAGCTTAAATCTTACCTTGACGAACCTAATTGCAACTTCTGCCAGGGACAAAACTACTCCAGACACTATCAATCGGCTATTAAAAATTGGCGAGATTTTGGTTCGTTTACGAGAACACCAAAAAGAACCGACCCCCTGATAGATGACGAAAATACAGAAACTACGACATTGGATTATTTTACTGCATATCCGAATAACTTGATGCTTAGAACTGACGCCCAGAACATCGTTCGAAATAATTCACAGAATTTTGGTAAAACATAAATGGCAGCCTTTTAAGTACAATATGGCGCAAAATATACGATGAAGGGAATAGTTTTTACTTCGAGCATAATTTTTGAATCATTTGGATGAACCCAAATTTCGCCGAAACGGAGTGTATAACCGCAAGAATGTTCATTTTTGGCCTCCAAAAACCTGTAATTCACGGTGGGAAGACTAAAAACTTTTTTCATCACTAAAGACCACTTTTTCCCAAAAATTGTCCTCATTTAAAGAGTGTTCTAAAAGCAATATCCCACTCTGGCAAAAACAAGTTATGTACAGCGCTATTGTTCTTAGTAGACTCAACCAGAAGAAGAAACGTATCAAATGGTATCATTTGGGCTTCCCCTTACTAAACACATGGCATATCGACTATTCTTACTGAAATGTTTGACGATCGATGGATCGCTAAAAACGGTCCTTTAGGTATCCACCACGATCTCCGGATTTAACCCCAATAGTCTGTGAGGTATAATTAGAAACGTTGTATACAGAGAACCAATTGGTACAAAAGATGACGGAGTGGGAGGAACCTTCAGTGAACTCGCTGCAAGATCTATTGAACGTGCTATTCTTCAGGAATTAATGCGAATAGCATGGACTAAGATTGTGGTGTTTTTTCGAGCATTTACTATAATAATGGAATACGTATTAAACTTTATTTTGTCATTTGTACTTTTGTTTGAATAGAAAAGTTCCATTTATAATAGACAATTAAACATATTTTGAGCTAGCTTTTAAGGATAGCTTGCGTATATCGATTGTTATTACGCTCACTTCTCCGTACACTATTAACCGACGCTCATCGTGACATTCACTGCATATAATTTATAATTCGCCATTATTAATTTGTGATATATACCGAAATACCCGGATTCTGCAATTCACGCAATTAATGGATTAAATGCATGTAGTACATTAATTAAATTCGTATAACAACCTTAACTGACTCAGGATCTATTTTTATTGGACGCTGAAACTGTTCTTCCATAAATTCCCAGTCTCTTATTACATTTCTGACCGAATTTTTGTTAGTGGCTATCATCCGGAAAGTCGTAATGTTGGCTTTATTGTTCTTCAGATCGCTGTAGTCTAATGCATGAGCGTCCTGTGGGGCGAAGAATATTATTGGAATGTGTAAATTTAGAATTTCCCCATAAGTATAAGGCTTACCAAAGACATTAGTATGTAACTTCGAAAATCCTCTAACATATTTATCGTCTGAGCTTGCTTTAGTATATCAACAAATAGATTGCTTCGACAAACTAGAATTATATGCGTTTCCATCCCAGCTTTGATGTCTTTAAGTAAGGTACTGTAATGCAAAGTAGAAAAGTAAATTTTGAGAACATTCGATAAATTCTCTTACAAACCTCTGATCCTCTTCGGGCAGTAGCTTCCTTATGGTAATCGGAAAATCGTTGGCATCCCGCCTTTCAAGTTTCAGCACTTCTTGTGCCCGTATGAGGCTTTCTTCGTCCTCGTAAAGGACCGCGTAACTCTTCCAATGCATTTCCTTTACCAACGTGGCCCAAGCTTTCCCAAGCATTGTCGGTTCAGGATATAAATTGAAGACTTGGGTGCTATTATTCGAATCGTCCAAATCGGGGTTCCAAAACGTTTGTAATTGGGGTAATTCGAACATTTCGGAGACCGATTGTACGATCAAATTGGCCTCTTCGGTGGTTGGACCAATTATTGCGTAGACTCCTTTCTGGATCATATCGCAAACTAGAATGAAGCTTATTTTGAATGATTGATCAAATTAAAACCTCCAAATCTGTGTATTGATGCTTTGATTTCTTCCGCCCTCCTGCCTTGAATTTTTAATTTGACATTTGAATGATGTAATTAACGAGTTCGAATAACAAAGTGAATTTTACGTTAAGACTACTTTAAATATTTTGCATTGCAGCGCGTCGATTCTCTCGTGTATTTCTGTTGCATATCGTGTACATTGTACTACGTAACGGAAACACACGACGAAGTGGAAACGTTGTCATCAACTGCTTATTTATTCTCTGACATATTTCAACATTTCGCGGTGCTGCTTGAACACTCAGACTCCATTTAAAATTAATTTGGCTCACCTATTCTTTCTACTGTGAAGCTGTCCTTATTTTTTATGTTTATCAGGTGGGGTATCACGGAGAAGTTCGTCATCAGCTTAAATCTTACCTCGATGTGCCTAATTGCAATTTCTGCCAGGGGATCTTCATCTGAATATAAAATTCCTGAAATATTATGGACACTTTCTAAGAAACTTTAATTAAAACAAGGGAAAGATAGTTTGGAATATCCAACTAGATTTTTTTTAATACAACAAAAGAATATTCAAATCGAAAACTTGATCTCGTAGTCAGTTTCAACAGCTTAACAACTCACCAAGATCTACTGAAATATCCCTATTCTCCACTGATATCGCGGTAAAACAGACAACAAGAATTAATAACCACATCTTCTCTACGAACACATGGAACCGTCAACACTGCTTGTTCCTAAAGTCAACATTGCAATTCGGCACGGCGGCATTTCCTTCAAATTTATTCGGGAGTTTTATAAATAGGACCCGATCTTCTGGTGGGAGTTTCCCAAATATAAGTTTATAAATAGATTCGAGAACATCGTGTCGTAATTTTTGCCAATGTGCTCTTTATACGCTTGTTTGTTTGTGTTGAAACAGAGGTATTGTGTTTTGAACTTTGCCGAATCCTCCAACTGAGATGAGAAGAGGTAGTTACGACTATAAATAAAAGGGATATTGAGAAGTGAAATATTCGATTGACATCAATGTTTATGTTATTTTTTCCTTTGGCGCATTTAAAAAATTTTAATTTATCAATGGTCCGTCCATAAACATAAACAACATTAATTGTTTATTTAATCTATCTTTTGTATGTGGTAGTAAGAGGAAGCGCCGCAAACGATTTAAAAAATAACTTTTGTTCTTCTAGAATTGGCATATTTAACGTAAAACGGAGCAAGATGCTGTCGACGTCTCTAGAATTGTTTAAATCACTGTTTGTGTGAAATTTACACTATCCAAAATTACCTGAGCGTACAACCATAACGCTAATAAAGCACTTCTCCTTTGAATAAATCTGCGCACATTTGATAAATTTTCCTCTTTATTATTTTCTTAATTTTAATACATTTCTGTTTTTTTCATATATTTACATTATTGACAATACATCAAATTTAATTTGTTAATATCAATTACACTCATATCTTCTCCCCACTGCCAAGTTTGACCAATTATGTTGAGGAAATTTATATCCTGAAACAAAGCATGACGAAGAAATTCTGTCAAAAAATAATGTCTATGTATCACTTACGTGTGGAACAATGGTTGGTTGGCCATTGTGGCTGAATGCCCAAGCATCATAATGCATGACACTGTAATAATCGTATGGTTCGCCGAAATTGGTGATTACTTCCTGGCCGAATTTATCGAAGTTGTGTTCCATACCTTTGGGTAGAGAATTAAACATAAAATTAAATATTGGGTGAATTTATTATTATTATTTCGTTACCTGGGGTTATATTGTCCCACACGATCGTCACGTAGTTGTCCCTTTCGGTCGAACTTTGCTGGTGGTAGAATCCTGTTGCATGCAGGAATTCATGAATGATGATATCGTCCCAAATGCAGCCGCCTCTTTGGAGATTTAAGGACTGTCTGCCTCCTAAACGACCTACGTATGACCAGCAACCACTATTATCACCCTATTGGGACATATAAGATTGAAAGGTGCAATATAGATTTGGGTTTACAGATGTACATGATCTCACTCACAGTTACATAAACATAATCGACATCCTGTGAAGTTCTTGGTCTAACGGTAAAGCAAGATACTTCGGCGAATCTCTGCAGAGCTCTATTGATCTGGTCAACTTCAGCTGCGTCTAAAATATAAAGTTCATATAATTAAAAGCAACTTGTCTACCATCGGAAGCACGTACTGAAACCAGGAGCTAGTTCGTAGGGCAGCACATTATTTTGCCACCTGTAGCGGAGGTCCACCAATCCATTACGTTGTCCTGGTCTTAGGATCATGTCACCCTCAGTTTGACCACTGCGCTCCCAAATATTTTGCCTTGATCGTATTTTGCTCCATGAAGATAGGCGAGAAGCTACCCAAAAGAAATGCAGGTAATAGCTGTCTTATCTGAATTGAAAGGATTTTCGACACTTACCTTGCTCTTCGGATAACGGTTTATAATAAGGCACTGGTACAGAATAAACTATACCAAATACGGCTACTAGAAGAACCAAATGTAGGCGAACCATCGTGACAAACACATTGGGAGCTTTTAGTTGTGATAATTCCTTTTATATAGACGATAAGTGACTAGCGGATATTAGTACTAGGAGATATTATCTTCGTAATTAGGAATTGCTTTGTAATCTCGAGTTTGCTTGTCCAAAATCTTAAGATTATATTTCAAAAAAAGATGCAAATGTTTGACTTGAAAATGGCATCAGCCTAATAGAATTTAAGTGGGACGAAATCTTTTGTTTATTAGAGAAATAAGTACTCACTTAGTGAAATTTGTTTATTTAATTACATTCATTATTTTAATTCATATTAAACTAGTGGCATAAATACATCAAATTCAATTTATTAATATCGATTTGGCTTATTGCCCAACTTCGTCCGATGACGTCTAGATAATCTGGATCCTGAAAAAGGTATATGTTTAATACGAGAAATCGTGCGAATTTCAAAAGAATAACTCACAAGTGGGACAATGGTGGGCAAACCGTTGGAGGTGAATGCCCTAGCATCATAGTGCATTACGCTAAGGTAGTCGTAAGGTTGGCCAAAGTGGGTGATTACGTCCGACCCATACTTGTCAAAGTTATGTTCCGTTCCTTAGAAATAAATAACCATAGTGGTAAATATTTTACCATATTTCATTAATAATCACCTGAAATGATGTTCTCCCATTTAATTTCGACATAGTCATCTCTTTCAGTAGAGCTTTGCTCGTGGTAAAATCCTGTCGCATGAAGAAATTCATGGATGATGATGTGGTCCCAAATGCAGCCGTTTCTTTGGAGATTTAGGATTTGCCTACCTCCTAATTGACCAACGTACGACCAGCAACCAGTATCTTCTCCCTAAAAAGATCGAAATCAATAGAATGGGCAATCTAGGAGTCATAGTCATTTGCTTACAGTTACATAGACAAAGTTAACATCATCCGACGTCTTTGGTCTTACATTAACGCAAGATACTGCGGCAAACGTCTTTAAGGCTTCGTGGATTTGGTTGGCTTGAGCTTCGTCTGGAAGAAGAATAAATATCATTTACACACAGCTGTTTTAAATTTCGTTGTAAATTTACTAAAAATCGGGTCTAACTCGTATGGAATCTCGTTGTTGGACCAACGGAACGATGAAACTACAAGCCCATTACGTTGCGCCTGAGTTAGTACCATATCACCTTGAGTTTGTCCGCTAAGTTGCCAGATATTTTGCTGGGCCGGTGATGTATCCCATGATGCCAAACGAGTAGCTGTAGAAACACATGCGTGAAATAGGAAAATAGTTCAGAGAAAAGTGCTATACACACCTTGCTCCTTAGATAGAGGTTTGTAGAAAGGGGCGTTTAATGGTACAGTGTAAATTATACCAAATATGGCTACTAAAATTAAGAAATGTAGATGCGCCATTGTTTTGACTGCTACTGAAGTTTTGTTGAAATGTAATTGGTTTATATATGAATCCAGATGGCCTATAGATAACATTTTAATGAAAAAATAGATTGTGTAGTAAAATGGTCTATTTGATTTCTTTTTTTTTCGATATCTAACAAGGTTAATATTGTAATTTTTTATTTTAATTTTTAAGTGTTTCAGACATATCAATCACATTCACTATTCTGACCTTGGTGTGTTACACTACCTCGTTTAGGTAATTAATTTGAAATAAGTTATCGGTGGATTTCGTTGAATTTTTCGCTGAATTCTATTTTTTTTTCCAGAGCTAACACTGTGGATTCTTTCTTGCTGCTTATTCTGATCTTTCTCAGCATTTCTTTACTTGAAGGTTTTGTTAATTGCTTCAAAATGGACACTAGATTCAATTTAGTTCGAGCAGTAGAATACCGTCTAAAAATTATTTGACTTAGGTGGCCTATTTGAATCAATCAAAACGCCACTCAAATAACAATTCAATTGAACAATGTTATATAGAAGTTAAAAAAGCTAAAACAATAATTAAATATTCAATAACAATGAAATGCAAAAAAAGGTTATTCCACAAAATTAATAAAAACAGACTTATAGATATAGTGATTTAATGATAAAAGATATTTAGACATGGATAAGATGTATTAGTTTGCCGGTTTGTAAAAATATTCATATACATGTGTGTATAAGGTAAATCACACAAATATAAAATTAAGGTTCTTTTTTTGAATTACCTCTCCACGTGCAGATAAGATCAGTCAAATAATCGTAATTTTTTTTCCGGTACACTTGATTAGATGAGATTTGAAGTAAATAGCGATAAAATTAATTCGAAATGTAAAAAACCATAAATATTATGAATTTTTCCACCGAGTTTCATTTGTCTTCCTCTTCCGAATCTTGCGATAACATAGAGGCGTTACGTAATCAAAAATTGTGCGAAATATTAGTTATTGTGTATAATAACTATTTAGATCATTTACATATAGAAGTCATTCCATTTTTACTGAAGGTACTGTATGACAAAATTGTACAAAAAATATTAACACTGATCGCAGATTTTTGTTAATTATTGCATGTTGTCACAGATATCTCATTGGTTCACATAAATGTATTAAACATATTTTCCAACAATATTTGTGCTGAGACGTGCAGGACAAGGATGTGGCAATTCTTGGCATAAAATTTCCTAGTTTTTTCAACATTTTTTTTGTTTCTAAATAAGTGATTTCATCCAGATGACCAATGGCAAATTAGACCGGTAAAAGTTGACAATGTGATACGTTTATTTGGCGAAATAAGTGAAACGTGTACGCAGTGTTAACGACGAAATTTTATAACAATTGGGAAAACATCTGGAGTACACCCTAAATTGGAGGCGGTGATATTTTACATGGTGCCGCCTATCGATAAGGTGAAATCCAAAGAATTCGCAAAAAAAACCTCGTAAAAGTCCCACTAAAAAGTTTCAGGTTCGACCAGAAGATGATGATCAAAAAAACTTTGAAAATCAATATATGTGATGTTCACCTTGTTGACCTTGTTCTCAGATTAATGATTGTAGGTTTCCTGCGCTGGTTCGGCCACAGTATTGTTTTCACAGAGGCATATATGCAACTGCAAAATATAATCTCAAACATCTCCGAAGAATAGAGATGGGTCGGTCCCTTTTCAAATACGGGACAAATTGTTGATATTCTCCGTATTTCTGGAATTTTACATTCAGTTAGCAGTAGGGTTGAACGGACGAGATATTCCACTACCGCAAGCTAGTGCTTCGAACCAGGTAACCCGAAACTCCCAAGATATTAATTAATTAATTAATTAATAATGCCTTTATTTAAGTTAGTAGTTTGCAGACGAGGCTCCAATACAGATCTCGGGAAATAACGCGTATGATACGTTAGTGTGACGAAATGTGACGAAGCCTCGGTGAGAGCTAGCTTGCGTTAAACTCTAGAAACAATCCCGTTTTTCTGATCTTTCTTCGGTGACAAAGTGTACAACAACATTTAGCGAAGCATTTTATCCATCTATCGGATCTTCACTTTCCTGTCCATAAGATACTGTGTAAACGCTTTTAAAATAAGCGGCAAAAGCTGTAATTATTTCAAAGGAGTTGCTGATTGTAACAAAAAAGCCTAACATATCTATTGCATGATATAATTTAGAGGTTTTCATACAAAATGTTATTGAAGTATAGTCACGTTTAAAATATTTAGCAGTGTTCAATTATTAAACATAAGAGTTAGAGATAAAAGCAGCAATAACTGGAACAAGAACAAGAATATTTCCTACATTCTAATTTCGCAGCAAACCCTTTCCCAATCAACGTCATTAAAGCCTTGGTATTTAAATTTTCAAACCTAAAAACAACACCTTAACACACGGCAAGAACATTAAAAGACCGCATCTATTATTTCGAAATTACCCTCTCCTCCACAATATAAAACCCCTACATATACACACTCAACTGCTTCTTCAATCGTCGCGTAGAAACTACGATCTTCTGCGTTTCGCCCCGTATACGAGACCATCCTCTTCCAGTTAGAGAATGATCCCGTATCCGTCTCTCACTCCCACCGTTACAGTCATTCTTGTCTTCCATCCGTATAAACACACGGTGAGGGTAGATTCTGCGCGCCAATGGACCACGGGGCTTGAAAGATCAGGATCCAGGCTGCAGTGAGGTTTGCGAACGCGTCCAATCCACACCGCGGTCGGAAATCGTAACCTGAACATCCTATTTTTTTTTCTTTACCACTGAGTGGAGTCCTCTGTTGTGCTTCTTGTGCATCCAATCCGTAGCCTACTAGATACACGTATGGTGTATTAGGTAAGGATAACCCTTGACCTATTGTCGTCTTTATTACGGTATTTCTAAGCCCTTTAGCATCTTGGGTAAGTCGAAATTAGCTAGCGGACGGGGAGCTTCGGGCAAAATAATGCCCGTTTGGGAAAACGTTTCGGGGAAAAGGGACTTAATCTAGCGTGAAATTTTCTGTTTTATGTCTTATAAATGTATTTGGGTTAGTACAATAGGATTAGTTGCGAACATCTACACAAGTAATGAAAATTATTTATGCTAGTTTGATCCTTTAGTATTGAAAAGTATTTTGTTTATTTTTGTTTTAAAGATTGTAAATGTGCCGGGGTAAATGTCAAGGATAGTACTATTTGAGTCCTCGCTTTATTAATCTCACGTTATCTTAAAGTTCTGTGCACGCCTGGGAGCAATGAACATAACGTTACATCAATCATATAAAACCATCGTGTTAAAGTAATTTCTTACAAAACTTAGAAATGTTCATGCAGGGGTTATTTACATATAAACTTGCTTTTATTCAAGGATTAATTCCCGTATAATAAGCAAATTTATGCAATTTTCCTTTGTTTAGTAAAAAAAAAATTATCGGTTAAATTTCACCAATATTTCCAGGTACCTTTAATCTTGATCTAATAATTTCGGAAATATTTGCAATTTTCCCTTAAATTCGGTTAACAGGTGTTTTAGAAAGTTTTGTACAGTTTGATGACAACGCTGTTCAAAGACTGAATCCTCTGAGACTTACTTAGTGCAAGGTACTGACTGCGTTAGTAGACCTGAAAAATTCATGTAATTGACAGCTATTTTTCGTTTTTTCATTGATGTATTTAGGTAATAGAAAATTATTTAAATTATTTAATTTATTGAGTATATTCATTGAAATATACGGCGTAATTTTTTTAAAAGCGTAGGGCACATAACTTAGGCTTTGGTGCGTACCTTTCGATTCATGCTGTATGCTGTAAATGATTTAAGCAATTAAAAAACTTATCAAATTAAAGCAAAAATCGGGAGTTTTAATTTGAGTATTTAAAAAACACTTCGACGAAGTTATTGAAAATGAGAAGTTGAGGGGAGGGATGGAGGGGGGCCATAACTTAAAATTGATGCAAAAATATTTATTAAAAAAAGAAAAAGAATTGGTCTGTCTAGGCATCTCTTCGAGAAACAAATCGCTTCAAATTTAATGAATTTATTTTATAGTTTTGGCGGGCAGCGTTATATATGTGTTGTAATCGAGTGGTCTGCTACTATAAACGGTTTTCTAAATAAATTGCCAAAATAAAGAAAATCCAACCTATTTACTCTTATATTTTGTTAGGGGGATCTTATTTTTGTTCTTTTTTTGTTATTTATTTCGTTGTATTCAAATTCTTAAGGCATCCACTAACAAAACTACACTGGCTGCAATTAAAAATGCACCACTTAACTGTTGGGGTATTTAGCTAAAATTTTATAATTGTTTTTCCGAAGGTCAACTTAAACGATTGTTTGTCATATCGCGTTGGTCTAGTTTGTTTTCTAGTATTTACAAGAATCAGACGTCCCGCACATGTTTTTACGGGAATACCTGCTATAATCCGATAATTGTACAGAAATGAGTAAAAGCGTGCAATATGTTTCAAGCAATCTTGAGGAAAATTGCGCGTAGACCTCATCGTAATCCTTCAACTATATTACGGTGCCGGGGCCGTGGATTGCAAATCGAGATAAAGCACCTAGAGCAGGTTCAGGCACACCCAGAAGAACGACTCCCCGAGAAGGTTTTCTTTTGAAGCCCTTGGTAGTATTTTTAGACCAACGCGAATAGTGAATATAGGGTTTCGTAACTACCGACCTTTATTGCGATTACCTTTTTAACACCTGAGCATAGACGCGCTAGACGAACCTTACTTACTTTTCTTTTGTTGAATTGTCTTTCACTGTGAGTTTTTTAATACAAATTTAAAATCAGATCCTTTACTGATATGAAATACTGTTTTTCTCACACGAGAACAATTTGCAGAGATCTGGAATTTCCTCAAGAGAACACTTGTTCGTTACCGTGAAAAGTATTCTCGCGCGAGATTGTTCACTTTCTCATTCGGGAGCAGTCGAGCAACTTGCATAGAAACTCTAGTTAAAGATTACAGCTTCGCCAGAAGTGTAAATCATCAATTTTTAAATAAGACTAATTATTTAAGGGAGTTACAGTATCATACGGCCATAATATTTACATTGGAATTGTACGTAGCCAACAAATTTGATCTCAAATACACAATAATTATTGTCAAAATAAATGGGAAAGTTGTTTCGACTTTATTCGAGTTTATTACATGTACAAATAAAGATATCCCACGATGATTAAATATTATCGAGTATTAAGAGCATATACTTGTAATTTTATTTATAAATGATCTTATCTTAATGTACAATCTCTGATTGCTTATCCTGAAGACGGATTACTAGAGTCGTGTGCACAAATTCCTATCAAAGATTTATTTTACATATCAACGTGCCCCAAACTTTGTCGAATTGTAAACATTTTGATACGTAAACAATGAGTTGGGCTATTAAAAATCTGTTTGAGGTTATTTTGGTGAAGGTAGAAGCAAATTTACAAGGTGCTGTTAATAAAGACCTTAGTTCAAGAACTAATATTCGGAGATAGATTCTGGAAATCGTTTTTCATATGATAGAAATTTATATATCTTAGCAAGTCTAGTGATAAGCTGTTCTTAAATACGTTGCTCAAAAAAATTACGACGCTTTATTCTGAGGTTACGTTTATTTCCAAGAAAATTGAGATTATGCAACTCTTAATTCTACCCTCAGCATCTTGAAAATATTTTTGTAAATATTTAGAACATTTCATCATCTCTAGCTTCTTCTCAAAGTTAGGAGAAAATGGGTAAATAAATAACTTCCAACGAAACACTATATGCTGCATTAACAAAAGGTCTGCAGGACGTTATGTCTAAAACATTGGGCCTAACAAGGTTTCCTCCGTATTAAGATAGGCCTCTGTCAGTCAAGTCTTCTTGACGGCGCATTAGTTCAAAGAGCAGGACACTTTGATATCCTGTAACCCTATTTCAGCGGAAAGTGGAAGAATAAATTTATAGAGGGTAATTAATTAATGTGAACCAAATGTAGCTTAAACTAACTCGAGTTAAGTAGTTAAAATACTATTAGTTACGTCACAAGCTATAATGATTTTTCCCACTATCACGATTGAATGTTGTTACAAAGTTTTTTGCAACCCAAGTCTTAGGAGCAGGTGCACCACAGTTAGGAGCAAACACGTTTAACATTGCCCAGCCGAGTCGTAGTGATAACATCAATATTCATTTCGGGCAAAAAGTTGCCATAAAGAGACATTCTTTAATTGTCGACAACATATTTAACAACTTAACTACTTACTAGTAACTGATGAAAAATTCTTCAGAACTTTGATAATGTTTGACAGATCTCTTTTTAAAATCCTGAAAAGTATTGAAAAAGAAGGTTTGAAATCACTGCTCAACAATAGCTTATCTTTATGTATTTCAATTTGCTCAAATAGTAAATCACTATTAGCCCCTCGCTTTAGAAATACAGAAACATGTGATTTTTTACAGTCTAAATTTCCAATTTGGGGGAAATTTCGTCATTGGGAGTTGCCACACCTGTTAACTGATAAAATACAACGTTCTCAGAAATTGCCGGGTCTCTCATGGACTCAAAACATATTTTGCTATCGTCCCTACATATAAGGCTGGGTTTAAGCATTTAAAAGACAAATTTTCTAGATTAAGTGATGCAAAATTTAAAGAAGATATTCTTGTTGGGCCAACTTCTAAGGGATCCTGCGTTTGTCCGATTTTTGGAGGGGAAAGAGAAGGAAGTTTCGGAAGTCTTGAAGGGAGATTTTCATGGATTTTTAGGCTATAAAAGAGATGATAATTACACTCACCTGGTGGCGGTACTTCTGCAAAGGTACCATCGACTCGTGTTTCTTAAAATCTATTCTCTACACTCCCATCTAGACTTTTTCGGAATATTTCTTTAATGGAACGAAGATATCAAGACCATTGTGTATAATTACTGGTGATGGGTAGGGGTCACTCAGAAGAAGCAAACCAACTTAGAACTCCCATTAACTTACAACTCTTCGTTAAAAAAAATCCCAGAAACACCTACAAGCTTTTCTTTCTCATATTCGCTTTTTCCTAAAACTAAACGTGTTCCGGGGTTTGGATCGTACCAAGTGGGTAATCGAAAACTCGACGTGTCGCTCACAATCACATTGAGTTTCTTTAGGAGAAGGAATGGTGGAAGGCCACGGCGAAACTAACTGAGCGGGAAGCAATTGATCACGCTAACTCAACATGTGAACCATACCAAATGCGACTATCACGCAGGGTACAACAAGCTTTCATATCAGCAGAGGGCGCGAGCTGTCGCGAATCGGATGGATGTCACGGTCAGTGTCAGTCGAGGATCGTTACAGATGGCGGGCTTCCATAGGCCTGCGAGGAGGAGATTTTTATGATGTTTAAGGATCCCTATGAACTCTCTAATTTTCCGATTGTAATAGTTAGAAGAATTACAAAGTAATGAAGTAGCACTGAATAATATCTGGTAGCCAGTGTTTAAATGGTGCTCAGCGATAGCCGAATTCGAGGCAAGGCGTGTTCTGGTGCAATGCCTGTGTTCTGGCAAACTAGTTTTAACACAGCGTCCTGTTTAGCCTACCACTGTGTGTGGGTTTCCGGTAAGCGCAGCAACCTATGGCAAGCTACCATCGGAGTTACGTGTTAAGGAACGGAAAGGCACCGTTATGTTCTACCTTCGACGTCCGGGCGTTGGAAAAGCAAAGTTTACGTTACAAAGAGAACTGAAACTTTTATGAAACGTTATATTTAATAAATAACCTCGCTACTAAGGAAAATCTTTACGAACATTACGTTTCATTTCCTCAAACTAATTTAATTGTACGTGAAAATATCCCGTTCCAAAATATATCTTTAATAAATTCCGCCATCAAACCACGTTTTATTAGAGCTGTAATAACTTGATATTTCACCATTTTATAAGCAGTAACGTAGCTTCCACGGGTGCCTCTACTCCAATAGAGTGCACGTTCAACTGTAACAGAATTTACAACTTGAAACTGCAGTAGGGCATCCCACAACGAAGCATTGTTAAAATTCCACGTGCCCGTATGGAAATTATCCTGCGGCGTTGGAAAGGGAGAACGAAGAACTCCGTAAAAGGAAGTAAATGCATAGGAAAAATGATAGCACCACTATAAATATATATAACCGTATAAACAGGATATTTGCTTTGCGTACTAAATTTGAATTTATATCTTGGACGTCGAGACGTTGCTATCAGAATGTCATATGTGTGGCAATGGTCGTTTTGGTTTCGAGATATGTGGAATTTCTACTTCTTGCGACATACAATAAATATTTTTTAGATGCCTGGATTGTTTGACATTGGCGATAGCATACATTTAGATAAAAATTAAACGAGTTAGCTTCAAGTCTCTTGCATCAAGTTCATTGTCAATTTCTGTTATTATAAATTAAATAAAATCATATCTAAAAAGATATAATTTAGAGTACCAAAATAATTTTCAATTTAAATGCAAATTTTTCTCCGGATTTTCTTTCTGGCGAGATTATCGGTAAAAAAAAGTTCGGAAGAAATTTCCAGAGCCAAGGAGAATCTTTTTGTCGAGGATTATGCTTTGATTCAATTAAATTCCTACAGATTCGGACTTTTTTCTCTCGCGCTTTCTTCTCCCGCCCGAACGAAATTAATAACCCGAATAAGTTAGAAGAAGATTTCTTCGTCAAATTTTATTCAATCAGAATGATTTCGTTGGGAATGCCGCGTCGTTCAAGTGCCCCTAAGAAGCCTTGCAGGTCTGCTCATTTTCTTAGGAATTAATAATTTTTTGAAGTATTGTCAATTATTTCATTAAACCAAATTCTTTTGTATTTTTTTTTTTATATATATAATAATAATTTTATCTTATTCAATTTGCGCCTTTTTAATTTGCAGATGTGTCAAGCATGGAATGGCCGTTTGTACTGCTGTTGGTTTACTTCCTCAAAGATATCACTGCCTTGCCAGATGTAATTAGAATCGGTAAGTGGATCATGAAGAATTCACTCTTTTAGATGCTCTTTAAGATATTTAAATGTAACCGGGGCAATTTTGCTCGCTCAAATTTTAAAATACTTAAAAATTGCCTGAACCACCTCTTTCTCTTATATCAGTCACGTCTTCATCAGTTATTTCGAATTTCGATATAAGGCGAGCTTCTTTCGAATAATTCCATTACAACATAGCGGCATCTTTAAATTATCGATGTGCAACTACTTCAAATTGCCGGTTTTGGAAGCTGGGATGGATGACATTCCACTTCTTTTCGTTTTTGACAAACCCTACAAACCCTTGACAGACAAGCCAAAAGATCACCAGTGATGAGGATAGTTCTTGTCTTTCGTACACGGATTAAAGAACCAACTAAGCAGGAATATTGTCAGTGGAGCTTCATCTAAAAAAAATGTAGCAATGAGAAACCTGAGGTGGTTTTTGGAGTTCTGACTAGACATTTTCCGCTAAACAAGTCCCTTTCGAGAATGGGCCAAACCGGAGGCCTTCGGTAGTGCCCAAAGCAGTTGATAGCTTGATTACCTAAAGGGCTATCCAGTAATGCTGCGAGAACGATCTTATTGTCTGTAAATCGAATTCATTGTTAGAGCTCACGAAGAACCCACGCAACTAATTCGGAATTAGTTCGCTTCATCTTTAAATAAAGCCAATCATCATGTTAGTTAAAAAATTAGAACTAAATTAATGATTTGTTTCTTTTTAAAACTGAATATTTCAATTCCTCGCATTACGCGAATAACTATGAGTCATCATTTTGTAATAAAATTAATTTCCATGTTATAGCAGTTTTCGCCTCGCCACAGGATCGCTCTAAATCCCTTGGTAAATGTAATTCTTCGTTTCACTCCAATTAAATGGATTGCCATCATTTTCGCTAAAGTAATTTTTTCGAAAATTACGTGATAATTCCTACATTTACCTCTGCGCGGTGTAACGTCCCGAATGTAATTAAGGGAAAAATAGTTTTTTTATCTTTTGAAATCTTATGAACTGTAATTACATATACGTTTACATCCGTAATGTACCCTGGAAATTTGACGGGACGTTACAAGTCCTATAATTTTATCATTTCACCAAATTTATCATGGCGTAGCAACACCACGTATTGGTCTTAATAGTATTTAACTATTCATAAATTTCCCCAACGTTATCTCGTGGGTATTAAGCTCACATAATGGATTGTGGCAAGATTAATTAACTTCTGCGTATGTTCACCCTACGGCCTCTCATCGTGTATGTCTACACAAAGTGCTCTTGAATTTGGAAGCTTGATATTTTATCTATTATAAGGCACTTTTTTAACCTAAGATATTCGCGTGGAAACGCGTAAAATTAAATGATATATAATCGAGTTAATTTTACAATTGAAACCCTCCAAGGTCTTCCCTTTGTCAGGTACCATAAAATCATCCTGAGGAAAATGGAGTGAAAACCATTCAACTTTTAAGCGACTTCTTAAACGATCTCCCTTCTCTTTTCTGTCACTAGGTGGCCTATTTCATCCAGCCGACGATAGACAAGAGCTGGCATTCCGGTATGCCGTCGAGAAGATCAACAATGACAGGACGATATTGCCGAGGTCTAAGTTGAGCGCCCAAATCGAAAGGATGTCGCCTCAGGATAGTTTTCACGCTTCAAAGAAAGGTATCTAACTTTCCGTTTTTCTAACGTTTAACGTCGAATTGCACAAAGCGTCGTCCTTCTTTCGGTTTGAACATCTGTTTTTTTTTTTCTATTAACGTTTATTTGCAACTAATTTTCGATCGCTTCTGAGCCGCTGTTGCCCCAAGTAAGGTTTCTTTTATTGTAGAATAAGCTTTTACGGGCGTAAATTTTCGGGTTATCGAAGTTTTTATAGCTCTAAAACCAGCGAAAAATTTGTACGAACGGATTATAATCTTTTTTCTACATTTTGCACGTTATTTATGATATTTGGGATTATGAAATTAACGGTTTTATATGAGAAATTGACATTAATCCCGCTCTTCGATGTGTACTAGCGCTTTCTGAAGTTTAAAGGTGTGAAATTTTATACGAATTTTGACGTGTTATATCTAATGTTTTAGAACCTTTTGGTTTATAAACAGCTCTTTTAAAATGCCAAATTTCATCTCTCCAAATTAAAAAATTACGGGATTCCCCCTATTTGACGTCCTTAATGGCTAAACCTCCAAAAATTATTCCGTATCTAGACACAAAAGGGACCTACTGCCTAAATTTCGTGTTTGTGATTTCAATAGCTCCGACTATGCCTTGATGAGTTAGGCTTCTCTCTGTATAGATGACGATAAACATTCTTTTTTGTAATATCAGATGAAGAACTGATCATGTATGAAACAACAGATGGTGGAGGGATACATATTATTATAATGTGCAGTAAATAAATAAAGAATTATTTGTTTTTGAAATTAAACCTTTAATTGGGAATTTCTATGTTTGGCTCCTTTCTTATATTCTGCAGTGACTTTACTGAAGAAAAGAATGTCAAGAAAAAAGGCGATGTTTGTATTTATTATTTAAAAAAAAAATGCAGCAATCTGGTCGAGTGCCCTCGATACATTTGTAATCTGCACAATGCCTTTAATGCAACATACCAAAGGCAGACACGATGATATATATTACATGTTACGATCAACGACGATGAAGTCATGAACCGAAATTGCCACCAGGAGAGCGCTTTTATATATTAATCGGCGTGCCTTTCGGCGTATGTACATAGTAGATCGACAAACGAAAGCTATCTTAATTGAGGTAGAATGCACAGAAAGTCTTTCAAAGCGCACTAATTTTCCAATTTTCTTTGAATGGGTATGGCTTCTAAAACTAAGTGTGCATCCAATAATCCTCCAATTATTAACGGTTTCATAGTATCCAAAATGACGCTTTGCATGCGTCCCAAATTTTAGACAAAATAAAACGACAAGGCACAAAATAAAATCGGAAAGTTGTAAAATCGAACGAGTTAAAAAGGAAGCGGGATTTAAGAGGACAGCGATGGACTGGACTCTTTTGAAGGAGACCGCAGATGCTATTTTACGATCAAATAAAATCGTAGGGTTAGCGATAATGGGACGCGATATCCGAAATCCGGAGACCATTTTTTGTTGGGTCAGACGTTACGCTGTCTTCTTTTCTTACGTATTGATCGTAATGCAAAATTATGACGCGGAAATGTCTAATATATACGCTCAGATCAAACACATACGAAGGCGAAGATATTGATAACCGTGTTAGACTGAGTATTACTACGGGCACTTAACGTCTTGCTCAAATGTGTTAATTTTGTCATAGCGCCTTCGTCTTCAATTCCTTAATTTTTTTTAATTTAAATTTGTGAAATTTGTCATTGTTAATTGCATTATCAAGAGTAGTCTATGATTCCAATATAAATTTGGCAACCGTGTGCAATATGAATGTCTTTTTCAAATAAAATTCTTGATAAGCCTTATTTGGCTTTTTGGCTTGACTTAACCACGCTTTTAATTTCAGAAATACGTTTTTTGCAAAATTACATGCTAAAGAAGATTGCTCGAAATGTTGCCTTCTAGTCTCGATGCACGCACGAACTCTGTGCTTCGTAGTTGAGTGTAGGCTTTCACGACCGTAATCCATAGTAGAAATGTCTTCCGGGTGATGTCGTGTAGTAAAATATTAACTACACGACATCACCCCGTGCTTCGTGTTTTCGAAAGCGTTTGATAAGTGTTGAAGGGTGGTGAAGGGAGTTTTAAAAACAGTGATCTTCAGATGCTGAAAAGTGAAATAATCCAGGATTGTGAGATCTGGAGACCTTGGATGAAAATTTAATAGCCGATTATCAAAAAACTCTTCCAAATGTACAAGTGTTTGTTCACTCGTACGTGCGTTTTGGCCATCATGTAGCTGATTAATGAAAGGTTGTAATAACTCAATTCGGTATCTTTCAGCATTCATTGTTCCGTTGAAAATGATTCGTCTCCTTGATACTGGTAACCAAACGTCCCCATAAATTCACCAATCATATTCTCATATTTTTTTCGCTTAAATAGTTCGAAGAAGATGAAACCGGACCTCGTGAGAACGGAAACATTTATTAAAAGCGTCATCTTTATTCAAGCTATTCAAAAACCACTGGCAATAGTCAACTCTTCTATCACAATCAATTATATCAATTGATATAATTTTAAGTGTTTTTTTAAGAATAGTGCGGCATGTCCCAACTGATAACTCAACTTCTTGTGACAGCTTCGCAATAGATTTCTTTGGGGTTGTTTCGAACATCTTCTTCAATGCAATCTGCAGTTCTTTTTTTGAATGCTCCGCTTCCTGATTTACGAGCTAATTTCCCCGTTTCGCGTAATCTCTCAACACAATCATGAACTTGACTGGCCAGCTGTTCATATGTGATTGCAAGATTAGGGAACCTTTGATGAAAATCCTGCGTGGCTTTATTGATATTTGTAAAAATTTTACTTAAGAAAGAATTTACATTGGAATCATAGGCTACTTCAAATGAGAATGTAGGAAAAAAGTGTAAAGGGAACTAATACTTGAACTAACTATTAAAAAACAAATTCCCTGAACGTATAAAAAAATCTATCGATCAGAAATCGTCTCACAGCCATATTAGATGCATTAACGGAACTGATATTTTTAAGATTCAGCGGTAGGGTAGCTTTGGCGGTGCTATAAAATAATCTCCGCTTATGGGGTGGTGTTAAAAAATCATTCACCCCCAATTTACTAATCGCTTTTGCTGTATGACCAATGCAGAAGTGCGCGTAAACCTGCCGTAAAAGGTTCTCAAAGAAGTCACACTCACAATGCTACGCAAGTTCCTCAAAACCATAATAAGCTGATGCAGACTTACTTGATAACTTAAAATATCCACAGTTAAACCTGGAATCTCTATTGTATCCGCCTTATCAACTGACTTAACATTAATTGCAATGTTTACATTTCACTGAGAGGCGTGTTATAGGACGTGTAGTGCAAGAAACTTGTTTTCTCAATATTTAAAGTAAGGTAAATTGAATCACACAAGGAAAGGAATTTCGAGAGCTGTTAGAAAGACTGGAATAAAAGCTGGTTTCGGGTTTAAACATGATTTAAAAATAGTTTGGAAAAATATTTATTTTATTCTAATATCACATAAACACCTCACTACATACTCAGCGGATGTACATTACAACAGCCAAACTGCCATCATCAACGGCAAAACTGAACTAACAGACTAAGAAAAAAACTAATCCGGTGTATTTTTAAATTATGCCAAACCGAAGATATGCAAAACTAACGTATGTAATCTTAAAAAAAATAATTCTAAAATATACGGTTCAAAGTTAGGGTTAGTATTAGTATTAGCATCAGTGGCCCATGGCACAACTGCCTTTAGTCACTATTGTAACAAAATGTCCTTATACATGTTAGAATAGGTGAAGGCTCTTAATAAACCTTAACACTACTCTAGGATCTTCATCCTTCAGTTCAGTAGATGACAGATATGGTTTACTGAAGTGTTGCTGTCGAGAGCGACTGATGGCAACATGCTTGCATAGAATGTGTTCTTCCGTCTCCAGATTTGATCTTCAGCTTCAGCTTTAAAGTGTATATCAAATGTTCATCTTTTTATAAAGACCCTTAAGAAATACTTGCTTACTATCAGCTGGTACGCTCTGGGTGACTTCATTTGTGGGGCTTATCTTTATATCTCGGTTTTCTTTTCCTATGTATGAAGACGTATTTTTGGCTTATACTTTTATTGTATGTTGCATATTGAAATGTGTTTTATCATTACTACGTGGTATAACAGAGGATAAAGGCTGACATTTGAGGTGCGTAACATGGATAATTTCATGTAAAAATTGTGATCAAGTATGTATTGAGTAGATAAAAAGATCAATCAGAGTTAGGCAGTAAGAGCATTTGGCTCATTTCAAATTTAAGAGGAAGTTTAGTGATACTCTACATATGCTTGAAAATAATCATAATGCTGATAATACAAAGTTAATAAAAGACGTAGACGGCATTGTTAAATTAAATTGTTTTGAAGACATGGAAATTAACAAAAACAAACATAACTTAATGAATTCAGATCTAGTACCCCTAAATTCCAGCCTTTATCCTTTGTTATATCATGTATTATGAGACATATCAGACATAGCGACGCCAACACAGCCCACCGTTGAACCAGTACAATATTAAAATACACAGCAATTAGCCGAGACGTGCGGCAAATCATCCGCGTAGATTAAGAACGAGGTAGTATTGCTTGTATTAAAGCAGTAACAGAATTCAATCTCTCCCCAAGGTATTCTTAAGATCAAGGATTTAGAAATTACATGGCTTAAAAAATTTGGAACATCGCTACTAGACTAATTGCAATTACTAAATGCAAAACAATAGCGTCGTTCTCCTTAACATATAAGTACTTATCATACCTTCCTTGTACATACGCTCTATGCATGCATTGAATAATTTATCTATTCATTACTATTAAAACCTCTCTATTCTAGCTACGCTAGAATATAAAACTTAACTATCTACCTCACAAAACTCCCAAAACACAATTATTCTTCTCCGACGCGATGCCCGAGATTAACCCGATGTCACGCTTGCTTGTTAGCATCAACCGTTCCTCGATCGTCGCGTTGCCATGATCCAACGTGACGCTTCCTTCCACCATGGCTCTCCGGTAGCTAACGCGGAGACATCGTAATGATTCGGTAGGAAATTCTAATTCCCAGTTCGAGGAACCCGGTTTGCTCGACTAAATCGAGCTGTATTGTTTTCGGATGGCCTGGAAAAGGAGAGCGGATGGTGCGCATCAAAATGCCAACACACTAATGCACTCCATTCCCTTTAGCTCTAATAAGAGCGCGCAATTTAGGCGACATGTCGCTGGAAAATAAGATTACCGAGAATGATACGGAAGAAGGGAATAATGAGACAATTTCTTACGCTGGTGTGTGATTATGGTAATGTTTTAAATGGAAATGTTGTGTAATAAATCAGTTTTCCTCGTGTATAGTGATGGATTTAATTTTGCTGCAAAATAGATTGTCATCGTCCATTAACGCGTTTCGCATGTCTTCGCAGTCATGATCGATAAATTATATTCGCGGTAATTTTTATTTATAAGACGCTGATGTGAATGCTATTTGTCTTAATTGTTGTAAACAACTTACGTCCACGCGAGAAAATAGATTGTGGATCTTAAACTTTGGAATGATAAATGGGGTTTTGATGGGATCTCTGCATGCAGAAGTACATTTTTCTTCCATTTTTCAAAGGTATTTGTCTGTGTTTGTTCTAATGTGCCCTTTAGAAAAATACTTTATAGATTTTCTAAAAATACCTTAAAAGGAAAGTAATCTTTTTTGTTTTCTTTTCTTTCTTTTACCTGTCCTTCAAGAAATCAAGGATCGAAGAAAAAAGATTGCATTTGAATCATGACCTTCGTTGAAGCAACCAAATTGCGTTAAAACGATGTCTGAAAATAAGTTTTTCTTCAATATATACAGAATTCTTGTAAGTTCATTCACTTCATACACTGCTCAATACGCCATAGTGGTAGTCGACATCTTGTTCTGCAAAATAGACCTTTTTCGTAAATGTGTGATGGCCCCTTCAATGGATGAAAATGTCCTCCGAGCAATATTTTGAGCCTGGGAAACTGAAGAAGTGGTCTATCGACTGACGCCGGCGGTTGTTAAACAACAATTGAACAGCTAACATGGCTGAAATTTTGAAAAGTATCCTTTAACGCATCTTCTTTGTTAAGATTTGAAACTTTCCCTCGTACGTATGCACGTGTCCATTTTCTTTGACATGTTAGGTGGTGGTTTCAGTCCAAATGCTCTATTTATTTTTATTGTTTATTTATTCACGATATCCTGCAGGAACATTAAAAAAAAAAACCCGTGAAACATATAAAATCACATAAAAGAAAGAAAAAGGCGGAGGAATAGTAAAGAGAAGTAACGGTGTGTAGGAGGCGGAAATTTAACGTGATAGCAGTGATTATTTGTTATTTCCGGTTACTTCTTTATTACGCTTTCTTTAAACATTTCGTGCGGTGTGTTATTTGAGCGAAAAATAATAATTTTCAGAAGTGGGATTGCTAGTAGTAGGTGGAATAAACGATGGTTAAAAAAGATATGAAAGTGAGGTCAATGCTAGAAATAAAACGAGCGCGAAATAAGAAAAAAACGGGTTCATACGATAAAAGATTTGGAATCATTTTGTATCTCAGAGAGTAATTGCGAAAATGATAGTAATAGGCGTGTAGTAGATAGCTGCAATAATACAAATCATTAGCTTTCGCTAGCTACAGAGGACCTCGATTGGCCATGAGTTATTATTACGCCTACGCCTGTAGAGCTTCCTAAGATGTTTACACCCCCATTCGGTAAATTTGGAGCAAAGAAACTACGGAAAATCTCATCTCTGAAAGTGACAATTCCGGGGTTCCAACCCGGTACTCCTAGGCTGCTAGTCCTATGGAACGATTAACAATTTACTAGAGCAAAACACATTGATGCATTGGGAAATGCGTAGTCGAGAGTGGTAACAATTTTAATACAATGTCAGATCAAAAGCCATCAATGACTGGATGGTAATTATAATAGCAAAACAGTGAACAAAGCAGCCAGAGACAACCTCAAAATTGCATTTATGGCCAGATGCGTTTACGTTTATATACCAAACGGTTAAAATACATTTTGTAATAGCAGCAAAGTTCTGGCTTGCATCAAAGCATAAAGTCGGTAGTTGGGGAATTTTGAAATCAGCATTTAATAAAACGTTTGCATTCATAAGAGAGGAAACTGAGCAGTGGAAACGGATGTAGGAATATGTATAGAAAGGTAAAGATAGGATAGCTGCATGTCTACAAGACAAATGCTTTATACAAAGAATTAGATTTAGAGTTCGGAAAAATAAAAGAAAAACAAGTTTTCAAAAAATAATATGATATCTGATGTCGAGGTAATATATGGATAAACATGGGCTCTATCAAGATGTTATAACGTATTGTAGTTGCGAAGATGGAGAAGAGATCAATGAAGAATTGGAAGAGGTAGAAGACGAGAACAAAAGGCAAGGAGAATGCATAGAAGGAAAGGATAGAGAGAATGAAGTGCTCTGGCGACTAGTTCTACTACCAGATGTGAAAGTTAATAGGAGAAGAAGAAATTCTTATTACTTTAATGACCATGTCTTAGATTAAAATTTTGTAAAATAAAATATGTAACAGATGTAAAGTTTCGAAAAACCTTGTATAATACATAAAATCACTAAAAGTTTAAAAAGGGAAGAGATAGTAGAGAAAAGTAAGTGTGTAGAAGGCCGGAATTTAACGCGATAGTACCGTCTTATTTCCAGTTATTTCTTTGTTAAACTTTCTTCAAACAGTTTCTGCGGTGTGTTATTTGAGCGAAAAGCAATCTCCAGAGGCCAAGTACTATGAGCAACTGGAGGGTAGGACAACGGGCAAGCCCTTTCCCCTTTCATAGCCAACTTGTTCATGAGTAAATTTGAAATATATACGAGGATGGATACCACATATTTTCCTAGAAATTGGCTTAGGTATATAGATGATATTTTCGCGGGTACTAGGAAAAGTACTATTCAGGATTTCAAATTAGTAAATTCACGGTGGAAGAACAAGTGAACAATCAACTTCCGTTCCTGAATAGTTAGTAATTAGAAACAACAAAAAACTGAAAAAGAATTTATTGAGAGGAAACACATCTTAAATTCATAAAAAATATAAGCTGTTTACAATGGTTACTCCTCTACAGATGTCAATCGCACGTTTAAGGAAGTCCAACATAGGCATTACGTGAGAAATTCCACGAACTTAATCTCGGCAGAAACTAGCGATAAGAAATTTGTGAAAGATAAACCGGACATGAGGGAAATGTCGGGAATTCATCAAATTGCATGCAGTGACTGGGATTCATCAAACGAAAAGCGCGATAGGCACCGGATTCAAGGGACACATCAGAGATTATCGATATGGTAGAATAGAATCGTCAATGTAACATAACACATAAACGAAACCGGGTATAATATTAAATTAGAAAGAGTGAAATTGATTAAGAACGTGGCAAGTAGATGCTTACGAAACTATTTGCATAAAAAGCCGCACAAATTTGATAAATAGAGGGAACGGACCGTTGTCACACTTAGTTCTGTTTGACTTATTAGGGTAGAACATAGACATGTTTTATGTTTCGCACTACAATGACAAGAGACCCTTTCATCTTCTTTTTCACATCTTTCACATGTCTTAGTCTTGGGTGTGTAGGCAGCGAAAGTAAGTGCTTAATAATATTTTTTCTCGAAAGTTAGATTTAGAGTTCTCGAAACAGCTGTCCCGGATTAATTAACTAAACTTGTGTGGTGCGGAAGTTGCCGATACTTTTGTGTTGTTTGCAACACTATCCCGTAGTGATTCCTATCCTTATTAACTACATTCCCAACAAATAAACTGTTATGAGATAACATTATCGCATTTTGGATTGAAAACTCTTTTGTTTATGTTTGGCAAAAGAAATTCTTTTGTAGCAACAACCAATATTGGTGTTTCCTTTAAACGAATCGATTTTATCTAGTCAACTACAAGCGTCCTCCGTATTCCACCCTATTGTACTATATGTGAGTTTATCCCAAGTTTCTTTGTTTCATTCATTAAATCTTATTCGTAGCGTCAGGAAGCAATGGTCTTTCTGTTGGTGTTATGTTCCTTAGTAGTTGCAAAATTAGGTAAACAGCCCATAATGTTTTAGTATTTAGTACCTAATTTCGAGTTATTATACATAACGCAAATTCGCCTGCGGAAGAGAAAACAAGTGCCACGGGTACGAAACAAAAGCGCTCCACCATCTCCAGGTACCCTAATAGTCCCAAAGTTAAACGACGAGGCTTTATATTAGAGTCTCGCACTATCATCAATCACATCTCGTCCCATAATAATCATTGTTTCGCAGATGGTCACCTAGTTTATCGCCGTTGTACGGACTGATCCTGCTTTTCAATCTATTATCGACGGCGAATTGACAACTCGGTGAGTTATTTTGATGACGCTGGGCGATCCAGGGGACGGAATTCCACCCTGATGCTTCGCCGTAATTGTTACGTAAATCGAGCGCAAGCACTCCGTTCACCATCATGGCGACTGGCGTCCGATGGATATCACACGGCATCGCGAATTAGGGCTATAGCATCGGCTACAATCCGCTGAATCCCGTGGCAATCGTCGAATATTATTTACGAGCTATGTTGTCCTATTGGTTTGGAATAACTCGTCGGATTTAAATCGATATTAAACCTCGTGGATGTACAGTAGTGCTAGAAGAATGATTATTGTAATACCGCGGAATTAATTCGAATAGAGTATCAAAAGTAATCGACAAAAAATTCAAACTATATTTGAGTTGGGCGTGAATGGCGGTACGATTGATTTGTTAAATTGTTCCGGATTTAATCAAATTATTTGTGCGGTGCGGAGTGGAGACCCCACGGACCTCGCTTGACCGTTCACTTCAAATCATATTGCCAACTTTCTTCATAGCAAGTTAGTAGGATTAGGCAATATGTAAATTATACTAATGATAAAACTAGCTACCTACGTACATGGTAAGCTATCTAATTTAGCAAGAATCAGTTAGTGACCTTAATTAAATATCCGCACCGCGCTATTCATGCAAAACACGTGAACACAAATTGCAAATGTCGGTTTTCATCTACATAGATGTGAGAGACGTGAAGTTGGCTAATTCTAACTTTAGCCTCGCTAATTCAGTTATTAGGATTCGCTTGAAGTTGGCAACTTTAAACTTGTAAATTCCTAATTGTTGTCTAAAAGTTAATAACCTCTATTGTTGCTTATTCTGCAAGAAAATTTAATCAAGGGGTTAATCTACCATCAAACCAACTTTAAAAAATAAGCATCATATTTAAGGTGTGACAAAATATTGTGGGAACTTTATTTTATTTTTTATTTTAAGAACGGTAAATGTGAAGTAATTGCCTAACATCGACAACCTTTATACTAGTTTGAGGTATTGCGGCAGAGGGATGATACTCAACTTTACCATCGTTTCCTACTATGTGAGGTCTGGCAGCTGTTGACGTTAATCTGGATTTAGACCAACTTTATATTGCATCGTGTAGATCCTCTCTTACTTAATCCCCATAAAACTGCTGCTTTTTGGTTCAAAAACGACACGTGAAAAGATTTCAAAGGCGTCTAAGTTATACATTAACAATACATAGTTACCTACAATAAAAAAATATATTTAGATATCGGGATCAAATCTTTAGTTACATAAAAAATGCTTGTGTTAACCATAAAAAAATGTTTGTGCGAAACCTTCGTTTTGTTTTATTTTTTTCTCATCGTGTCCCCGCGTATCACCCTATTATTGATACTCACTAAAGTTCGCCACTTTCCGTGCGCTTCACGTAATTAGCAGAGACTAGACCGACTCGTGTTTATTCGTCTCATGAGGATGGGTTCGTGTTACCTACTGGTTTCCCCTAAGAGTCGACAAAACACAAGTCTGTCTACTCTCTGCTAATTTCGTGAAGTGCACGAAAAGTGGAGAACTTTCAGACTCACCAAGAGTCCTTATTTAAAGAGTTCAAAACTCTTGCTTACCGCATTAGGAAATCAACATAATATGTACAATCGGGCATTACTGCGGTGTAGTTGAATATGGATAATAGAAAACAACTGCGGTGTCTGACCTTGTGTCCTAGGATAATTTTGTTTAAGTGTCCGCTTTATTATTTGTTTTTTTATTTATTAAATTAAATTAAATTTAGGACAAATGTTCGCAAGTTAATAACTAGATTTCGGGGTAAAATATCGTCACCATTAACACCGTAAAATCACCATCAAAATACGCGATACTAATGAAATATTTGTTAAGCCAATAGAGCGGTTTGTTCTTACTACAATGCACTAGCTTGATTATTGTATCACACTATAATATCACTTTACAAAAGTATGTAAAATCTAAAGTATCTAAGTCTAGCAAAACTACTAAAATACCAAGGAAAAACTACGGAGGATCAAACTAATTCCACTAATTTACCAATATGCAACTTGTCGTACCATCCGATTAATGCTTTTGTAATAAATATATTTTAGTTCATTTATGGAATTTGGTAGCTGCAAGCGTGCTTCTACAATAATTAATAAAGTAAAGACCGGGTTTTCGAAACTCAGACAAACCTAAAAGCAGCTATCAGAGGAATAAGTAGCCAAGTAGAACTACATATTGGCTAAACGTCGGTGCTACATCGGGATCAATATAGCGACGTTGGTTGTGAATCGATTAATGTCTAGGCATAAGCCCGACGTTAAGCATTTAAATTTAGTTACAGAAATTAATCGTAGATGTTGTAACTTGAAAATAAACGTGTTCCGGGTTTGGACCGTGGGTGGTAGGCAAGAGTTAGCACCGTAGATCAACGTGTAAACCACACGTTGAGTTACCGTAACTGTGGCCTACCACCCTTTCCTCTCCTGAGGTAGCCCCATAGGATTGTGGGCGAAACATCGAATTTTCGATTAACCATGACACGATTCAAACCCGGAACACGTTTAGTTTCAACTGATTCGGGCCGTGGAAGCCTACGTTGTTATGTTATAACCTGTTAAACAATGTTAAATAAATGAATAAGGCCATTACTCCCAAGATTTTTATTTGTCGAATTTAACATTATTGGTTAAAAAAAGGAACCAGGAGAGAATTGTTTCCAAAGTTTCCAATATCAACGATATTTTTGGTAAGTTCTCACATAGATTATTACGCACTTTGTAGTTTTATAGGAAGTAAGTTTAAGTTCTCAAGGCCAAAGTGTTGATTGTGAAACACATCAAAAATAGCGGTTTTTGCCATCCAGCTTTGCGAGGTGTTCGCAAGTAGGTGAGATATAAAAAATACAGTTCGCGCCAATCTGGTTCTGATTTATAGTCGATATCGGTCCGAGTTGGTGGTTATACTTAGGTATCATTTACTTATTATAAATTAACTTGGAAATAGCATAACAGATGTTCATATTCATTTAGCCGGGCTTTGTATGTAAACAAACCATATACAATGAGCGTAGTAGTTGGACTTCTGTAAACGAAGTAAATCAAACGGAAGATAGATATGAACTATTCGGTAAGCTATTGCTTTAAATAAGACTTTGAGGTATTGCGAGGCAATTAAATTCCTCAGCGCGTCGGCTTGCGATTGCTCTGAACGCCCGCAATTCAAGAGAAACCATTGAAATCACTAAGCACAGAATACGAATTGTTAACGATGAAATCCGGTGTTCAAGTAATTATTACCTGCTTTTATTTTAAATTTATTCAGAATGCGTTTTGTTAGAAGTGTGTATTTACACTGAACGAAAATGGTACATAAATACAATAAAACGGTACGTTAATGTAACAATTTTTTGTATAAAAATTGGTCCAACGAATGAGTTCACCATTTTAATAAATGGCTGTTTATTATATCGATGAATGCATATTTTCGTATATAAAGTAAGTTAATAACTGATAAACGTAGTTCATTGTTCCAATAAATGCATTCCTTCAAAATATTATCCGGTAAAAATTAAAATCTGCAATTCCAAGCTGTAAAAATACGTAATTTTTCAATTCTCATCATTGTTGATGTATTCCTCTCGACTTCGCACGCTAAAACATACGTATGCATCGCGTCCGTTTCCTATCATTTCCTCAAATCGCGCGCGAAAACGAAAAAATTCTATCGACAAAGAAAATAAAACGGCATCCGCTTATCCGGTAGAATGCATAAATTTCCATCTTTTCCAGTTTGTCATCTGCTGCGAAGCGGGGTCGCCGCTATCTTCGGTCCCCAATCGGCTCACACGGCCAGCCATGTCCAATCCATATGCGATACCATGGAAATACCGCACCTGGAGACTCGCTGGGACTACCGCTTGAGAAGAGAAAGCTGCCTCGTCAACCTGTACCCTCATCCTACGACGCTGTCAAAGGTATTGATTGACGACCGTGCGAGTTTTGAAATCTGAAGATATACAGCGCTGTTCGGGAGATCGCGTTAAAAAAATATGAGCGTAATACGATGTTTTGTTAGTTTATTGGAATTTTGTTTTCTAGCAACTGAAACATGTTTGATTTCGCATAAAAACATATATAAATAGTGTACCCTTCTCTATTATATACGAGGAATAAAGTAGAAAAGCACATTTACACAGGGTTAATTAGGGCGAATTTTTGAATTTTTATAACATTTCTTAAATAGCGCAAATGCACTTTAATTACAAATAATTTTAGATTTCCAACCATATTATTACAGAATTTGTCTTTTATTTTTTTTTATTCGCTGTTGTAATTTGTCCTCCAGTCGGGGTCATTCACAACTCCCACTTAAAACTCATTTAAATTGCTATTTGTCAATACGGAGGACAAATGACAACTGTCTTTAACAAAAGAAAGTGTACAAGCTACAGGAAATTTAAAATGCAAGTATATCAAAGGTGCCTTTAACAATACAAAAATAAATTCTTTAATACGAACTAAGTAGGGAGATACAAATGAAAGGGAAAACTATTTATATCATATACCTAGTTGGGACATAAATGCTGTGACCACATTTTCTGCTATAAAAAGGAAACTAGAAGAAACAATGTTGGCTCCCCATCATGGATCGCTTGGCTCGGCGTTGGCAGCAATGTTGGCATTTCGCAATTTTGGCCGAACATCTTTGGGCGAACTATCTTTTCTCGTACACCGACTTTTAACGAACATTCCCTGAAAATTGGCTCACTGCTGTCTGCCGACCGTTACGTCACATGTTTTCAACGCTTGGCAACTGATCTTCAACCGACGTTGCACCGACTAAATTGGTTCAACATCGAATTGCTCAATTTTTTATAATTTGATAATTTTTGGAGACGCTCTTAATTGTAAAGTCATAAAGAATATAGTATTTGAACTTTATTCAATTTAATATGTTTAAATTTAATATTTAATAAAATCAATATTATAAATGCAACCTATCCACCTAATTTAAGCTATTCACACACCCAATGCAAGTAATTCTTATTGAAATAACAAACTTTGTCCATTAATAATGCTCGACTCATCGTATTGGCAATTAGACCAAATTAATCTAGAGATTACTATTATTTCAGCTGAACTATTTCCTACAGGTCCAATGCCCTTTCGATTACAATCATAAAGGGATTCACATTATTGCATGTGTAAGCACTGAAGCTTCCCATCTATTAATGGTTAATTGACATCATTTAATAGGTAAATCCCCATGTACGTAGTTGTCGGCTCTCACCAACGCTAATTGAACATTAATGCTACTGCGTAGATTCATTTGCTAGATTAAAGTCTTACTTACCATACGATCAATATGAACTAAAACTTTCGCAGAATGATGTATTAAGTAGAAATAAAGCGATCTGTCCCACTTTCTTCCTATCTTCTTTGCTTCCTTATCCCTTTTTGTTTCAGCTTGCCGGATCGCGTTTACTTTGAATACGTTTTGCTTCCAATATCGTGATACACACGACCCTTTTTAGACGACTTTAAATACCGATGAGACGTTGATGAATTATCGAAGTTATCTGCTCGAAACAGAGGGGAAATAATAACTTTCAATAATGCGGAAACAAATTCCAAAATTTATTCTGACGTTTCGGAGTATTCCCCTTTGGCGAGCGTCAAGGGTGTTATGGATGGCGACAGGTTTGAGTTTCATATTGAATTGACTGTTTGCCGTTTGTTTCCTGATGGATGTGATTTAGTTGAAGGAAATAAGGGAGTTGTTGTTCAAGACGTTAATTAATACTTACTTCGCTGTTATTTGAAATAATTTCGCCTTATTCTGTTTTGTGCTTGTACTTCAGTGGAATGTTTTGCCTTTTGTTAGTTTTCAAGAACATATTCTCATCGTTATGCTTTTGGATTATTAATAACCAGAGGTAATACTGATCCACCATAATGATAACACCCATTCAGTGCAAAGCAGCTTATATACTTCAGTAGCGCCGTAATGATTAATAAATTAATATATTCCTTATGCTAGTCTACAGCCTTTGTTTTAAACTTATCACAACAACATGCAGGAAATGTATTTTTGTTCATTAAGAACAATGAATCAGTTATTTCGACGCAGCGAAATTTTCACCGAAGTCTCCCTATTCGAATTGCAAAGATAAACGTCGTTTAGCCGAATAATGTCGGTTTCATGGGGCAACGACTGATAGGAAGACTGCGAATAACAGAATAATGGATGTGTGAGGGTAAGCATCGCAGACGACCCAAGAACGTTAACAAAAAAACGAACCACGCAGTTACATGCACGTTTCTCGGACTTCCTTGGGGCAAATTTTTAAACAGGCGATATAACTCAGAAACCGACAAAAACGCCTACAATACAATCAAGATTTGTTGAAATTAAACGATATGATTAACAATTTTCCACACAAACTCGTTATGACCAATGACACGTATTTTCATTTAAATGCACCCCAATCAGAAGAGCGTGGACTGTAGAGTATGGCTACAACAAGACGGCGGTTCTGAGGAAATGCTTAATTTTCGATTTGGTGATCCGGCACATCCGAGAGCTCCTGACTTCCTTCTTCTCAGATTATATGGCGGCTAAAGGATAATATCCGTCAAGAAGTAGCGGCTCCAATGCCAGACATCTTGATTCCAACAATTATAAATGCTGGGACAAGAGCAAAATCATGCATCGTAGCTACAGGTGGTCATTTGACCGAAAATTCCAATCTCCATCCCCATCTCCAAATCCAATTCTCAGAAAATTCTATATCTGAAAAATTTCAGGCAATTTCGTGTTAAGCTGCAGCTGACCCGAGGATGTCTTCCTAAATACACGAAATCAGTGGCCTGATAACTCTGAAATACGGAGTTTTATGAGAATTGGACCTTATCTGATTTCAACCTTCTATCCATTAGAAACGTATTACCTTAACTTATGTGAGGTACATTGGAACTTATTTTCTGCAAAAATTATTGAAGGTAGATCTTTAGGCCTCTAACTACGAAACTATTGGAAAATGTTGAAATTCATCAACTTCGTTACACGAGGTAACTACCGTCTCTTGTAACGGCTTTTCCGGCTCCTCCACCATTTCTACAAGCGAATGCATTTCTATCTCCTTATTTGTTCTTTACATTTCCAGTAAAACTTTAAAACATTAAACTTAAATCACAAACCTAGCTTTACAGTTCCAACGTTCTCCTCCATGTTACGTAAAATTCATACGTCTGAATCTAGAACTATTTCTGTCACATTCACCGCTCTATCACGTCCCCACTTGCCACGAAGTTCACACAATTTGCATGCCGGGCCCTCCGCCAGATTCATTTATTCGATTAACAAGGTGGAACGTGTTAATTTAATCTGCAGCCTCTAAAGTGCAAATTACGCCGCGATGTAATATTTCAAACTTAGACAGGTGAGCCGGAGATACGTCAGATTAACAGTGATTTGAACACTTACGCGATGTATGCATGTATGTGCTCGCACTCCGCAGAATTTGGGCGGATTTAATTCTGCATAGTACCTATGGCTAGACATGAAGAGGCTCGCCATAATATAGATTATTGTTATTGGCTTAGCGATAGTGAATTATAGCTGCTGGAGACAATATGGCGTATATACACGAGGTATATTTGTTTAATGTGTGAAATGTTTCTTGCGATGAATTCGATACAATCTCGAAGGGGTGACAAATTAAAAAAGCTCTTGTGGTTGTGACAAGCTTCAAAGCTATGGCCGTTACAACACGTGAAAAAGTGGATTCATATTTGCTTACACCAATTTCAAATTTTGAGGTTAGTGGAGCTTTCTAAAAGTTTGCCAATTATAAATTGATTTTATTAAGTGCTATTAAAAGTATTTAAATTGCCAAGAAAATTAGCTGAAACTTCATCGAAATGAATTTTTAAGAGGGTCTCGGAATATTTCCTTTTTGCAAATTTAACAATTTCTCTATCTCCTCAAATAGAAAAGTTATCCATGTTGTCTCTATAGTTATTTCTAGATAGGACAACTTGAAATATATTTTTTGCCTCAATTTCTCACAAAAAGTTAAATTGCGCGTCTGGAGTTGACATCCTAAAGTTAATATTTGCCCATCAAGCAGCGCATAACGCGAATTATTTTAAAGCTCAAACGAGTGATAGTAATTTGGATTTTTTTTTGCTCGCTTATAAGCAACTTTAACCTTGTTTTCCACAGTTACTTTTATTATTTTATTATCATTATTGTTCGGTTGGTGTCTCCTCGAAACCAGTATATTCAAGATCGTCGATATAGAAGTTCCATAACTTCCAATGAAATAGAAAACATGAGTTGGATGACGCCCTTAATTTTTTTATGACGTATCCAGAATTTAATTAACTCCACACGTACTATTCTGTTAAAACGAAAATTAATTTGTCCCTGATTTATTTTTCACGCTTATTCCGAAATAATAAAAAAAAAACGACCAGAACTCACAGACTTCTCGTAAGAAGAGCACGCACGCAAATTCTCCCCCAATAAAAACAATTCCCCATATGAAAGAGGAGCAATAAAAACAAAAAGAAGAATGCTTTTATGATAAAGTGAGGCATTTGCCTTCCGTCGATTTTCCTACTTTGAACTTAAAAGTTGGGAACTCAACGAGCCATGACTCCTCACGCGCTACGCCTTACAGCAGACATCAGGCGGACCGACCAAGACGCTTCTATGGGAAACAGAAGAAAGCTTTCAGTAATTTTTAATATTTCACGTCGACCTTCCGTTATGAAAAATAATATCGACGCGAAATTCACCTCCATCTTATTTTCTTTCTTTTTGGCCTCGGGTTACTGTTCTGAAAATCTTCGTTCTTCTCTATTAAAATATAATTTACAATGTACACACCGCCTTTGTTGTGTTTAACTTGGTCGAAACGAAACGCATCCAGTGGCGGACACATTAAAATTGAATGAAAGGGATCGTTCCCTCTTCTTTTTCACGTGGTCTTTTCCAAGATTGCCAATTACGAGAGTATCAAAAGAATTCCATTTTCAGGCTTACGTCGATCTTGTGAAGGCGTGGGGTTGGAAATCGTTCACTATTATTTACGAGAACAACGAAGGCTTGGTCAGGTTACAAGAACTGCTAAAGGCACACGGTCCATACGAATTCCCCATTACCGTTAGACAACTTGGCGAAGGTTCTGATTACAGGTAATGTTATTGATTTGAATATGAATTGGCCTTATATATGTTTATTGTATGTTACATGTAATTAAATCACTTGAAAACCGATTATAAAAATTCTATATTTAATATAATTACCGAAAATAGAGAACAACTACGTTAGTTATTAAAATACGCTTGCTTAAATAAACAAAATCGTGTGTTTCACGCTAAAATTTTCCATGCAAAATTGGCCATTACAGCCGACGCTTTATCCACTCGTATTTATCTTGTTTTTTGCTGAAAAATAAATAGGAATTTATCTATGGAATTACTGGGGCATGTTTATGATACCCGCATCGATCAGAGTCAGCACTGATTTATCTGACATGATTTGTAGAGGAGCAGAGTTCCGCTTCCGTTAGACACAAAAGTGTGAAAAATGCGTTTAATATTTTTGCTTCGCCGGGGAAAACTGTATTTACTTAAAAGAACAGGTTTACAACACGTTTTGCATGCTAGATATTCAATTAGACACCCTTTATAAATGCATATTAGTTGGAACACTTTAACAAACCGCAACTATACTCCAATTATCCCGCAGTTAGATGATAAATTAAACTTTGCACACCTCTAATTTCACATTCTACGTCTTAGAACGTTGGAGCCCGCGAGAAGTAAGATTTATAGTTGACGTAGAACTAATCTCTAAACTTCGAGAGGAAATCTAGCGATCCATGATCCTCGAAAAACAAGATTATCAATATATGTACGTAAGATATTTCTCTTTACATCTAAAACTTCGTCAGTTTAAAAGCGCTCTAATCTAGCAAGTTCTTTATTTTCGTTGGCTTTCACGTGATTTATTATATCATTGGGCACTAGCCACGTTTATTTTCCTAATTATCTTGACACTGATTAAATGTACAGTTGCTAGAAATTGATTGTACCAACTTGAAATGAAAATTAAAATTAACTGCAGAGGTTTATGGCGATTGTGGAATAGTCCGTGGGTGGAAGATAATTGCTTTCTTGAGAAATCTAGAGATTGAGTTTTCAAAAAAAAAACATATTTGGAGACAAGTTCTGCACAAATCTAAGTATACAGGTGTTCAACTTCCGCTACAAACATTACGTTTTTAGGAGCTTTCCTTCAATTCGCGTAAAATTTCTCCCAATATTCTCTACTTACAGGCCTCTTCTTAAGCAAATCAAGAACTCCGCCGAGTCCCACATAGTCCTAGATTGCTCAACGGAAAGAATCTACGATGTCCTCAAGCAAGCTCAACAAATCGGAATGATGAGCGATTATCACAGTTACCTGATCACATCATTGGTATGTGCCTTTGCAACATATTCACTCCAATTTTTCGCATTTCTTTTATACTGAGCCATCCATTAATTTCTCATTGAGAGTAGCTTATAAATTTGGTAGCACTGTGAAATATTAATAGTCTTGGGTGTAACGACACAAAAATTTTTCGATATCCTTTTCTTCCAGGACCTTCACGGCGTCGATCTGGAGGAGTTTAAATACGGCGGCACGAACATCACGGCGTTTCGACTAGTCGACCCGGACGGACCGGAAGTGAAGCGTATCGTACGCGATTGGAGTATGAGCGACGCGAACAGGAACCGAAAGTCTGAATTCCCGAACTTAGTAAGGGTAAAAAAGATCATTTGCGGTAGCCGACTTTGAATCTTCTTTTCTGGAAAAGCGCGTTTAAATCGAATCGTGACCTTCGCCGAGAGTAGCTAAAGCAGCTAGCCCTGAAAAATCTCCGCTGCCGTTTTTTTTTCGAAACTTTTCGACTTCTTCGTTTAACTTCTTTTCCCCTTTTCCTTGCTTTCGCGGTAAGGCGTGCGAAACCGTTATTTATGTTTTTTTTTTTTAACGATCTAGAGGTTGCGGGAGGCGATACGCGTTATTGGATGGTTTTGCCCCAAATAGGGAGCAATATATCAGAAAACTTTGGGAAATACATTAATTATGATGTATTTTCTTGGAAAAACTCATACGAAAAAGACGTTTATTTATTTTCTTTCATGTTTCACAAAGGAGTTTCATGAAGAACCAAACCTACCTCCGTTATTGTGTTTAAAAAAATGTTACTTCTGGATGTACTTAACGTAAAACCGATGAACCTGAATTCCGCCAAAAATCCATTAATTCCTTAATGCTAGACCGGAATACACTTCAAAATGTTAATCACTATTGCATGAGCATGAATTGCGATAAGAAAAATGGTACCGTAAATTCATATTCACAAGGTCCGGTAATAGGATTGAATAACTTTCAAGGTAATAACGTCTTTTTTTGACAATCGACGGATTGCTGTAAAATCGTTTATTCTGACTCAATCCATCGTACAAACTCAGAGGTGTTTTCGAAAACGAATTTATTTTGCCAGTTCGCGCTGCTGAACCATTAATAAGCTCCATTATGGAATGGGATGAAAATTTCTCGACCGTACCCGTACACAAAAGAATATTGAAAAGGTAGGAATTTCCGATGAATGAAGCGCACAACGTTTTGCGACGACACCCGATTGCACTGCAAATCTCAGAGCGAAGCTTGCGACGAATCTCGCATGTGGATTTTAAATTGTTGTATAATATATGGACAGTTCAGAGATTGAATCGCACTGAAAAAGTTAGTCGGCCCAAATTCTGCAGGCGATTTTTGAAAGCAATTAATAACAATGCAGATATTCCTGACGAAGTTCACCTCCACTTCAATGGAGCAGCACATTCGATACTGGGAAAACAATCCAGGAGAAGTGCTCCCTGATCAAAAGGTAAGGATGTGATGTGGCGTGACGACATTTGGGGTGATCGTGCCATACTTTTTCGAAGAGAACGGCTACACCGTTGCTTTGCGGTCAATTCCAAGGATGGATCAAAATGCAGTTTGCTTCCAACAAGACGATGCCCCGCCGAATACAGCTAGATGTTCCCGAATCGCTTGGTATCAAAGTTAGGTGACATTGGATATCCAGCAAGATCGCTCGACCTCACCGTCCCGATGAAGTCGAGCGTCAAGTCCTCAAATATTCCTTGGAATTCGCGAAGAGATGCTTAATTTTACGAACAGATTGCAGCAATGTATAGAAGGAGACGATGGTCGTATTAGGGATGTTATCTTTAAAAACTAAAAATTATTACAAATTTAGTAATAATTGGTCCAAAGATATTTTTTGTTTCTTCACAATGGCTTATCAAAAAGCACTCTACCCTATTGGACCTTGTACTCTGCAAACCAACTGTAAAAGCCGAGCTGGAGATAATATGCAAAATTTTCGTGTGTACATTGTCTTTTTGCTCGTGAGAAGAAAACACCGCCCTAGCAATTTGTACCGTTTCTTACACGGCGTATTAATTTCTAAATATTTACATTTCTACACCCACACTTACATTCAGCAAGTTCTCGCGTTTACATTATCTCTTCTATTATCTGTATTATGTGCCCCCGAGGCAAGCGAATTTCGCTGGGTTTCCGATGCCTTTGTTTTCCTATCTTTGTTCTCACGCGACAATATCCAAAAAGAAATCATCTCATTATCCGTTATAAATTGCCTTTTCTATAACAAGAACTGTTCTTTCCTTATTTCGGTCCTCAGCGATGTGGGAATGTTGCTCATAAGTTTTTAGTACTTTCCGTTTATGATATCGCAGAGGTGCGCTTTAGTTTCTGATCTGACGTAACAGGAAATTGCCGGTCTAGATCTAAATTGGATTTAAGAGGGATATATTTAGCTTGTAAGTTTGCCGGAAATTATTCGATTTATGATGATGTTCAGTATCGTTATTTTTATGAGATTAAGGAACAAGTTTCTACAAGAATATCGAATAAGTTATATTAAAAATAGGTGATGTTTTCAAAACTATTATATGGAAGCTCGGTATGTAGCCTATGAGTTGGAACAAAAAATAAACGTAGACGTGACCCGAAATGTAACGATGAATAAAATTGAATTCATCACCTTCAAAATGCTTGGAACCAATTTCAGCGCCTCTGTCACGAAAGAAATACATTCTGCAGGTTTTCTTTTATTAATATGTTCATCGCCATCCAAGATTCAATTTCAATCTCCTATAAAATCATAAATCTTCCCTTCTTCAACTTGATTTCGATCTTTAGGAAGGAGAAACGGGAAAGTAACCAAGTCAGGAAAGTATGCCGGATAAGTAGCAATGCCTATTCTGCAGAACAAAATGCCAACTACTGCTTACATTAAAGAGATGAGAGCATCGCTGGGGAAAGTGTATAGAATTAAGGAGACAATGCTGACATTCTTGGGTAACCGCTAAAGTTGAATTCCGCGCGAGCAAAGAGATTACTCAGGGTAGGATGAACTTGATCTGCGATGCTTTGAGAGAAGCGAAGCGAAGATTTAAAATTCATCAAAATAAGAAGGCCGCCATGTATTTTAAAGGAAAATACCAAAAAATTGTGGTTGTCTGAATGAACCGATTAATCAGAGACAAAAAAAAAATAAATATCTAAATTGATGATTAAGCAATGTATTTGATATTTTTATTTTATGTTAATGACAAGTGCTTTGGATTCTTCGTGTTGTAAAGTAGCTCGTAGAGTCCTGGATCAAGATATGAACTTTTTGTTGAACTATAAGTTGTTAGTTGGCTTTCCCTGGTAGTTGGTTGGCTTCTCCAGGTGGTTAGTTAACCTTTCCAGGTGGTTTGGAAATGTTAAACAATGCATGTGACAAAACCAGAAACATCAATGCAGCAACAAACTCTGAACAATATAAATAATATTTCTATAAATAAAAAGAAAAGGTAATATTGGAGGAAAATACGATGGATATTAAGATGAAATATAGTATTTTAAGATGGATGGCTACAAATAAAGATAAAAAACTTTTGCAGAAAACATGGTGGTAAAAGAAATGAGGAACAATACATTGTTAAAAACTACGCAAAATATAAATAAATTTAGAAATAAAATAACCAGTACAATTAACACACCAAGGCTCATGTTGTTAAGATCGCCGATGTGCTTGATCTAACGAAATTTAAAGGAAAGAGAGCCAGCCAAGAATTCAAAATAACAAATTAGAAAAATTAGAAATAGGGAACATTTCCCCTATTTTTCTAGTTTCTTATGTTGAATTCCTAGGCTCGCATGCTCTCTCATTACAGAGCATACGTACAACAAAAATTCTGCAAAATATATTAATTCGTATTTACAATGTTTATCAACAGTAACAATGGAAATATCGTTACATTGTTTGTACCAGTTTGTTCAAGGATTTGATTTTTTTTTGTTCTTTCTCGTATAATCAAGATTTTATCTCTAACGAACAATTGTTCAATAATTTATATTCATTTAAGTAATAAACTCTTTTCTCGGCTTTTATAACGACTTCATCTAAAACAGTGACTAATTCTTGGATTATTATTTAACGAATATTAGAATTATTCCACAAGGTAAAATCTTAAATTCACAAAAAAATACCTTTTGCTGTCGTGTGTCCATTGAATCTATTAATGGAGATAACAGCAAATTTATCTACAGACTGCTTATCGGGTTTCTCTACTTCTATTCAAGTCCATTTGGCTCACCTCATATTTATTAGGATTATCTTCATAAATTTAATACCAACCGTCAATCCGATTACATATTTCAAATTCGCCATTACAGAAAATGACCGGTATTAAAAGGGCTTCCGTGCTCGGGCTGATGTTACGGATGATTTATGCGCTAATAAAATACGGCCGAATACTGCATAAAGATCATAAGCACCGAGCTTTGCGACATTTGTCTGCGAAACTGGCGCCTGCTGCTGGCTGACTTTAAAGTTGGGGTACACCGGAATCTGCAGGATCTGTTTCGTTCCGAAATATCACGCGAAGAAGATCTGTACGCTGGTAGTACGTGACACGTAAAGCAGATGTTAGCCTTATTCTGCAGAATGTTATTGTTTAGTGTTAAAATTGAGCGGGTAAGATTCGATGTGTGACTCGTCCCCTAGTAACTTTCATTGTATTGGGAATTACGGTCGCCACCTGTACAATTTCGCCAGCAAACGACCTCGATTTATTTCGCGGGGGTGGTTCAAAATTACTCGCCCTTTTTGATGTCTGTCGCAGCGCTCAAATCGACTCTGAAATATTTAATTAGAGCTGTGTTTTTCGCCTCCGGTTTTACGGTCGCTTTTAGACTTTGTGTTGGTTTGAACCGGTTTACGGGCCCCAGCGAAAAATAAAATTACCGGCGAAACGTGTGGCTGAATTTATGGATCGTGTAACTTGTACATTTTTAAACTTCACGGGGACAGGTACAAATGGGGCGATGTTAAATATTAACTTATTAGCTGAAGCGGTGGCCAGGAATAAACACAGTCACCTAGTGAACTCTCTTGCTACGTTTTAATATATAATATACATTTGCCTTACCAGATTTTTGCTAAGCGAAGTACCTAATTTATTATGAAAATTAATTATGAAAATTTCAAATATTGATGCAGCAGCGCTGATGGTCGCTGAGGATTTCTATTAATACTGTGAAATAAACTGTGCGTTGTGATTGAAAAAATGCTTGATATTTGGTTTACTTTGGTAGTTGGCTTGAAGATGTCGGACTAAACCGGTCGCCTGTTTTAAACGAATTTAAACAGAATTTGGTCAGTTAAGACCTTCTTTTTTTCTTCTCATCTTCATTAAATTAAAAAAAAATTAATCTATTATTTTTCCAGATCAATTACCTTCTCTGTAACGTCCTAAAGCGTATCTGCAAATTTATCTATGCATAATCGTTACCGTTAAGCCGCTAATATCCAAATTTTGTTCACGCTGCATTATCCACTGCGGAATTTCCACAGGATAACAACACCTTCGTAAAGGTAGGTCCCTAATTACACTGTTTACCTTTAATTACCACCATCGCCCGACCAAACTGTTGACGCTCAAACATTCTTCCCGTGAAACAGAATCCTATCTCTTCCTGTACACTGGCCAAAAAAAGGCTATAATCTCTTTGCAAGCTGAGCTATCGATTGCGTCCAGATACATTAGGATCTTTTATTTCGCGTGTTTCATACGAAGCAAGGGCCGGTATTTTGTGATTTACAGGCTGAGACCGCTCTAATGTACGACGCCGTACTGCTGTTCGCTAAGGCCCTGCACGATCTGGACACCAGCCAACAAATTGATATTAAGCCGCTTAGCTGCGACGCAGTGGATACCTGGCCTCACGGATACAGCCTCATCAATTACATGAAGATAGTAAGTATTGCTTAAACCCTTTAGTCTTTATTTTCTGTACTTCCGTCATCCTATGAAGTAGGAGTTGTAAAGAAAAATCTGTATGAAGTGGTTTTTATGCTGGTACGATCATACAAGCTAATTACTTGGTTAACTTACTTCAAAGATGATGAGAAATAAGCAAAAAGAAAGATAGAAACAACGGAATAATCTACTATTTACTCATTTAAATTTTTTAATAGAGATTCTCCGGCGCTAAGCTTATCGATCTGAAAATATCAAAAAGTTTACCATTCCGACTCAAATTAATGAATTCCCTGATTAAAAAGTTTCAGTTTTAACTTCGAAATTGCTTTTAGAAACCGCTAACTAGTAATTTTCATCTGATATAAATCGAATTTCACATCTACCATTCGTCTGGTCCAATATATCGTGTCCAATTGCACCTCAAATTTCTTGTTTGCGGACCGACAAGTTCGAATTACGAATTTCGCGGCGGATAATAGCTTTCGGAATTTTGCGCCAGGAATTTGCATAAATTAATATTAAAACCGGCGTTATCGGAAACTACGAAACAACGGCAGGTTTATGCATGGATGTTTTTGAACATTTAAATAGGAAACCGGGTCAGAGAACTAATGTTTACGTAACAAAAGATGGGAAACTATAATTATTGGGATAACTGGGTTTTGCTGTGGTAATAATTTTTTATAGCAATGAAATGTTGTTGTTTAACAGAAGCTTGTCAGTGGGGTGAAATATAATAAAAGGAGACGCTTGTTCAAAATTTCTGTGCAGTATTTCTTTGAATTTGTTGAACATGTCAGCTTCATGAGTATTTCATTCCAACCAATTACATGTTTGGAATTTCCTCGCTGAAAAATTGGCTTTGCTTCCGTCGATGTACGTTCCAATTAAGGGAACGCTACACTTTTTTCTGAGATTTTCACGATTTAACATCACCTCAATAATCTGTCGAATATGGTCTCTGCTGTGTTCATCTCTCAGAATTGGTCAATACAAGTTTGAGCTGTTGTAGTAATTCGGACGGGCGTGGAAATTCTATTGAAAAGATTATGTTCTCGACGTTCGTCAATAAGCAGAAAATAGAAACATGTTTGTACCTATCAATCGAGAAACAACTCAGCTCATCGGTAACATGCTGCATCTACATAATTCTCCTTTGCCGATATTTCTAATTCGAATTTAGCAGATATGCTTGTTGATTATTCTGTGTAAATTCTAACATGTTTTATCATATACGGTATGCTTAAAATCAAGATTCAAATTGAGCCTTCTTTTACATTTCTTGCTTTCGTACTTACATTGTTATAAATAGAGCGCAACATTCTCGCTTCCCTCCCAGTGGTTTTCAGCACAGCCCGGATATTTCATTTCATTTCTACATTCTCTTATTAAATGGTTTTTGTATTTAAAACATCTAACAATTCTCCTACCTACAGACCATCCACCCAACAAAAGACTTTTGTTTAATAGCACCGATGTTATTTTCACTTCTTGTTTTTCAATTTTATCATGTATTTGAAACTTCATGTTTCTCATAATTTTCTATCAATTTCTGCAACATTTCTGCATTGGCTTTCGATAGTTTCGTATATCTCAGTAATGATTTGCATAACATACTTTAATTCAATATTTTCTGTATTAAAAAAGTTTTCAATATTGGATACGTGACGATCATTCTTTGAAACACAAGAATTAGGGCCTTTTGCAACTCCGAGGAAAGGATGCACCGCAGCCCTGACGAAGAAAGTTTACTTTTACATTTTCTACGTTTAATATCATCATTCGCTATGATGTTAATAGTTATTCTGATGTAAATTCTACCTATTCATTTCTATTTGGTAACGTTTCCGTTGTTGCGCGCTCGAGGCGGCAACCTCGATAAAAGAACTCGCATAAAAAAAAAATTCTTTTATTATCACTTTCCGAAACAACAATATTGCATAGATTCTAATTAATTATAATGGAAGTCGCCGACCCTACGCCTCTAGCCGCGTCCTCGATTAGAAATACGATCGGTAATGGTCGCGAGAGAGGTGTAAAAGAAAAAACAAGCAATATGGGCAAAAGTAGGGGCCTCTTGGAGTAGACGCGGGAATAGTTCGTGCAGCAAGCGACGTCCTTCAAGCTTGCTGTAGCCTGAAGCAATTTTTCGATTTCGTTCCTTGGGGTCGGATATAACCGCGAGTACGGGCCCGCGAAAAACCGTCGACAGCGGGAAAAAAGCAACGCGATGAACGGTAGTCGCATCACGTCAAACCGTCAAGATGCGCGAGAAAAAACGCGAATTTTCCGCATTCTCGCGCTGAGAAACGATTTTCCGATCGATGGGATCGCGTTTATGAGACTCCACCACGCGGATAGTACCGCATTTTGAATAATTGCTGTTTACAAACAATATTAGGTCTATGTGATTTAATGCTAGGTCAAACTATAATGCTCGTTAACTCAAAGGCACCTCAGTTATTCTCAAATAACCTGCCGCTATAACGCCAATTGGATACACAAAAATCCAAGCGCATTTTCACGAAAAAGAATCATATTTTCAGCAATAAAGAAATAATAAAAACATCCCGGTTTAGCGGAAAACGAAATCGGCACCGAATTCCAACGAATACAAAGAGAATTTCGTATTATTCTCTTGGGAATTTAGTATAATGCTCGTTATAGATTTTCATATATATTCGTACCTACACGTGAGGAAGTTTTAAACATTTTTCAGCCGTGCAACTGCATTTAAGTTTTAATATTTGCGGTTAAAACTGCTTTATATCCTTACATTTTTATACGTATTTGCGTGTTTTCTAAATTTCAATAAAAATACTTGAATGTCATTTGTGAACGTTAAAGTGAATTATGAAGCTAATTAGTTCTACTGCATTACATCAAAGTTCCCAATTACTCAAACGTTCCAAACTAAATCGACTGTTACGAACTCCGGATCGGGAGAATAGTTTACTTTGTGTTTAACTACAACGGGTTGATAAACAGTTAAATTGGCAATATCCTACTCCAGCTACTGCTTATTACTATAAAACATTTTCTTAACGATTCATTAGTAAATGTCGATTAAACTAGTATAAACACTATAAAGCTCTTGTTTATCATCAATCGAACTTTGATGTTACATTGTTTAATTCCCCTTTAACTGAAGGGAATGTATTGCTACGAACGATTTTCGTAGTATTTAATTTTAGAAATTTCAGAATATTTGATGTTCATCTATCCACATTGCACAAAGCTTCGTTGAAACATAAATTTCCAAATTTGAAAATTACATAATACATATCTTCAGGTGCTCTACATATTCCCAAAGTTCCATAATTTTTTATATATTTGAGTTCGGGATCATTTTTTTGTTAGATTTAATATTCCCAAAACGTCGTCGAAAAATGAAATATGAAACAAATAATCGACGTAGCTGTATTCCAAATATGTTTTTTGTGTGAGGCTAAACGCTAAGTCAGGATTCGTCCTTAAAAAAGGATAATTTAAGAACAGGATAACTTATTCACTGTAAATAAAGTCCAACCGCAACAGTTAACGGTCAAAAGACGATTTGTTTCTTTGTGTTGTAGGTCGAGATGCGAGGCTTAACCGGGGTGATAAAGTTCGACCATCAGGGCTTCAGGAGCGATTTCACCCTAGACATAATAGAGCTGAACAGGGAGGGTCTGAAAAAGATCGGCACTTGGAATTCCACCGAAGGTGTAAACTTCACGAGGACCTACGGCGAAGTTTATACGCAAATCGTCGAGATAATACAGAACAAAACATTCGTCGTCACCACAATACTGGTAATTTCGCAAATGTAACCCGCATCCGCTCCACTCCCTACCCTTGTGATCCTTCCGGACGAGCTGGGGTGGGGGATTTTATTTTGTTTAGAGTAGAATTCGGGCATCAGGGTACTCGGGGAAGAAACATTGTTTTTGGTTTAAGTTTCGGGAAACCCGCCATGCTTTCGTGCTCTTCCCCGGTTAGTATTCCGAACTTCTCTAACCACAATTGAAATGGTTTAATTACGTTTATATCTAGTTTAGTAAAGTACTTATTTAATCACCGCGCCGAAAACCATACGGTCGTATATAATATGCCTGAAGATAGAATTTTAGTTGGGTTTAATTAATAGGGGTTTCCCTTTTATGGTTTATAATCCAAAATTATTGCTACCGTAATACTATTCTATGGAGTTTTATTGCAGTTTAAGCTCTGTTAAGATGAGAGAAGTTTATTTATGCAAAAATAATTGGCGTCTAATTCTTGCATATCTTCCTTAAGCCCTACTTAACTTCATCTGTAGAGTATTAGAATAAATGTTAGGATTGCATAAGTACTTCAACCGGCGGATGATTCCAAACGGCGCTGTTGAGATTTTGCATTATTTTGTTCGTCAAAACTCGTAATTGTTATTGTTAAAACAGTGACAACATAGAAATCGAGTAGTTTGTTTATTGTGAACGTTAAAGGAAGGGTTTCGTTAGATGAGCTTTTACGATTTTCGCAAAGACCTGAATCGCTTCGTTTAACTTCTGGTAATAAAACACCATCAGAAATGACTCTTTTTACAATTGGCTTGCAGAATTTTATCGTGATCGTGCTTTCGTCAGTAACGAAATCTGTGATTGACTTTCACAAACTGGACATGATTGAAGATTTGGGTGTGCAAAAGATCTATTCCTGATGGATTTGATCCAAGCTCAAAGCGAGACTCGTCTCAATTGATGTAGGACAAAGGATCTTCGAAATCCGTATACATCATCGTTGCAGGTAGCGAGATATTTATATCCGTACGAACAGGAAGTTACAGGAAGCTAAAGAACAATCAATTGTTTGGGCGTTCCTAGGTGAACCGAAACCAACAAAAATTATTCGTTCACGAAGCATTTCCAAGAAGATGATTACTTGTTTCTTTCGATGTATTGGATATATCGCAAGCATTGCTTTGGAGGATCGAAGAACGGTTAATACTGAATGGTATACAGCAATTCGTTTGCCAAAAGTCATCAATGAAATCAGCGAAAGCAGTCGATAACGTCGAATCATCCATACTACGCCAACTCTCACACGTCCCATCGAGCAATTGATTACTTGAGGGAGAAAAACTTCGAATTAGCGCCTCGTTGCCCATATTCACCTGATTTATCGCTTAATGACAAAAAAATGTGCAGGTAGCAACTTTTATTACCTCAAGAAGGTGCTGAGGTCCTCAACAACCATGTTTTGGAGGTACCAACTTTGATCTGGGTGCCGTCACATGAGGATATCAAAAGTAATATAGTACCCGACGAATTAGCCAAGGAGTGCTTCAAAGACAGTTCATAGAACCAGAACGCGTATGTGGAATTACAAGAGACTCCGCTAAGAAGGAGATCTGGTCTTGGATAGATTATATAAAAAACATATAAAGAAATGTAGGTTGACTGAAACTCAAATACAAACTCAAAGAAATAGAGATGCTAAGTTTACTGTTAACCTAATTAGACGCAACAAAAGAAGAAGATCAACACCATTACTAGACTGGTGACTGGACACTGGCTCCTGGGAAAAGCATCTATATAACATAGGAAGGATAAACGAACCTTTGTGTAGAAGATGCAAATTTGCAAAAGGAAACAAGTTTGCCTGCGGAACTAAAGGTACTCAGACAGGAACTTTTCGAACAGGATCTAATGCAGCTTTCCATAATATCCCCTGGGCAAGATAATGGCTTGTATGGAGGAGACTCAGCTGCTTGAATGGAAATGAAAGCTCCATTGAGGATGATACGAAAAGCAATAAGCTCAAGTGCCTGGGCTACTCGTAGCCAGCCCAAGAATATGAATTTAAAAAAAAAAACCTGGAAAAAAACATGTCCCTAATTCAATCGAGAATTGATTCGAATGGTTTAATGGTGAATACTTCGAAAAACATTTAAAACGATTTGTACCAAAAAATCTTTTTTTTGTGCCTTGTTTTTGACTTAAAAGTTATCACCCATAATAAATCAATGAACTTGCTGTAAATGTATGCAAACGACCAACTTCACTGCCCAGGGGATTTGTTTATAATTCACCAAAAAATCAGAAATCCTCAATAATGTTCGTACATACAAACAAAATGATTCTACATATATCATACGGCCCATAAAATTTCGCATGAAACCATTTGCCGTCATCGCAATGTTATCCTGTTGTAAATTTCGCACTTCGCCAATTCGCAGAACTGTTTAATTTATTAATGCAGAATCTATCAATCGAAAATTAGCGTTATTGCGTTATTAACGCATGAAAATTATAATTGCCCGCTTGAAATATTGCCTCGCTGTTTATTACTGCGTTAATATGGTTTGTTCGGGTAATTTGTATTTTTGTGGTTTATCAGTCAACTCCGAAATAGGCGAATTTCGTTTGAAATATTTGGGAATTTGAATATATTTTCTACTTTCTAATCTCCACATCGCAAAAGGCTTTATTGTTTGCGATTTCGTCAAACTGCGTCGAATCAACGCGTAGGAGAACTCATTAAAGCCGTTACAAAGGGCCTTTTTGCTTCTTTCTTTTTTTCCGCGTTGCTGGAAATATCATTGCAACAGTCCGAAAGCAGTCGTTTTGCTCTCTGGTCGTAGGTAAAGGTTAATATCGATTCCCTGCGGTGTAGAATTTATCTCAACTAAATTATATTGTGTATACGTTGTGATTTTGCATAGTTTTCTAACTTTCCAGCTTTATCGTTTACTAAATACTGCTACGAAAATTACGCCTTAGGGCCCTCAAAATAAAGGCGAAATGCTATCTAGTTACATCAACTTTACCAGTTTACTACAGTAGTTTCTTTTTTAGTTGAATTGGCGCTACTGCTAGTGGACTTAAGAGTCTCGTATAACAACAATACGAGATTTCCCACGCAACTATCAATTTTCCACCCCAACATCTTTTCCCGTTCGAATTTCACGCCATGAAAATTCTCCCTAACATGTATACACATACAACTCGTACTACGACCCTAATTTCCGATCTTGGCAAAAACTTTTCCGTTGCAGAGCTCCCCCTACTGCATGCGAAAGGATTCCAGCGAGAAGCTCACGGGCAACGCGCAATTCGAAGGCTACGCGGTCGATTTGATCCACGAGATCTCCCGCATACTCGGTTTCAATTACACCATACGTTTGGCGCCCGATGGCCGGTACGGCTCGTTGAATAGGGAGACGAAGGAATGGGACGGAATGATCCGCGAACTGCTCGATCAGAAGGCTGATCTGGCCATCGCCGATCTGACCATCACCTACGACAGGGAACAAGCGGTGGATTTCACGATGCCGTTCATGAATCTTGGAATAAGCATCTTGTACAGAAAGCCTATCAAACAACCGCCTAATCTGTTCTCGTTCTTATCGCCTCTATCCCTGGATGTTTGGATTTATATGGCGACGGCTTACCTCGGAGTCTCCGTGTTGCTATTTATATTGGCCAGGTAATTTACTGCTATGGATTAACTCTAATCTTTTGTCTCTATAAAAACTATATTAAGGGTATCTTTCAAAGTCGAGGGAATGTTCGGTTAATTCCGGCAAATGTTATTCATTTAATCTAAAAAGTTTTAGCTTAACTAAACAATGATACATTTTATATTTTCCTGCATTAAATACGTAATTCTCATTATACATTGTTATCCCAAATTTTTTTCTGTGTAGGGAAACCTTTGAAATAAATCCAAACACACCTTCGTGTTCAGATAGACGAACGTTCTGATATACGCTAATTACCTTAAACAATTCCAAAAAGGGGATCTCCATGGTTTGAATAGCCAAACAAACGGGGCCCTGCTAAGTCTGTACACCCACCTCATTAATTGTGAAATTAACAAAGGGGTATATGTAACATTGATAGAAGGTCTAGATAAATTTAATACCTAAGCTAAACGTTGTCAGAAAACCGACCCTGATTTCTTGATTCCGTAACAATGTTAGGTTTTAGATGAAAGTTCTATTTCTTTTAAGTTACGCATTATTCCTTTCGACCGCCCATAGAAGCTGATTGTAAAAATTCATAATCCAGCATCGTCAGTAAATAAAATGCAATTAAAAAATTAGATTTTGTGCAAGTCTTCTCGATATCCATTTCGCAAAATTTAACGGCTAGAGTGGTAGACATGGAGTCTTATAGAAATGCAGTGCACATTTTATTAAATTGCAAAAGTCCTTTTTGTTTATTTTATTGTTGCCTAATCTAACTACGACCCTGCAGATAACTAAAATTAACTGAATTCCAGGAACTCTTAACTTATTTTCTAAATAAGTGATTCTTTAACTTCTGTTCAGAAAAAAATATTTGGAACGTAATTCTTTGTACTCAAAAAAAAAATTATAAAATTTAAGTTAAGGAAAAGTTCGAGTGACTCGCCCAATCCTATCAAACGCTAAATTTCAAACTAATAGCGTATTGGAAAGCATATTTTCACAAAATAATTCCCTTATTTTACTTTATACGTCTAACTGGACAGAGTTAGGCGCCGTGTGTTCGAGTCCCGCTAGGATGAAATTTTCTGAGTGGGTCCGGTACACTCCTGAGCTACCATTCGCTGTTGGAGGACAATTAACTGCGCTACACCCTTTACGGCAACGGTATGCTAGTAACAAAGCCATGGAACATTTTACACATACAACTTGCACACAAAGACTCCTGAAGTTGTGGCAAACTTTCAAAAAAGCTTATATACCCCGTTGGGCCGCCACCACACGAAAAATCTACATTTACCTCAAATTTTTGCTGTCACGACTCCACAAATTATCAATTTCAACAAAATAATCTTCTGTTTTTTTTTAATTTACTGAAATTAAGAATATCAGCGGAACAAAACCTAAAACCTCAACTTCTTTAAAAAAATAAAAATGAAGGAAGAGCTATGAGGATTAAGTTTTTCTTTGAAATTAATAATTGCTTGTAAACGTAGATGAGCTGATTTGGCCAGACTTGAGAGTGGCCTTTTCCTTTTTAATAAGCGAAAAAATTGTACACACCACTTCCTCGATACTTAGCAAGCTAGACGTGGCATCGATCTAATTCCGAAAGCCTTGATCATTATGTGTTCAATATTTGTACACTACATCCTCAAATTAATCTCAAATGTTCTCTTATTTCTGATCAAGCTTGTTTACACATAAATCACATTTGTAGATTTCTCCGCAAACGTGTTACAGATTCACCCCGTACGAGTGGCAAAATCCGCACCCATGCAATCCAAACCCGGACCAGCTGGAAAATCAATTCACCCTTTTCAATTGCATGTGGTTCGCGATAGGTTCGCTGATGCAGCAGGGATGCGATTTCCTACCAAAGTAAGTGTAGACGATTTCGGTCACCGTTACAGGTCGGTTTCGTCGTGGTTGCAGGTTCAGTCCATACGAATGGGAGAACCCGCACCCATGCAACAACGAGCCGGACGTATTGGAGAACCAATTCACGCTGCTCAATTCGCTGTGGTTCACCATCGGCTCACTGATGCAGCAAGGTTCCGATATAGCACCAAAGTAAGTTTGATCCATTAGCGATGATGGCAAACGTTAATGTTCATTATGGAATCTCGATGTTTACCAACGTAAATTGTTCGGAATAGTTTTAAAGATTGAATATTGGATTTGGTGTCTATAATTTAACATGCGCAACTTGCTGGACCAGTTTTGTAGTTATTTAGAGTAGAAATTTGAAAACTAGAACAGTAGGTTGTTTTGACAGGAACAGATCTATCGTGGTTCGTAAAGTAATCATTTATCTATTTTTCTTTGATTCTAGATTCCGTTGCTGTTTTCCAGCTGAAATTCCTTAAAACTAACTTGATTTTAAAAGAAATCAGAATAATTTATGAATAATACGTTGGACCATATAAGAAATTGATTTATATTTCTCAAATTTAGCTCTATCACTCCTTTGATCTGCTGACACAATCACCACATTAAATAAGGATTAAGGCAATATTTCGAATACTTAACACAATAGATTTTTTGTCGGGTTACATAAATATAAAAAAAAATTATATTCTGTATTACAAATATTACATTCCTTAACATATCAAAGCATTAGCTTGGTGACAATGCAACTTTCAAGCGCAAAAAGAAACCAAAACTCGTAGACATCATCTTGAAAATAGACGGGAATAATTCCGAAGGAAAATCCTCCGTTCTTGCGTTTCTCTTTTTACCTTCACTAGCTCCTTAGAGACCATATCAAAAGGAAAATGGAACCGTAGAATATTCTATCCAGCCGTAGTAAGACTTCATACTTTACGATTTACTTTCTTCTATTTCTAGAGCCGTCTCGACCAGGATGGTAGCGGGGATGTGGTGGTTTTTCACCCTCATAATGATATCTTCTTATACGGCTAATTTGGCGGCCTTTCTTACCGTAGAACGAATGGATTCGCCTATAGAAAGTGCCGAAGATCTGGCGAAACAAACGAAGATTAAATATGGCGCTCTAAGGGGTGGATCTACAGCCGCGTTCTTTAGGGTAAGTGGTAAATACGATTGTACATTATTATTTGCGATGCGTTTCGTTACGTTCTCTGTAAACTAAGACTTGGAATATCGTTTTCTTTGATATTAAAGCATTAAATTCATTTCCATGTTGGAGACATAAAGTTCCTAATTGCTTGTTTGAATTTATTCAGATGATCGCTTTGATAAATGTAAGTAAAGTTGCCGACACAATACTTTTTGTTAATTCTGGCACTAAATTCGCTTTAAACTATATGAAAGAAAGTTATTGGTCTGAATAGGTCATCCCTGTAGTTTCTGGAAATATAAATTATTAATTAACATATTGTGCAAAAGCACTAACAATAAGTTTAAGCTTTAAGATAATTTACAATTCAGAAGACTTTAAAAAATTATTGGACGATATTAAGTGAACTAAATGTTCAATAAGTTTTCCCTTGTCTAACAAAAAAATTAAGAAAGCAGTTTATATTTTGTTTAAAATTTGACCTATTAAGACCTGGAAAATATTTGTAGATATTATTGTAAATACTCTAAAATTTACAAAATCTGTGCAACTTCATCAGCTAACTTATTTTCAACGAAACAAAAATTTCATCATTTCAATGTTAATTTAATGCAATTTTTTATGTATATCCGACTGAAAATAATAAAAATAAAACTCTTCCAGTTTACACAACTTCGTTAGTTTATTCCCACCTAATTTATAATTTAACTTTTATCTCCCAGGACTCAAACTTTTCGACCTATCAGCGAATGTGGTCTTTCATGGAATCAGCCAGACCGTCCGTGTTTACCGTGAGCAACGTTGAAGGGGTTGACCGCGTAGTAAAGGGCAAGGGAAGCTACGCTTTTCTCATGGAATCCACCTCAATAGAATACGTCATCGAGAGGAACTGTGAACTAACTCAAGTGGGCGGGATGCTCGATTCAAAAGGCTACGGCATCGCTATGCCACCGAGTAAGTTGCAACTCTATTGTACAATCTTTCCGTCTTTGTATTCTATCATAGCTTCTTTAACAAGGAACGGCTGGCCAAGTAGAGCTTTCTACGAAGCGGTGGTTAAATGGGGAAAAAAATTCTTTAGTATGATGTTATTCAGACGATGATACTCTAAGAATATGCTTTTCTGTATGGGTTTTTTTTCCGTCTAGGTTGTTAGATTCGTGTGTATTACGTTATGCTTTTAATGGAATTTTTTTAAAAGATAAAATTGAAGATTTCAGGATGTAATTGGCTTCGTGGCCGAGTGGTAAAAGGACCTGCGTCTGATTGGGCAGAGTTAGGAGCTATGCGTTCGAATCCCGCTAGGTGTGTCGCCATTCGCAGTTGGAGGCGCTTCATCCTTTACGGCGAGGGGGTGGGCCGTCACCAAAAACAAAAGGCTTCATTACTGTGGTTAAAAAAGTTCCTTGATATCAATTTAATATTATTTCTAGTAGTGACAACAACTAAAAATTGTACAACTGATATTAAAATTTTTAAATCATTTCTGAAATTTACTCAAAAATCAATGCAATCTAAGACTCCGCTCATGTTATAACATCTTCCTTTTCAGATTCACCATTCAGGACAGCAATCAGCGGTGCGATCCTAAAACTCCAAGAGGAAGGTAAACTACATATCTTAAAAACGCGATGGTGGAAGGAGAAACGAGGCGGTGGCGCTTGCAGGGTAAATAATGCATTTTCACGTATGCAAATGGTAACAAATACACCTCAACCCACTCCCATAAAAGACACGGAGGACTTAGTACCTATAACACACTTCATTTACTTCCGTCTTTTGCACAGGACGAAACGACGAAAACGAGCAGCACGGCGAACGAACTCGGTTTGGCGAACGTAGGGGGCGTTTTCGTCGTGTTAATGGGAGGCATGGGAGTCGCCTGTGTGATAGCGGTTTGCGAATTCGTCTGGAAATCGCGAAAAGTTGCCGTTGAGGAAAGGGTGAGCAGCATTCTACACGACACGTAGCTATAAGGTTGCCCGTAGTGGTTTAATCGAATACTTTAGGTGAATTTGCTGTGAAATAGGTGTCGAAATAAATGAAAAAAAAATAATGATTATACCAAATTGATACCTGTAAGCTGATGTAATTAATTGGTAAAAAAATCAATGCTGAATAAAAAAAAACCAGAGTTATTTATACATTAATGAAAGATGGATGTTAATCAATAATAATTATTGAATTTGATGTGGAATATTGTTGTATGTATATATGTTGAATATATTCATTTGTTAGTTAACCTAGATGTAAGAATAATAGGGTGGTTGTTTTAATCTAAAGGAGATATTTAAAAAGTAACTTTAAGATTCTTTGTTACAGCAATTTACATTAATAACTTGAGGATTAATTTAATTTATTTTCTTTTAATAGATTAATACAATAAAAGAAACTCAAAATTTTGGATTGTTGGCTTTATTTGAGTCACAGAAAAATAAATAATAATTGTGTAAATGGGCACAACATGGAGAGAAAACATTTTAATCAACGATTATATTTTTTTAAATTAGTATGTAGACCGATGCAAATTAATGCGACACTATTGCTGTTAGTCCCACGAAATCGAACAAATTAATGAACGGATAGTGTTCTTGCTGCTGATTAATATGTAGTTTAATAGGAAAAACGATTGAATAACGCATTTTTTAAAAAAGAATCAACATTTATAACTTTCTAATAGAACACGCTGTATATTTTTTTTAAGACGTTGCTATTCCCAGCATAATAGTATTTGTAGGTGGTCGTCCTGAAATAAAAAATAAGAAAAGTACAGTGGTTTTTAGTTGTTATTAAAGATATAGGTTTATAGCCTAAAAATTTATGGCAGAGTTTTGCAACAATGTATAAAGCTAAATACGTTTATGTTCTTAGAGCGTCAAAGCGTACTTATTTGACATGTTAGTTTTGCATTCGGTTACAACAGCTTTATTGGGTGGGAAATGAAAAAAACAAAAAATTACTGTAATTTTTTAATTTGTTTTAGAACATTAGCCTATAAAGCTTTTATATCAGAAGCTAACCTGTTTTTTAGAATTTAGAAGAATGCACAAGGTGTTCCATTCAAAAGATGGTGAATTTTTGTATAGTTCAATTCATTTGAATCATCCTGTATACATATATTTACGTTTTTTTTTTTTGTAACATCTATTTTATTTTATTTATGTTTGTTACAAGGTGATAATTTTATGTTTTTTTTTTCCCATTTGCGATAAATATAGCGGCTACATTTTATTTTAACGCGCGTGACCAAGATCTAAAACTTTTAGGTGATCGTTTAAATGGGGTCTCGCATTAATGTCATTTGTTTTTTTTTTGTGGGGTTTTGTGAAGTAACAATTATTGTAAATATATTATTTTTTAAATAAAATTATTAAATAAGAAGTTACGCAAACAAAAAAGTCAAAAATAATATTTAGAACATTAATTTTTATTCAAAAGTTATAACAAAGGAAAACTAAACCTACTAATCTAATTATTTTCAAAGATTAGCTAAAATATGGTAAATTAAAAAAAAATTGACGACACAGTATTAAAACAAGAGCTTTAGGGTAATTCAGTTGCCCTCCTTGATCACGCGAGGGTTAAATATGTAATTAAATTAATTAAAAAATAATTAAATTACCTTGAACTTTGATTGTTATTAAATGTATAACATGTACCTGAAAAGTTTTTTTTTTAATTCAAATTCTATTAATTAAAACAAAATACAGTCGTTAGACAGAATTCTTTTTAGAAAACATATTTTTTTATTATTTAAAAAAGCTATCTAGTAACTATTTTAACAAATCTCAAACAACAAATTATTTAAATTTTGATGAAACTAAAAATGTCCTGAAATTAACATAAAAAAAAATAGAGAAAATACTGTCATACGTCGTATATTACCCCAGTTTTAAATATGTTTGTAATTTTAAAAATTTTATAGAAAAACATACAAAATTAAATATTTGAATATTTCAAAAAATTTAAAAAAAACATGTTTATGTTTCACCGTTTGAAACCAATCTTTTCAATATCATGTGTTACTTTAATTTCATTTAATTCTTAATTTCACAAGATACCTTCAGCCTGAATATTGAACATTAAAAAAAGCAGGAGTCAGAGTTTACTACAATCACTTGTTCATAGTTTCCCCAACACCATCGATGAGTGTCTTTAATGCTATTGTTCTTATAACATGGCTGAATATTTCACTTTGAAAGCTTTCTTGGGGGTATTTTTCTTTTATTTTTCGGTTTTTCGGTCACTGATTCTGCTGGTTTTTCTTTTTGATTTTTCCTGACAGTTGTGGTTTGAGTAATACTCACTGTAGGAGCTGCATGTAAGTGGCTATTACATATTGGTAGTTGTAAGTTTATTTTCATTTTAATTAAATCGTTTGTAAGTTTCCTTAATTTTTAGAATTATAATTTCATATAATTTTTCATACACACTAAAATAAAGTTAAAGAGTTAAAATGTTAAGTTCTTTTTTGTTGTGTGTTAAAATTTTAGAAAAAAATCTATTTTTGCAAGAAAAGCAATTGAAATTAATTAAACTTAGCACCTAAGAATAAACTTATTTAATTTAACTTTTAAACTAAAAAATTGTATTCAAAGCTAATATGCTGGCATCTCAATTAAAATAACCACTCTTTAATATCTATAAAACGCAACGAATTATTGTATTATTAAAGATCATTAGCGAAGTAAGTGCGTCAACGATAATCTTTTTTTAATACATCATATAGATTCATCAACAATTTCGTCATTAGAAAAAAAAAATTTCTTCGCGAAGAAGTAAAACACAATTCTCCAGCTTGAAATATAAGTATTTTGCGACGTATGTCTCAGATAAATTTTGTATTTTTTATACAACCGTAAATGCAGACAATTTTCTAACGTGTCAAAAAGATTGCTCACAGTCTTCCAGGTTACCAGAACTAAAATGAACTGATTATAACAACATTTGGTTAACCAAGTTTCATATTGCACTACTTAAAAAAAAAAATTAATCTGAAGGAATTTTTTAGTTATTGTGTTGGAAGTAAGATCTAAGTCTGTTATTTAATAACAAATTACCTTAAACAAATAATTTTAATTTGCATTGACCAAAATGTTCTAGTTAATAATCAAATTGTTAAATTGATAATAAAAATAACCAATTGAAAACTCTAATTATAAATACTATTACTAAAAATATGTTTCTAAAAATACAGGGTGTTACGTTTTTAGGATATTACTTGTTTTTTAATTATTCAATGTACGGAAGGTGTAACGTCAAATATAGCTGTTTCGATCAATCAGAATTTAAATCTTCAATTTGCTTAATTCTCAAGAACAGGAAAACTATATTATTACCTTCCCTTTTTCGCCGTTGATGTAATCAATATTCTATTGATAATAACCTAATCAATAATAAAGAAAATTTACGCTTGCGTTAATAGATAACTATCTAATATTTACAACGTTTGTTTTTGGCTCTCTTTTCTTTATTGGAAATGTTAGGAGGTAAGTATTTATTACTTAAGTTAAAATTTGATTCTCTGCGCCATTCGTAATAATTTAGTAAATAAAGTCTTTTGTTTTAATATGTTATTAATATTATTTCTTACCTTTTTGTTTACGATCTAGTCTTCGTTGTGCGCTGAAATGGCAACGGAATTGAGATTTGCCTTACGCTGCCATGGTACCACTAAGCCTTCCAAAAGAACGGCTTGTAGATCAAGCAGTTCAACTTCCGCAATGGCCGATGATGGACATTTCCATCCGCTAGGATCTTATACATCTTACGGATTTGTCGGCAAAGATCCTTTAAGCTAGATTGTGATATATTTTAATTAATTCAAAGCTTTTGAAGAGAAAGCCATGTGCAATTACGTCAATTCGTTTGGAAATAGGAAATAGGAAGATTTTAAACAAATGGCAAACACTAAAGTATGGACACACTAAGCACATGGATTTCCATTATCAGCGGTACGAAATTAAAAGAAAAGGCTCTCGCTTGCTAAAACATACGCCAATCCCTGTTTAATAAATTTGCATTCTTTTTCGTGGTTTCGTAAGCGTCCATTTTTGGTAGCAAAGCTTCACTTGTTTCAATGGTAGGACAATAGGAAACCACGAATTCCCGAAACAGTTGTAATGAATTAATTAAGCAACTTGTGGAGTACGGAGTGTGCCGATATTTTAGAGTCTGCCATGCTACCCCACAGTTCTCGCTACTATTATTGTGGGGCAGTGCTTCGAAAATATCCTTGCAATTCTCATATTTATCTGTGGTCCAATTTAATAGAGGAAGAACCAAATAGGAAGCTTTGAAATATTAAACTATATCACCATATCAAAGTTCGACCAGTATTTTAAAGATATTTTAAATATTAACTTTGTACGGGAATTTTAAAAAATACAAAGTCATGGTATATTAGCTACCCATCGTGTGTAACGTACCTGCAATAGACTTTATCTCGCAACGAATATTGCTTAAATTTTTTTCTGAAATAAACAAATAAATTGTAATATGGCGGTGAATTTAACAATTATTTCTTCCTTTGTTTTATCATCTGACAATTTGCAAAATATTAAGATTAACTGGTACGTATAGTCATTCTCATCCATCTCACCACCTGAAAGAACATTCAAAGATATTACTTCATGTACTTAGTTAAGAAACGTCCCAGAGATATCAATGTAAATATTTTCTTCTTTATCATGTATGTTGTGGATGTTAAATGTAAGATATTAAATAATAAATAAAGGAAACACATTTGTAACAGTAATCCCATCATCTTAAAGATAAGAGAATAAAACTTTGAACTAGTCTGTTTTTCAATAAGTTGTTTTATTCGTTCCAAAACGACACAAATCCCATTCTCCATCATTTCTACTTTTAGTAGATATACACTGCCGTTCAGTGAAGTTCGGTCATACAATAAAAATCTATTATATCACACTGTATACAATTATTAATACGTAAAATTAGAAAAATATTAAGCATGCACTCTTTTCTAAGGGATTAAAGCCATAAATTATTATGTAAAGTAGAAATATTGCGACAACCACAATAAAGTCCCTTTTATTATCATTCCAAGAATTTCTCGGAAGTGCCGATCTTTTGAAACGGGTCGTTTGGGGATTATTAACGAACAACACATTTAGGAAATATACCGCAGTATCATTCTTGTTTATTTATCACAGGCGTAAAGATATAAATTTGCTTCATTTTACTGTTAAACGTGTGTCGGTGTGCATCTGTCGTTTTTGCGCGAAAGTTTTAAGAAAATTTACTTCAAAATGGCACGTGGCAAGCCTACCAGTGTAGAAAAACGTTCACGCATTATTACGCTATTTGAAGAAGGATATTCGGGGCGACAAATTGCTGCAAAAATAAATATGAGAAGTTCAACAGTAAATGACATCGTAAAGCGATATCAGATAACTGCTATTATAGAAAATCGTGTTTGTCCTGGAGCATCTAGGAAAACAACAAAAGCTGAAGATTTGAGAATTGTATTATTAAGCAAACGCAATAGAAAATTAACAGCGCCACAAATAGCAGCCGAAGTCAATCGCGGCCGTGAAGAACAAGTTTCGGCGAGTACGGTAAAACGTCGACTTCAACAAGCCGACTTTCATGGACGCATTGCCATTACGTCGGGGCAACAGAGCAGAACGGCTACAGTGGCCCCGTTCTCATCTAGATTAGTCATTAGATGATTGGAAACACGTGCTTTGGAGTGACGAGTCAAAGTTTGAGGTTTTTAGGCAAAATCGACGAGTTTATGTCCAAAGATCTAAAACCGAAAAGTGATCCCGAACTGCATTGTGCCTACAGTCAAACAAGGGCGTAGTTCTGTGAACTTATCGAAAGAATGCCTAGAATAGTTCGAGCGGTGATTAACAGCAAAAGAGGTTTTTTCGATGAAAAAAAAAATAATGTTCAGTATGTTATATTAAGCCAGAATAACTTTTTATTTATTTATTTTTGTCTTTTTTTACCTGTACATACAATAAAATTGCATTTTGTTTTTAGTTTCGTTTGTTTCTGTAACCTTTTCATGTTTTTTACCAACCGACCGAACTTCTCTGAACGGCAGTGTACAACAAATATATGAAAATAAGAATTAACACAAATACTAAGTACGAGAATGGATTAGTAAATACTAGCATTACTGATGAATTCTGATGGACACAGCTATCGTGCACCATCCAGTGCAACGTGACCATTCATTCTCGAATTATGAATTCTACGCAGTACTAAAAAAATACTGGAAAAGGACTGAATTAAAAGAAAATCCTCTCGCTGCTACTCTTTTTTTATTTCTTGAGATAGTGGACCTCTACTGTTAAATAACTTATCAATCTGAAGCAATAAAACACTTTATTAAATCAACGTATAAATACGTTGACTGTATACAGCTACAACATGCACAAATTTCACAATATTTATCGTTAGTCAACCAACGGATACTCGTATTGGTCGACGAGCAATTCGAGTTTTGTTTCCTTTCCACTCTATATTTTTGTTCGTATTTACACCTCATCTCCAGAAAAGTAGATAATAATTAGATGGTTAAACGCAAAACAAAAGAACCTAAAAATATTCCGCCGCCCTATTTACACTGTCGCATGGAAGTCTCCCAGCCTGCCCGTCAACAATGGGAAATACGTATATATGCACAGCATTGTCTATCTCAAATGTCAGGGCTCTCGCAGACCTTTCACTAGTTCCTCACATAGTTACGTTTGGAGCGATTGTGAGGCGTAATTTTTATTGATTCGAAGTATCTTAATCTTATCTTCCTAAAAAAAAAAAAAAAAAAAAAAAAAAAAAAAAAAAAAAAAAAAAAA
>LR736862.1:8956157-9057428 GCA_902654985.2 Oryctes borbonicus
AAAAAAAAAAAAAAAAAAAAAAAAAAAAAAAAAAAAAAAAAAAAAAAACGATATAAAGCAGTACAAGTGGAACTAGAAGCCAACAATCCAGTAAAGGAAAGGAAAGGAAATATAAAGCAAATACATAATTATTACTACTGACTAAAATAAACAAACAGCTTATTTTAGTTAAAACGAAACTTCTCAATAGTGTAATAAGCTTATTAGAACATCTGTTTTGCTAATTTGCTTTTTAAATAACTTGCCCGATTGACTTTTATAATCAGTTATAAAGTTCTTCGCCCATATACCCGGTGTGAAAAGAACTGCCAAAGACAGCAGCCAGTTTTTCCGATGATACCCAAACGTCCAGTAGCGACCGTAGTACAGTAGCAAATTGGAGAAATAGAAAAAATATCATATCACACATAAAATTCGCATTCATATGTCGTCCTACCACTAGAACACAGGTACCTTGTAAAGGGTCCAAGGGACCTAAAACCTAAAACCTTTACACAAAAAACTTCATATCTGGGGTCGTCCAAGACATATCATCTACAGATTCGATATACACAAAATATGATTCTACCACTGGAACACTAATGACTTACAAAGGGTTTCAGGGATAGTATACCTACCACCCTTATATAAAAAAATTATAATCTCAAAATTTCCTATAAAGTTACTGCACAATATCACACATGGTACGTGTGATAATTAACCTTTTCCTTCAAAAGAAGGAATTTTCTAACAGGAATCGGACTTTCTGCCACTACATGGACCTTTACACTCGATAGGTGCCAAGAAGAGATGTGAGAGTGGAGCTGATGACTTATAACTTCGTAAATGTTTCGTTTCCAATTGAAATAACACTCTTTGGAAATTTTTTAAACTCGTCATTATCGATTGCTTTACAAGCTTTTATGTGATACTTGTTTGACATATACAATCGAATTTAATAAAGCATAAGTAGATAAAATTGGTCAAATTCTTTTTTTAGAATACTTACAGTGCTTAAATCTGGCACATTCAAGCAGATAACAAAATTCCGAGACTTGGCCGAGAAGAGACTCAAAAAGCTGTTCAAGCTGTTTACTGAGCTGCTTCAGAGGAATAGCTCCTTTCTGAACAGCTTGAGCAGCTCCCTGAACAGCTTGAACAACTCTCCGAGCAGGTAAAATAGATAATGAAGATAACACATCTGTAATTAACAGCTGTCCGATGACACGCCAATTTTTCGGAATTCTCAGCCCATTCTCGGAATTTCGTTATCTATTTCCGGTTTTCTTCCTGTACTCAGTCTTCCGTATGTCTACTCATCCACCAAAAATACAATTAAATAACAAATAGATTCCTTAGAATGTTTGAACTATTAATGAAACAGCCATAGCATTTCAGAAAAGCAAGATAACTGCTAACATCATATTAATTTTAATTTTCTTTTTCTCTCTTACACGTCTTAACAAAGCAACATTATCTTAATCTTATCGTTTCGACCGATATTCATTTTCGACTTATTCTAGCCTCGTTTCCCATTTTTCTCGATTCTCCAACAAAAATATTGCCCATGCCTTTTACCTAATGGACTAGAAAACGAGAGAATAGCTCCAATTACAACTTAGTTTCCTATTGCATACAACCCTCTGACATTTCGATATGAGCAACACGCCGGGCCGTCTATGTATTTAGGTCCAGGGACGCAGCGTCGTTTCCCAGGCAACTGAGAACTGAGTAGGCGCAGGCTGACCCAAAATCAATGCTCCGCACATAGACTCAATAGGTCCTTATAGCCGCTTCGCGTCCTCCAAGTCGCTTTTGTTTTTGTTAACATCGTTGTTTGAAGTTTTCATAGTTTAAAATGAAGTGTTAACGCGTTAGTTTAAATCTATAAAGGGTGCTAGATGTTGTTGATAGACGCATTAATTTCGTTAAGGATAGATTCATAAACACGCACAAAACAAAGTTGTTGTTTGTTAATCGTCTAAAAAATATTTAAAGATGCGAAAGGAGAGCGAGAGAAAATTATCTTTTGATACGAATTTAACTGATCAAGCTTTGCCGATACCGATACAGATATTTTTGTGGAAGCAAATTAGGTGAGGCTTCAAACATTTGCTTCTAAGTTAAACACGATAGTCAATATTTTTTTTTTAATACTTCAGTCCTTTTATAAGACCAAAACTTGGTAAATTACACGAAGCATCATGTATGGTAAGTCTTATTCGCCAATGTTACCTCCCTTTACTGAAGTTATTTTGATCCCGTTTTTCAGTTTTGTCAGCATGCCCCACATGGCCACCACGAACTAAAAGAAGCATGCAAACTTTTCGAGAAGGTCTTAGTTCAGAATATAGAACATGGACTGAAACCGGATTTAACTGATGCTATAAGATCCATCCCAAGATGGCGGCTAATTCAAGCATCGTTACCTCATGTAATGCATTGCTCTGCCGCTCTTTTATACAATAGGTGATTTCCCAAAATCAAAATCCAATTTAATCTCGTCACCAATCAAATATGTTGTTTAGAATGAAAGATGGTAACATCCAGTCATTGGGCGCGGTTGAAGCGAAACTCCTCTATACTCTTCATTGGCTCATACTCGACGCTGCAGAAGAATGTGCCGACGCAGATTACGAAAAGGGAATCTTCCATTCGTCGCCATTTTATTATCTGTTTTCGATACCAACAATGACGGTATCGTATCCCAAAATTTCTTGGTAGAATAACTTTTTGAAAACGATAAAATTTGCAGTTGTTTGTTTACTTGTTCGCTCCGCTTTGTCAAAATTTGAAAGAATCGGATTTTCAAAATTTCCGTCTTGAGAATGGCTTGAAAATATGGCAGCCGATGTGGGAATTTCGACATCCAGAAGCTGGTTGCTTTACGACCCATTGCAAGCCTAAACCTAAGTACCTTAGCGGAAGAAATTATAGGGGAAAGCAGCAGTTCGGAGGTGTTTTTATAGGAAGTAGGTACTCGTTTGTTTGACTTTTTTTATTCTTTGATTTATGACAATAAATTTTGAAAATATATCAAAACATTTTTTATATATCATAAACCAGCATATATTATGAACAATCTAGACAAAACAATGTGATTATATATTGAATGTTTATTTGCCGCTTGTCACATCATATTTGAAGCCGTGTTGTCATGATGTCGTCGGCTTGGTAAGAAAAACACTTAACTCCATATCAACAAAATTTTCAGGAGAATAAGAAAACTGTTCTGTAAATATTTAAGTGGCTTTATGTCTGTGATTACAGGACCTCTAACAGATCTACAAGGCCGAATAGAATTATAATATTTCAGGTCGTCAAAATTTTTTAAAAATCTGTGGGTAAGGTATTTAGCAACATCGGATGATGGACTTGTTCTTGCTCTTTGACAACAGTAAACATAGTCAAGAGGAAAATTTATTTTAAGATTGCGTATTTGCAGCATGCTCGTGTTCACTTATGTAATACATTTAAACAGATATTTTTGAGTGATAACAATGTTATGGTGACACCATAAGTTCCTGTTTTGTCTTATACATCCATCACTAGAAGAATCATTTCACGCTCTTTGTTTCTATTTATTTTTTGTTCTGCGAAATAAGAAATCATGCTTGAGAATTCAGTCGCATTTAAGTCTCATTTACTCTCACTCCAAACGAAGTAGAAGCCTTAATTCGTTTTTAGAAGTTTTGTTTTAAAATACATTGCTGAAACTGTTGATTTGTCTCCCTCGAAGATTTGTCTTTTTCCTTTTGCTAACGCGCTTCTTGTTTTAAAATCTGATGTAACTGGTATTCTCCTTTTCGTTTTGTATTCTGCATAAGCTTCGCATAAATCCTTATTGGGTGCCAATAATGATACACTCAGCTCTTTGAATATTTTGAATTTTGAATACTTTGAATGTTCTAAACGATGATCGAAGCAGCATTCCTTGAAAACTTTACGCAGCTCAGTTTATGAATGCCAAAGTGATTCAAGATACCTTTTTTTCGCCTTTGTTGGTTCGCTTTTCCTATTAAGCTGATTTGCTTGATCTCATGTTAAAACCAGCGTTTGCTTTGAAGCTAATGTACCCAAAAACATTCTCCTGCAGACTCTGTATGTTTTCGAACTAACTTTTACAAAATACTTCCATGACTAGTTTCTTTTTGACACATTTTGTTCCTCTCTCTTCCTATTTACGTCTCCACATTGCACGTGAGTCTGCGTCTCTCGCTCACCCCAACTAAAAATGTTTGAAACATTTGTAAACGTTCCCGAATTCTAAGGACAGATTTCTTTTTTCCTAGAATGCAATTACATGGATCTGGCAAAAATTTTCCTGGTCTATTAATTGTGTAATTCCAAGTGTTTCCAATGTTCTGTTTTCCTTGATAGAGCAAACCTTTCTCTCGTGTATATTTATTTACATTGCTGGTCCACTCCACAGGTATTTTTGTGTTGTTTCTTGTCTTTACATTTAAAATGTTTGCCTCGACCTTCTCATAACATTTATGTCAGGAGAAATATCGCCTGAGGAATAAGGTCTTAGATCTCCAGTACCATCAACTATATACTCTGCAGAATTACAAGCTTGCCGCTTAGCTAACGCCCACATTCTCTTGGTTCAAAATGAAATCATCCTAGAAAACACAATAACTAAACGGCCATTAATTAAAAAAATTAGAAAAAAATACATCATTTACTTTTTGATCTAAATAGTAACGTTGAATTGACCTCTAAAAAAATTTTTTCGAATGTTTATTTATTTTATTTTATTTTTTACAAGTACCTATTATGATGTAGTTTAAATTCTTAATTTAAAATTTAAACATGTTAAAAATGTTCAATTTTGAAATATAGAAACACGCGAAACAAACTAAATCAAAAAAGAATGGAAGAAAGTTTTCTCCGTAATAGGTAAGACACGTTTCTAATAATTGCATCTGTTATGAAAATTTGTTTATATAAAAAATTGTAAGCTTAAAAGAACATCGCTCAGTTTGTAAGTTAATTTGTAATCCTCCACATAAATATACAAAAAAGCAAAGCAATTATATAATTTTTCATTTGCATATGGCACACTATTTATAAATTACTGTGAATTATTACAACCCCTGTGGAATAACTTACAATGACACTTGAAAATTCGCAATGCTTTATAAAACGAAAGCAAAGTGTGTTTAAAATTATAACGTCTGTTGATGGCTACCAATAGCTATCGACCGTCATTGTTAAATATGCACTATAATTTTTTATAGTGAAATAATGTTCTCTTGAACACCCCTTTTGTGAATTGCATTTTCCTACGAATAGGGTCCTTCTAATGGCTTATTCTGTTTCTGACCAGAATTTAGGCAAAAATTGTGATTCAAACTTAATAAAACTTGGAGAAATTTCTCACAGGAACCAAGTATCGAAAATCTATAGGAAGAAGTGTTACGTTCTCCTAAACATCGCTAGCCGTCTGCTTTTGTGTATCTTTCCTGCGAAGAAGGAGGACAAATTGCTTTAGTCTCTCGTAACACTAGTGTGTATATATAGAAATTGTACTAAAACAATTTCTCTTATAACAATATAACAAAATAAGGTTTCTTTTGCATGGTAAATAACACAAAAGTATCGGTAACATCCGCACCACACAAGTTTCATTAATTAAACGAATGATCCACATTCTCAACCAGTAACCGAATGTGTATCGTTCATATCCACGAAACGGCCGTCCCGGATTAATTAATTAAACTTATGTGGTGCGGAGATTACCGATACTTTTATGTTGTTTACCATACTACGTCACAGTCCTTGCTATCAAAATTAATTTAAATAAAATGTAAACATTTCTGGTAGATAATTTGTAAAACTCTAAGAATTGACAAATACCATTCACTGTAATGCAACCACCAAGTTTTGGCCAGGATGCGCCAATAAAACTGATTAATATGTGGGGAGATTTCAAAAAAGTGGCACTTGGAATTACAATAAATGTTAATTTCGGAATAAATAAGCTTTAAACTTCTCTACTAGATGACGTTAAAACTTTAGTTTGGCTCGTTAAGTGGAGTTACGCGTTTTTCTTACTAAGCCGACGATGTGTAAGTTAAATATACAATATTACGTGTAAAAGCTACAGATTTTCGAAATTATGTACAGGGAGCATATTTTTCTTGTTTTTATCATCACTACAAATCAATAGATGTGTGAGCGACTGTACCAAAATAGGAAAATAGACAACAATAGATCTACACACTATTTTTTTAATTTTCAACAGTTTACAATCCTTATACTTTTCATACACATTTTTTAGTTTGGTGCATTTTATAATAAATTACTTCAAAAATAAACATTAATATGGAAACACCAAAACCTACGCCGATCAAGTGAAAAGTACCTTCCAGTTTCTTCAAATTTAAAGGAATGGCAGTGTTATTAGCTTGACCATAGGTCGTGTAAAAATAAGCCATACTCTTGAAATCCATACGTTGGTCCATCGTAAACCAAGCCCTTATCAAACCACACTCCAAGAAGATTTTGATGTACTTGTCGAAAATTTTCGGAAACGGCGAGTTCTTAGTAAAAGCGAATACTGCGTAATTTACCTGGGTACATTTAGATAAAACCCTCAAATTTATTTTAGCAAACTCATCCAGATAATCTATATCTGTTATGTATTTCTCCGGCAGAGCCTTGACGAAAACAGCGAAATCCTTTTGGTAACGGATTCTATGGTTGACGCCGTCATAGGTGCAGTCATTCAAATAGTTTTTAAACATACCATTTATTGCCGAGTTCAATGATACTTCTACGGTTTCCTTCACGTAATTTCCTAAGCCGCCCCAGTGAATATTTTGCCTTACCATGTCTTCGAAATCATTAATAATCATGGTTAATTTAGGATAAGTGAGAACCGTGGTATATCCAGCTGAATAGCTAGTCGTAATTATCAAAGCTGTCAAGCACCAGAAAGTCCAAATGATCCTAAAAGCTAGAAATGTTGCTGGAGGAAAGCTAGGCACGTTCAAGCACAGCATTTTAAAAGCGTGTTCCGTAGAATACAAATAATTCAAATAGGAACTCCTCCTGCTCAAATTTAAGTACACCTTGGCGTACAGCGTTACAAGTAAGGCCACGAAAAGACTCGCAACTACAATGATGATCCAGCACTCGAATTGTATTGGTATAAAGACGTAGGAGACCTTTTCATCGATGTAAGGCTTTGGGACCAGAAAAGTGCCACAATGTTGACTGTATGGGAATGAAACCTCAAGTCCCATACTATAGATAACCTCTCGCCATTGCGAGCATACTGCCAAGTCCACTTTATCATGGAGTAAATCTGTTTGCATCGATCCATACGGGATCTCAGTCTTGTAGTCGACATACCTTACAGCCCAATTTTTAGTAACTGCTTTGAAGATATCGATGTCAATACCGCGAAAGGTATTGCGTTTGGTTCTTATGGCGAAAGGTGGACAATGAGCTACCGCCACGTTGAAGGTCCAATTGATAAAAGTAGGTTCCCAAGCGCGATATTGGAAGAGTTCTTCATGAAAGTACATTGTATTGTTATCGAATTTAGCTACTATTGCTTTATTGCTTAAAGAAATTATTTGACTTTTTTGAGAAGGTGTTGTTGTCTCATTGCCAATAGCTTCTGGTTGATAAGGATGGAAATTTTGAAAAATTAAAATATCGAATCCATATTTATCGGTAGCCAACGCAAATTCTTTTTGATCAAAGTTACCTTTCCCTTGGTAAAAGATTAGAATCCGTGAATGTGTTCTGAATTGCCACCTATCCTCCTTTGATGATCTCGTAAATAATTTTCTTATATTTTTAAGGTTATTAGAGACAACTACGTAATACCTCGAACAAAGAAGAAACTCTAAATTATTTCCTTTTATTGTAGCATCAACCGTGGGAATGCTCAATTCCATTATTGCTATCTTTACAAAATCGCACTCATTTACCATGCCGTCGCAGAAAAATTTAATGCAATCATCACTCTTGATTGACATGTTTATAACGTTCAACGTGAATTCGTGATAACTATCCGAACTAATGACTACTGCTGTGTAAATTAATAACAATACGTGAGGCTTCATATCGTCAACTGTCTAGATAATAGCTTTTCAGAGATGTTATATACACCTTAAGCGTGTTAAACCGTTTCAATCGATACGTTTACATCGGTAAATCCAAAGTTCGTGAAAGCTTCGAATTTGAGGACATTTAAAATGATATAGCGCCATTGATATTAAATTTAGATAAGCGTAGTTTTGGGGAGGCGTATACAAAGTGGTTTGATTGGTTTGTAACGGTACTTTTTGGCTTTTAGAGCTATTAGGTAAAAAGTATTAATGATACTTAATATAATAGTTTGTGTAAAATTACTTGTTCGGTCATTAGGCGTACACAATTGTGTGATGCCTGTTAAAAGTAGTAATTTTATACGCCACCAGTAAAAGAATATACTGAGTATAGTAGATTAGATCCTGTTAAGTTGATTATTTTGGCAAGCCTTAATCCCCAGGAATTTTCAGGAAAACCATCCGGTGATCCATTACATGAAAGTCCTCCAAGTCAAGGAGGAAGCTCATTCTTCGACCATACACCTATGTCTTCGAGTACGGTCACCGTCACAGCTACAATAACAAAACCCAATGACGACGATGTAAATTATAAACTTTCTCAAGGGTTTGGTTTAAAATTGTCTTTTCTAAATATTGCAGGGAAGTTGGGTGTCTTCACCGAAAGATACCGTTTTTCCAGAAACTATTCCAGAAGAGAGTTCTAGCACTGAAGAGGAACACGTCGTAATATTTAGGTTGCCTTCCCTACACGAATCAGACGGTTTCTTACGAGATCCTTCGATATATACTGTAAGATTTTAAGCAAGATCCATTTTGGATTACATCCCTCGTCCTTTTCAGGCTGAAACTAGCATTTTTCAATTAGCCATGAGAAAGAATGGCACGGGTAAGGCTAATTTCAAAGTCGAACAGGTTACTGCGATTTCGGTGTCTGACACTAAGCAAGGTAAAGCGTCCACGCCCACAACTCACAAAGTTAGGTAATTCAGCGAATTGCAGTCGTTTACCTTATAACAAATCTAATTTCGCACATTTAGTTCGCCAACTGAAAAAGATTCTTCGGCAGATAGCAGCAGTAAGCATGCTTCAACAACCGAAGGAGCAGCCGCAGATGCTCAAGATGCTGAAGGCTCGAAAAGGAATTTAATTAGTGCATACGCAGCTGATGTTACAGCAGCTACGTTTTTGGATGTAGCCGTTCTACGTTGTTTGTTTATAACGCAATGGCAAGAGGAGGGAGTATACTGGGCATTACATTACATGTACAATAGGTTGTTGTTGTTCATTTTTCTTTTTCTCGCATTATTTAAGGTTATTGGTTGGTTCAAATTTAGATTACGCGATATTAGCGAAGAAACGGCTTCGCAACTACAACCTAGACGAAGAAGCAATTCTTTACCCATTCCAAAAATCGAAGTATCAGTTTACCAAGGCGCAGAGAGCAAGAAAGCGGAAAATAAGGATTTTATAGAAGTTCCTGAACCTAAAGATGTATCATTATTGGCAGGTAATCTACAATAAATTGTACGACAAGTAATGCTGGATAATTATCCTTTCAAATCGAAGAGTCGCCATACTGTGTCCAAAAACGAGGCGAAGATTCGCCTCATGTTAGAAGAGCCAGCGAGAAGACCAAGAAAAGGATGAAGATGGCGGATCTGAAGGCTTTCGTCGAAACCAAACTTTTATCGAAATCAGATAAGGCATTGGAGAAAATCGGTCAGGATGAGCCCAAGCTTCTTAGGAACCAAGCGGTGGGTTCGAGCCTTATGGTTAATGTATGTATACTGTCATCTTTCTACCACTATCCGCTTATTTTAAATAAGTAGTAACTGAATGCCGTCAAAAAGATTTGATTGCGTTTTGAATTGGTTTGTGTTCAATGTTGTTTCAAATACCAGATTCAGCCAAAGAAAGTTGAACAGTTATTGGTTGAATCTAGTTATAATATCCAAACACTTTCCTCGACACTTTTCTTTCTTGTACACTAAGTGCACTGAATTGATTAAAAGTCTGTTTGATACGCCCCTTTTAGCTTGGCTTCTAACTTCTGGTTTAAAATTACATAAATCAAATTACCATTTGCTCTTTTAGGAATACCATCGAAGCTTGGATACTGGCGACGAACATCTAAGCAGGCCATCTTCAGTACGTTCCAAAATGTTTGAACCGTTACCAAGTAATCTGGTCAAGGGCAAAAGTATGCCTAGTCTGAGGTACGCCAGATCATAGCAGTTGCTTATATTCCGCTTTTTTTGGGCGCATTTTTATGTTTCTTAAACTTACTGCTACTACTACTCACCACTCAGTATAGACTTCTTAGATATTAAACGTTTAAATTTTTGTCGCCCCCCTACTCTTTTTGATGGATAAGTATAAACCACTTTTACGCCCTAACAAATAAGTACATCGATACAAGTAGAATTGACCAACGTAGTTCAATTACAACTGGATAAATACGTTTTACCAGTAGCGGTGGGTGATGAGGTAAACAGGAAGACGCGGATTCCTTTGTTTTTCTTGCATATTATGTAACGAGAACACACGAGGAAATCGATTCTTCCGCTTACGCCATCTCCTATTGCTGCTGCGTTTTGGTATAAGTATAATAAGGACAATAAGATATATATAGCTTTTTTCTAATACCCTCTTATTTTAGAATAAATGGAGATAGTTTATTGTTTCTAGATAGTGTATTGTTCGAAAAATTACAGGAGCAGTTTTTATTTTGCTTTAATTTAAATGCTATGTTTTGCGAAGGAAATCCAAAACTAGCGCAATTTATAAGATTTACTTTTAAAATCGACATGAAAAATTTCAACGAAATCAAGAGTTAGTGGCGCAATAAATCAACATTCGAAATGATCCCAAAATCCTCAATAAACCCTCTGAAATTAAAATTTCGTCTGAAGCAACAGCTTGTACTGACTTCTCTTTGTCACCATGTATATTGGCCTTTAAAAAAAGTAGGCCACTCACTTATTGTAATCTAGTCTGTATTCAAATGATTACGCGTAATGTATGAGGATATTGCGTTTAATTGAAATAATCTTCATAATTACGATGTTGTAAATCGATAAAAGCTGCCCCTTTACCTTTTCGAGCAGCAAACGTTGTTACTGCATAACTCTTAACTCTTTTATGTCATTCGAATGCGGGGCTATCGCGATTTATTGCTGAGATACTCCTCAGTCATCCATCCAACCTGTTTATCTAGCCGCTAATGGAGACGTAAACGAGTTAAATGTGATGTGAAATGCACCACTTTTTACCACTACCGTTATTCGCTGTTAGATGTATTTTTGTGCTACCGTTTTTTTTTTAATTATTTTTTACTTTCTTTGTCATGTCTGTATGTTCTTACACTATGTTCTATCTCTCTGTCTCTCTCAGCTGTTTGATAGATGAATTAGCAGCCGGTGGGTAAGTAATATATGTTCTCCTTCTTCAGATTATCGTATATCTTACTCGACCACATGTAGATGTCGGAACACACATAATTTATAGCATTTTTCCACGCAATCTATTGAATTGAATGAAACTTTATTGCGTTAAGATACTATAACACAATATGGTTTCCTCTGAAAAATCTTATCGGAATAGCTACAAAAAATATTTTTTATATTCATCTTCTTTCCTTGCCCAACAATCTAGATACATCGGGGAAATACACTGGGAGAAGAGAAGAGCCACAAGAGCAACGCCTCCATCTCAACCTATGGCAAATCCCATAATAACTGTAACTGAACATACCCCAACGCCATCTCCAGACTTTCTCAAAAGACAGGTATAATCCTAAAATTAAAAAAAAAAGCACCTAGAAAATTAAGCTAAACCAATCATTTAGGGATCAGTAGATAGTCAATTGGATGCAATAAGTCTTACTGGCGGAAAACTAAGTAACGCCAAAGAAAGAAAATCGAGCTTAACAAGATCTCAAACCGATTCAAATATAACTTACACTGCCGATGATATTCCAGAAGCCCCCGGTTCATTTTGTTATATCACCAAGGAAGGTGATATCGATATACAGGTGGTATTAAAGGTGAGAATATTATAACTTCCAAATAATTACCTTTGATACAAATAAATATCCTGCAGGCTACCCATGCGGCATCTCTTCACGATAACGTTGTTTGCACGTTAAGAGTCTTGGAAGTCATCTTGAACTTGGTAGACTTGCTGATGGATATGGGCGTTTTAAAGCAATTTTTAAGGGATGAAGCACTAGGATCCGTATCGACACCTTTGGGCGATAGGGCAAGTGAAAAAAGCGCTAAAACTGAGAGTGCACCGCCACCTCCAACTAGTGACGGGGATAAATCCACTAAACCTGTGACGCCTCACCGAGTTATAATGAATATTATTGTTAGGTTGGGAATAGATAAATTTTCCACGATTATCATAGAAAAATTTTTCTCTTTTTAGGGTTTTAAAACATCTCGGTTGTCCGCATGGTTGTGCTGATGGGCAACGAGGACCAGCCGCTGAATTTCTCCGTACGCAATGCCAGAACGTACTCGGGAAGTTGAACAGGGCCAGTAATAAACAATTCTCGAAATTCCTACGAGACTACGTCCGTTATCAATCGTTAAACGACATTTTAGATTTCTTCCACGCTTACGTTGGATTCTGCGTTGATCCTAGTTCGCTGTTGTCGCCCCTTAGTAAGTTTCCATGTTGTCTGCTGACATAGAACAGTCTTTTTTCAATTTTTTTTTCAACGTAAACCTAACCCATACACAACCCTTTTATTTTTGTATAAAGGAGTATACCTTTCGTTACTCATACAAGCCTTTACTGAAGACTTAGCAAAAAATATGTTATTGGATAAATCAAATAGATGCATCAGCAATTTTTTCGTTATTGAATTTGCTACGTATCGTTTTGAAGCTTCGCTTTTTGATTTTTCATAAGTCCAATGTGCGCTTTGGACTTATGAAGCGATCTAGAAACACGTGAAGTTCGGATTTGTGGAAAATTCTTTTTTTTTTTGCTAACTCTAATATATACCTAATCTCTGTGACTATAACACTTGTACATAATCCAATTTACACACGATACTCTCTCTCTCTACACTTTGTACTTGTTAGTCATTTAATTTTATCTGGTGATCATGTGTTTCTTAAATGTCCAAATATCATTCGTACTTCACCTTGCAAAACTAGAGTGCTATGTGCTATGCTGTGCTCCATTTGATGACTGGTCTTGTTTATTATTGTACATTAACTGTCAATGTTATGGATACTTAGAGTAGTAGTTTTTTGTAATACCAGTAGACAAAAGTACCAAAGCAAAAGAAAAACGTCATTGAACCGTTGAAAAAACGACTGCAGTTTTGATACGCTACTCAAAATGCTTAAAAATTCCTGCGAGAAGAAGGAAGTTAAGTGTCCGAATAAGTCCAAAACTCAAGTCGGCCTTTTCAACGGTCAATACGTTGCGACATAATCTTTCGTCATCAGACCAGAAGCGGGGCTCTAGCAAGTCACCTGACACTGTCTCGCAAGGTGGTCATTCCACGAACTTTGACGCAGGCGTAGGTGTAGGAGGAACCGGCAATATTCGCGGTGTTGAAGGCCAGATCATCTCCAGCGTCTTCAAGACATTGGTCACTAAGCTGGTGAATTCTAGGGAATTAAAGAACCCGGATCACATGGTATGCACGCGTGGAATTTTGTTTTAATTTCGCCTATAACGCTTGGAGATTTTAGGGCAATTACTGTGACGTGAGACAACTCATGACGTACATCAAAGAGGGCCACGGAGGTGTATTTAGACGTGTAGTTTTAAGCGCACTCATTGATACAGCTGACCGTCCTAGCAAGAAAGATCAAAATATTCAAACTACTAGAGTCATAAGGTAAAATCCAATTACGCTTCCAACAATATGGTTTACCATCTGTTCCCAGGCATTTCCACCCTGCAGAAGTAGTGGAGGAACCTGCGGCGGAAGTACCACAAGATACTACAACCTATCCAGTTGACGATAAAGGAACAAGAAAGCTACTTTTCAAAAAACGAAGTACTTCCTCAACTTGTGCGGTAAGCTTTCGAATTTCTGAAAAAGGAACTTTAGTTTCTTGAGTAACAAGCAACCCTTTGGATTTCTCTTTAGAGCTTGCTAGAAACAGAAGCTGAAGAATCTTCCAAAGTTAGTCAAAGCCCTTTGAGCAACCTACGTAAGAAGCACCACATTCTTACGCCAAGACAGAGTGAAAGGGCTTTAGGGATTTCGGAGCCATCTACGTCTAAACAAAAATCAAAGTCTAAGCTTGGAGGAATAGGTAACCATTGAAAAAATTTTTTTACATATAAATGCTACTTTTACATTAAAAAATACACAGTTAATTGGTTTAAAAGAGGTGAGGGACCGGCTGAATCATCTGATAACCACGATAGCAGTGATACTATTACTGATACAACCAGTTTTGTCAGACAATCTGGTAGTAAACAACAGCAGCAAAAAGGTCCAATCAAAAGTAGTAGCACAGGGTATAAAACTATTTTACAGGAAGAATCCCCGTGCATAAGAATTATATCTTTTTAGTAACGTGGGTCAAACACTGCAAAAAGCTAAGAAGCGAGTGGAGGATAGATTTTCGAAATTCGTCCTCATAAAAGGCAAGAAGAAAGATAATAGCACTGAAGATTCTCCTGGAAGCTGTACGTCAAAATTCTTTGACCAAAATCTGTTAATTTCGCTTATAATTCTTAATTTTAAGACTTAAGCAGGAAAAATTCCATGGACTTCGGAGAATCATCGCGGGAATCGGAGTTCGTCATTTTAAAAGAGAGAAAATTAGTATCTATCAGTCCAGTCTATATGGGCATGCAAAGGTTATCCTTCCTCCTAGAAGCTTGCGCTCCAGGGACAGTTCCAGATGCTCAACTATTAGCGGCATCCCTAGACCTAGTAAGACCCAAAAGACTTTTTAGGAAACCGATTTAATTTAAGGTTTTTACGACTTAATCAGCCACATTCAGCTATTGTAGCAAGAGCAGCTCTACTTCTAGAGTGCTCATATTTCGTCCACTGCTGCAACAAGGGCCAATGGCCATCTTGGATGAAGCTGTCGTTCCCTATGTTCCGACCATCCGGTCCGCTTCCGGTAAGATCTGGAAGTAACTCGGCTACTAGGAGATCGCATATCATGCAAAGAACAGCCGGTAAAATGTTCTATCAGTGGGCGGAGGTAAGATCAATTTGTATACTTTAAATTGCGTGAATCGGTGTAACATTCCTATAAAGGCTCTTGGAACTCGGTTGGATGAAATGTTAAATGAAGACAAGCTCCTAGAAAGCAGTATTAATGCATTGGTCGTGGATGAAAATAAACAAAAAGATCTACTAACTCAAGACGAAGAGGAAGATTTCCTAGATGAAGGTATGGGAATAATCATGGCTACATTTATTTCGAATATTACTTTACAGCAAGCATCAATACTTACGGGGCAAGTTGTCCAATGGCACTACGATTAATAGCATGCCATCTATTAATGGAAATAACCTCATTTTTACGGGAAACTTACCAAACATTGCCTAAACTATCTAAAATGCAAGGCAAAGACCGTCCTGCTCCTTGGGAAAAGCTGTACAACCGAGAGGCCAACAGAAGATGGAGCATGGCATTATCTTCAATGGGTCACTCCCAAGCATCTGCTCAAAGTTTGCAATCCATAGCTGGTGATCGTGATTCTACACAAACCGAAAGGAAAATAAGCTTCGTTTTACACGAGCCCGACAACGAATCTGAAGGAAGTAGCAATACAACTATCACAATGCAAGTTAGTAAACTATACCCAAAATGTCTTGAGTTAACATTTTCATATTTAACACGTTTGTTTTTAGGGAGAGGAAAGCAAGAAGATGTCTCAATCTCGACCTCCGCTACTGCGCCGAGGTCCTGGCATTGGAACTGGAGGATCGTTCAAGCGCAGAAGCTTGAAGTTACGTCGTGGGACCAAAGAAGGAAAGGAAATGGAAGCAGAATGTAAGAAACGATGATTGAAAGATATCGAAATGACCTCTCAGATGTAGTATTTACAGGGAAACTGCATGAAACTGTTAGGAGAACCGATTCTATTCAATCCAAAAGGAAAGTTAGCTCATTGTCGGATAGAAGTGACACCTCAGAGCCATACATAATGGGAGAGATCAGCGGAGAGGAGTCACCGGGTATACTCAGCGATGATCAACCACCGGAGAGTCCCAGTGACAGCAACGATACGGAAGATACAACGATGCCGTGGCTAAAGGTAAATCTTTAATTCATAAATCGAAAAGGAAATACAATTCTTTTTGGAAGGTTATGGTCCAAGTTCCAAATTCGTTGAACTTTTATTGTATCCATCAGAATTTCTGCCACCCATACTGCTATAGGCGCATCATGAGGAGTTGCTCAAGATTAATCAAAGCTGTCAGGAAGGTTATCAGATCAAATTTGGAAAATTTTGACAATTTTAAGAAGTTGTCTGTATTTAGGTGTACGGAGAAGAATTCGGTATATTGGATGACAAACTCAATATGGACTTTGAAAGTAAGGGCCAGAAAAGGAAAAAGGATAAAGGACAGAATAGGAAGGTCTCTGATCAAACTAGTTCGACAATATCTCCCATCAGGAGAAAGGATAGTGTTGGTAAACGTGATAAGTATGTCAAAATTAATGTAAGCTATGTAAGCTAATGTAAGCACTTTCAAATAGGATCGATGGTTCTCAAACTGGTAAGCTAAAAGATTCTACGCGAGATATTGCAGATTCCGATATAGATAAGGACAATACGAAGAGTACTTCGGAAAGTGCGCCAAAAGACCCTCCGCCAATTCTGAAATATATAAAAACACAGGTAAAATAAATCTAAAACTTCGTTGCTTATTATTAAAATGGAATGTTTTCAAGGTGAAGGACGCTTTTCACAGTCCTTTTGCCGCTTTGTTAAAAGGAGCTGTAATTTTGTCCGAAGAGCACTTCTTAGATGTTATGTCTGTAGCTTGGGAATTGCTCTTAGAATGGAATAAGGAAGTCGTAGCAGCCGCAGCATCTATTTTCATTTTAGCGGCTGTTAAATGTCCTCAACAAGTTACAGAATTGATGCAACATGGTTTAACTCATCCCGAAACTACCGTTAGGATTAATTCTATATTAAGGTAAGCTGTATGTTGCAAAATACTATTTAGAGGCACTGTATCTGTATGTTAATGTAATTATTGCTTTCAAGTGGCCTGTAGGATATTCAAATACCTCGTTTTGTTTGTTACGCGAGCGCAAAACAGAGCTCTTCAGTATCGATCTGCATACTTTATTTATTTCCTTAACAGCATGACACTCAACGTCTATTAAAGCAAGTGTTTGATGACCGTTAAAATAAAGACAATAAGCGGTAATGGGTACTTAAATAAATGGAAATATTTCTAGAAAATGTGCCTTTCTTTTAGTTGAATATTAAACAAAATATATTCACTTGATTTAATTAGGCTTCATATATTCCAGGTTTCAAGTCCTTTGGAAGTCGCGCTACCAGCCCTGGCCAAGGATGGAAGAAAACGCTCACCTTTTATTTAAAGTATCACCTCCAGGTATAGAATTCACCCTACCATCCCCCAAAATCGGCATAGAGTCTTTAGACGTGGTAGACTCACCTTGGAAATTATTAGTCAAGACTAAAGTGGAGGAAGTGACAATAAATCAAGAACGACATGTAAATGACTTTCCCAATAAAAAGAATCTTTAAATTCCTTGGATTCGTTTTCAGCGATCCTTAGTCACCGCAACAAAGACCAGGAAGAAGCAGCAAACGGAGTTGATCAAAATGGCTCTGCAAGCTCAAGATGATAAGAAGCGCGAAGAAAGAGAAAAATTTTTGATAACAACTGTGCCTATTACCATACAAGCCGCGCATGAGCCTAGTTTGAACCATGTTACCGAAGAACACGAGGAAGGCAATATAAAACATTTGTAGGAGAACAAATAACTCATCATATTGATGATTTTTCTTTTGTAGTTCCTGTAACCAACGATGAAGAACAACTGGAAGGTCAACCTAGGAATACTGGCCATAATCTTCAATCAGCACACAGCCTCTTTCCGTCTTGTTTATGTTCAGCGTCAGTGCAGATTATCAATTTGCTAGACGATGCTGCTGTTTCAGCGGATGGCTGTGCGGTCTATGAAGTTGCTTACCAGGTGTGTTTCGCCATCTTCTTTCCAGATAGATCTGAACCAGTGAAAGTTCAATTTTAGGTAATATGGTGTTGCCTAGTTGAAGACTGTGCTCTCTTCTTACGCTACGTGCTCGAGAAGCTAACTCGGGAGAAACAAGACCAAATGTTCAAGATCCTAAGACATGTCATCAGGTTTATTCCCAAATTGCCCCAACAGGCTGCTTTCGCTTTGTATAACTATATCATAGGTTACGTTATGTTCTATACAAGAACTCCACACGAAGATGGTCAAAAGTTGATTGGAACAGCGTTGTCTTTACTGTGGATGGTAATTTATCCTTTGCACGAGAAAAGAGAGTTGTTAATTCAAAGCATTTAATGATTATAGATCGTTCATAGTGTCCACGGGATCATGTTCAAGGACCTTAAACAGATACTAAGGAAAGAACAGTGTGATGCTTCAATTCTCCTTACAGCAAATGTACCATCGGCTAAGAAAATTATTGTACATGGACCCCAAGGTTATTACCTTAATGGAAATAATTTCATTCAAGTTATTAACCTTCTGCTCATAGATCCGGATGCCGGAGGAATTCCTTCTCAGTTTCCTGTTCAAGAAGACACGCAGTTTTGCCAGATTTTGCGCGAAGCTTTAGATTTCTTTGGAATTGACGAAAATCGCCACAAGGAATATTTCTTAGTCGATTATAAAACTCGTATGTTATTTACTTTTCTTTTTCATGCTGAACCTTTCCCCAATAAATTTGAATTCCCCAGATCAAATTCAGAACCCATCGTCATACGTGCGGGACTATTACTTTTTCAAGAGGTCGCAGTATCCTCAATTGGAATTAGTACATATGAAACTAGAAGATGCTTTTAACGCTCTCCAAAAACAGGAGCTGAATCATAAGTTCGTAGAAATCGGAAAAGTTCTCTTGACATGGGCTATCTTGAAGAACGTCGATATGGTAACGAGGATCCTCTACAAAATCACTTCTCTTAAGTTCTGCAATTTTTATTTAGGTGGTTCAAAGGGTGGTATTCTTACACGAAGAGCTAATGAAGCTGCCTTCGTTTCCAAGAAAAGCTTTAGAATCTGATCTCGAATTATATAAAGGTGGCGAGCTTGGGAAGGTAAGAAATTTAACTACATCATAAAAATAACAAAAATTTTACTATGAACTACTTCAGATGCTATTGGGTCTGGATGTTTTGCACAAATTCATGTGGGTTCGTCTTATAGCCAGGATGTTTGAAGCCATGGCAGGAAATTTTGCATATTCAGGGGATATCCATTTATTCCTCAACGTCTTAAATGGAGCTGTCATACTACATTCCGAAGATGCTTGCATTTTGAGATATGTTATGGCGACTTACATCAACGCTGCTTTCCATTTTAAAAACATCTTCGCAACTAACGGGTAAAGCCCAAAAAATTAAAGAGTCTATGGACGATTTGTAAATTTTATTTTTAGTTACTTGCTAATAATGCCAACCCTTTTGAAAATATACTCGAACCATCAGACCAACAAACTAGTAACAACCACAGTCGAATACGCAGTGAAGCAATTCTATCTGATGAATAGAAAACCGTTCATTTTGCAAATGTTCGGCTCAGTTTCGGCCATGTTAGATACAGATGAGGATGGAACTTATGGTGACGCTCATAAGGTTTACAAAAATATCGCATATTGTAAAATGCTGCATTAACACGTTTTCCTTGCGTTTTAGATCCAATCCAGTTGCCTTTTCAACTTGCTCTTGAGCCTGGAGACGCCATCACCTGATCCTTTAAACATAGCCGAGCTGGTTAAACAAGAGAAACCACTAAAAGCAATAGATTTTTGTTACCACGACGAAAATGAAATGGTCACCATTTTAGATTGTATATCTTTATGTGTTATGGTTGTGTCATATTCGTCAGAGAGTACGAGGGGGTACCAAATGTTGGTAAGACTAAAATATTTTAGAGAAAAACAAAATATGCTGACAATTTTTATACGACCAGATAATACTTGAAGCAATTCTTCCTTGTTACGTACAACATATTCAGCTACCAACTTACAACAGAGAAGGGAAAACCGAAAGGGAGATTATCCATCAATTAGCGGTTGCCATGAAGACTCTGGTTAATAATTCTGAGTCACTGACTAAGTAACCCATTTTAAATCGATTTAACTTTTTAATCACAGTATTTTTTATGTTTTAGGAGCTATAACGGTCCATATAGATCAAGTCCAGAACACAAAGGCTCCAGTCAAAGGAACTACAGCAGAGGACCATATTCACCAGGATTCGACTTCGAAGATGAATCCCACTCGAAGTTCATGAGTGAGCACTCCCGGGCGAAGAGTATGTACGAGCACGACGTTGAAGATTCCGAAGTGCTGAGGGCTGGATATAGGAGACCGAGGGATGTTCTTCTAAGTCTAGTTGGTGAGTTCATGTGCAGGGCTACAGTTCGCCTTCAAGAATTGAATAAGAGGAATAACCACGATGGAAAAAATGTGGACTTGCTAGATATAAGGTCGCATATTGTAAGTATCAAAAATATTTAAGGATACAAGTTGGTAATATTGCAAATTTTACAGCGTTTAGCTGATATCGCTCATAGTCTATTGAAAGTTTCACCCTATGATCCGGAATCAATGGGTTGCAGAGGGCTTCAGCATTATATGAGCTACATTTTGCCTTCGATTGATTGGGCTAACGATGCCATGAGACCTGCTTTGGTGACCATTCTAAGAAGATTAGATAAAGTTTTCCTGAAAATTTCAAAGAAACCATCGATTAGAGTAACCATCGGAATTATTTTGGTAATTGTTTTGATCTATGTTACTCCTTTTTAGAGAAATACGGATTGGGACGCAGCTGCTGGTTTACTGAAAGGAATCTATGATACTATGATGAAGTACCCATACATTATGCATTGGCAGCATATTAAAGCTTTGATAAATACAGTTCAAGTAACATCTTCCATACTTAGTTGCTACGATTATGCTTTCTTTCCCATTTACCTTTTCAGACTCTTATTGTAAGTGATTGTAGCTGCAACGAAGGCGTGTCTTCAGCTACCGCAGCATTAATGAGCCAAACACCACCACCACATTTCTGCTCAACGGTTGTCAGATTAATAGCACTTCAAATATTAAATATCCAGGTATCCAGCAACTCTTGGTCTATAGTTGAGGCTACTATAACATTAAATTCCAGGACATGTACACTTTAGAGCAAGTTTGCGGTGGTTCAGTGTTCCCATCGCAAGAGAAAACAGAGAATATCATCATGAATCTTATAATGCCGTTATGTTTAAGAGTTGGCAGTGGTAGGAAAGGTATCTGGAGTAACTCTTATAAAAACTTAATCAAGAACAATTATTACAAAGAAACATTCTTTTAGATGTCTCGCAGATGAAGCAACATGATATAACTTTCGCGCTAACGCTTGTTCTACACGCCATTTGTCCACCGAATACTAAAAGCGCCACGTCAACCACTCAAAACCTGAAAACCGCTACTGAAATGCGAACTGGAAGCTTAACATTCACTGGAACAAGAGACACGAAGAGCTCTGCTAAAATTAACACTTCGTTGTATCAAGTTGCATTCCTAGGTAAGTTTGCTCTCAAGCTTCGCTTGAATGTTATCCCACGGAAATCGATAATTTTAGCACTGAAGATCATGGCGATATGTTTCGAAGGAGAACTAATCACTGATTGGACTAAAATTGCGCGAGCAATGCGCGAATTGGGTAAACGAAACGAAGCTACCACGTTCTTATGGGACTTTTTAGATTTCGTGGTTACACACAGGACACCGTTGTTTATTTTGATGCAACCGTTTATATTTCAAAAGGTATGCTCGAGTATTTTGATCAAAATGTAGTAGAAAAAGGATTTTTTGCAGTTGGCACAACCGCCGATATCAGATTTCGAACGAAAGATGCATACGAAGATCAGGGATAAAATTCGCGGTATTGGCTTGCCTCACCCCAAAAGTCGAGGAGCCTTGCTTATGGAGTTGGCGCATGAGATGAAGGAACTCAAGGAGGAGTTAGAAGATAGTAAGTATTAGCTTTTAAAGCGTTGTTTTCATTTATACTTAATTTAGACAGCTTAATGCAGCATTTCTTCTTTGGTATGTCAAGTAATATACATTTTACTTGTGCCACACTGGTACCATTTCATTGTGTAAAAATGGTTAAATCTGGTGGTTACTATAACACAGGCTATTAATTACCTCCTTTCAAATTGGAACAAATTTGCTACTTACAATGGCGTAATTTCATTTCCTTGTTGGGCTAATCAAATTTCAGTAATTAGCCTCTAAATAATTTAACGCACTTTCACCTAAGAAGTATTACAAGCTTACGCTAGTTAACATAGCTCCACTGTTTTCCAACAAAGTGTAGAATAGGAGGAACTTTTTAATTTAAAAAAACAAATGCCTCTTGACATTTCGCTAACTATGTTAGCTTCCGAAGAATCTACAGAAACGGCGAGGAAGCAGGAGCCGATGCAACCCACAGTTCAAATGACCAGCGAGATCGACAAAGGACGGAGCCAAAGACCATCTTTGATCGATTTTTTGACCGGTGGAGAAATTAAGCATGCGGCAAAGACACTACAAGATCATCTGCAGGCTAAAGGTATATTGGCGTATGAATAAGTGTAAGTCATTAGTTTCATATTAAAGTTCCAGAATCTTCTTCAAGCACCAGCTATGGTTCAACCCCAAATCAAGCTAACGCCAGCATCAGCGAAGCTCAAGAAGGTTGCGCGAATGAGAGCTCGACGGCGTGCGCAGGGCCCATTGGTGAGAGACGAAGAAATCACGTACATGTCATTTTATTTTTCAATTATATCGTGTATCTTTGTTACTGTTGCATTTAATCCCTTTTCAAGATGTTGTTTTTGAGAAAGTAACCGATTCTAATACTTTGCACTGCGTGTCGTCCTCGATTTTTTTTTTGTTGATGTCCTGTTCGGCTAGCATTGAGTTTTACGTGTCTGCGTATTTTGTGTGTTTTGGTTTTTTTGTTTGTCGGCCATTAGCATGTGTTTCAGATCGGTCTCGGCACTCTTCCGCTAACGACGAACATATAGTTCAGATGCACAAGACCGAATCTCTTAGTTCCCAGCAAAGAGCTCAAAAACTACGCTTTGTGTCGTCAGTAGAATATAGACACTTCTCAGGTAAAAAAGCCCTACATCTATGTTACTATTGTCAAAGATGTGTCAGCGATCTGACTGAACAAATGATCAAACTTATCAGTCGTTAGATGCCTGACTCATCTTGTATTTTCTATTTAAGTATTGCTTTTGGGAGAAATCTTTTAATATTTTGGAATATTTCACTACACAATGTCTTCTATGTTATTGGCATGCTCCTTCTGACTATTAAATCTGTTGTAGCTGTTCATTAAGTGACTTATACAATATCAAGAGTTTTTCAGGTGAAAAGTCAACAACGCCATTAAGTCCCGGCAGCCCAGCGGAGGATAGCTCCGGGGAAAATCATACGAATAAATCCAGATTGCACAGAGCCACCCAGCGAACAACGCGACCCCAACCGCGGAAGACCTTTCGCTTGAAAAAGACTCGTAAAAGCAAAGTGGAAGTGAGTTTCTTTCTAGTCCTCAAATCTTGGTATCTCAATAAATTTCCCTTCCTACACTTGCAGATTTCCCATATTAAGTTGGACAACGAAGATACGTTTCCTTTCGGAATCACACAACCCCTAACACCGCCTATAACCACAACAATTCACCAAAGTCCTGCGATCCCCGAACCAACGCAGATGCCACCGCAAATCGCAGATCCTCACCGTCTCCGTATTTCGATGAGGAGCAAACCGACTGAAGGATCGTGGGACGAAGACAGCGCAATCTCTCAAACCTCCAGCACGTCCGGATATCGCGAATCGTATCCCGTAGTGCACTTGAAAGAAACCCTGGATTCAAGTCCGAAAGCTTTTCCACCATTGGCCTCTCCGGATCTTCACGATCTCCCTTCGACTAGCAGTACTACAACGAATCACTTCTTTCAATGCGATAATAGCTCTCCGGATTGTTCTTTGAACGAGAATGGCGAGCGTACCGCATTATTAAGGCGCAATCGAAGCAGTTCCCAACATTCTTTGTTGATGGTCTTCGAACAACAAGATGAAACTACGTTAATATAAAGTAGTAATTGGATTAGGTTTAAATTCGTCATCAATGGATGTATTGGCCATGAAAAGCATGTGTTGAGAAATGCTGACTTGAAGTTAGTTTTAGACGCCAAACAAGGTATATAATGACAGAATTACTCTATCAAAAAAGAAGTCTTTCCACCAATTATTAAAGGTGAAAAAATATATAATCAAAACATCGAAAACGAAGCAATGAAGCTCTAAACAAATGTAATAAAAGAATCCCGAACGTAATGTTCAATAACAGGCTTAGAGCTGATACAATTAGCTTCAGGTTTAGAAAAAAATATGCGTTAATGTTAAATGTGCCGAATAACTGTTGAAAAATAAGTAAATATTGTTATAATAAAATAAAAATAGGAGGTAGAGCCATTTAATGTTGTCAAAACTAAACTTGGGAAAAAATAAAATAACTGTAAAGCAATGTTACCTTTTTATTTCTATAACCAACTCTACAAAAAATAAAATTATTTTATTAAAAACTCTATTTCATTAAAACAACAAAGAAACCAAATCATTTAGTTTCATTTCCTTGGAATATCGATGCTCAAATCCGCTGCAACGTAAGCAACTGCTGTCCAAACCGCCAAGCACTTATCCAAGTTCTCAGAATCTTCAACATCCATCGTATCAGCGTCCGAGTGATGATACCAGAAGTACTTCTCATTTTCGTTGAGCAAACTTGCTCTTGGTATTCCTTCGTTAGCCCAAACCATGATGTCAGAACCAATATTGTCTGACCTTTCTAAATTGGTAGCATTTATTGGATGAAGGAGCCTGAAATATGAATCAAACTTATATCGATCAACGCGTGTTTTCTCAGATGTACTTGACTATCTCTTGAATGACACAAGCCGCTTGATCGGTACCCCCAAATTCGATTCCTAAAGGATTAAAGGTACCCTCGTCAGATTCCATTAACAAAGTAAATTTTTGGTTTTCATCGCGGTGACGTTTCGCATAAGCGAATGCTCCTACCAAGCCAATTTCTTCAGCTGTCCATAATACTGAGCTGTAAATCAAATTAAATTTAATGTTTTATGATTATTTAATCTTTAAAGAGAAGCGCACCGTATCGTCCTTCTGGATTTAAAATTTAATTTTCGGAGTAAAGCCAGCGCACCCCACGAGATAAAAGCACCGCCCCCATCATCCATGGCTCCTGTGCCGACGTCCCAACTATCCAAGTGACCTGACACTAAAACGACCTTGTCGGGACTGAGAATTCCTTTCAGTTCGGCTACTGTATTCCTCGATACGGAATCTGATAAATGCTGAGCGCCCATTTTTATGTTTATAAGCAATTTGGCGCCTCTCTTATACATTCTTTGCAACATGTGAGCATCCTCAGGCGTTATACAGGCTGTTGGTATTTTTGTAACGCTGTTATTGTAATCTTGCCAGCCAGTGTGCGGTGTATTGAGCGAAAATGGCGTTACGGATCTGACCAGCGTCGCAACAGCTCCATAAGAGGCTGCGTTAGCTGCGGCATAATCGCGGTATTTGACGGTTTCGCCATAGCTCACCCAATCTTCATTAAAGACGACTATTTTGCCAGAAACCTATTTTCAATAATGGAGAAGCTTTAATTTATTTTTCAAATAGTAACGTGAAACTGAAAATTACTCACGCTATTGTTTACCGCGTCTAGTTCATCAAATGAGTTTACCACAATTGCTTCAGCTGTAATTCCTTCGGGTGGTGTAGCTATGGAATCGCCAAGACCTAACATAGCTAGCTTCTGCACTCTTGGTGATAATAAAGTTGCAGACTCGTTACCCCTTTAAAACGAGCGATAAAGTAATTGTGTAGAATATGCAACATATTTTACGCAAGTGAGTTCATATTGCCAATCTTACCTTTGTAAAATTGTTTATTAGCCCGTACGTACCTTTCCCACCTTGAAATAATTACTTCTTCACCATGGACGTTATCCAGACCGAATTTCTTCAATTTATTCAACATGAAGTCGATGGCATTCTCCAAATTCGTCGTACCCGCCAATCTATTGCCGAATTTGTCTGTAAATGTTGATAATTGGTCGTATACGAAACCTTTAAACCTTCCGGTCGTAGCTTCCTGTATGATACGATTCACTTTGGGGCCGTAACTTCTTATTTCACTGATTAAATCATCCGGAAGGTTACAATCCTGTTCGATTTCATTGTTATTTTGGTCACTAACTACCCAATGAATCGCTAAAATTAATAATAAAATTGTAGAAAACAGGCTTGTAATCGCGTGTTTCATCTTGTCGCGTAATCAACTGCGTTTTCCTGCAGAAGAATTGGTTCTTTAATCGGTTCTAATGTAATTATTTAATCTAGCCTATCAATCCTAACCCGGTTGCATAATTTGTATGCGTGTTGATTTGTTGATTTCCTTACTGATTGCTTAGATTCTCGAAATGAAAATATTTCACGTTTTAGATTAGAGAAATTGGATCTTATTTAACTTAGGATTTGAGGTTATATTGATTTAGGTTAACGTAGAGATTGAATTTATTTTTAGATAATTTTTTTTATATATGGAGCTTGATCAAATTGTCGCTGTTATTTACGTTGTTTTTTCAAAAAATAAGAAAAAACCCCCAATATTTAGATTTAACAATTGAGGTGCTAACTATACCGCTGCCATCTATTATATTATTCTAAAACTATATATGGAATAAATTCTCTACCCATGAAATTTCGTCCATTTAGCAACAGATGGCGATCTGGTCTTAGGTGATATGTCATTAAAGTAATATTTTAATTAACAATGTTTAATTTTTATTTTACAAAAAAATGGGAATTTTTAAAAACAATAATCGTGTTTGTAAAGATTAGCTTATTTATATTTTGAAGAATTAAATAATTAATCAATTTAGAAAGTGCTGCCATCTCTAAAAATGTAGTTTAAGTTATTTGAATATATGTTACGGATTATAGTTTTAGTACTAACGATTAGGTGGCGCCAGCAACAGGGTTGGAAGAACTAATTTGAAATTGGTCAAATTATGTGATTCCCATTCCTTTATTTTACAGGAAGATAATTTTAGTTAGAGTTATATCTTATCATTTATTACGTACTTATAGCATTGCTTAGATATAATTTGAAATAAAATAAGAAATACTCGAATGATTTTATTTCTTTTTATTTTATAAAGAGAAAAAATATTACAATAAACTATATATATTTATAATAAAAGTACTCAAACTTACCAACTAGAGACATATGTATAAAGTAAAACTATACACAATTATTTTAATCCATCTCGTCATTAAAAAAGTCCGTAATTTTTCCGAAAAATAAGTAGTAAAAAAAAAAAGAAACAAGATCGTTCAAGAGTTCCTAGTTCGTTTCCCTTCTTCTTCGTCGATCTCTCTTTTCGCGTCTTGTACTCAATTATTCGGTTCGGTAAAATCCACCATTCTTAAAATATATAGCTTGGTTACTATAGATTCTCATCATCGCAGTGCACAGCTGGGTTTTTCTCATTTTCGTATTAAAAACTAATTCTATATATACAACTTTACAATAAAAACATTTCATATTATCTAATTAACTTCTCTTTCACTTTCTATATAATATACATATATTAATATTTGACAATATCACCAATTCTTTCCATTTTTTTTTTAAATAGTATATCAACAATAAACAATTTTTTGTGTTACTTCTCGGTATCGGAGGCATAAAAGTAGTACAAAAAAGATTTTTATTTCATTATCATTATTATTTTAAAAATTTCGAAAGGGTGGGTACAAATATATAAACTCTATAATATTTAAAAGTACATTATGTAATAATAATGATCATAACGGGTCAATTATATTCTGTGATGTTGCCTATAGAATTGAAATCTAATATAACTTGCATTCTTAGACTTCGCATTAATTCGATACACCTTCTTCTTTGAAATGTCATCGGTTCTTAATACAACAAACAAAATAAAATATTTTATCTCTCAAAAGATTCATGTATATTCAACAGGTAGTTTTTTTTTTATTATTTTATCTTAAACAGATTCCTAAGAGTTTAAAACGTTTTTTTTTTTTATTAAGTAATTCGATATTTACATCATGCATGCTTTTTTTTTGTTTACCACTAGGCAAAGCTTCAATCCTGGTCGTGGAAATATTGAAAGTAAATTAAAGTTAATAGTGCAACTACAATAATTGGCTTATTTATTTATTTAAGTTACCTTTCATATTATTTTGAAAGAAAAAAATATTTATTGCTTGTTTTAAATTCAATTAATTGACCAGCTCGATTGGCCCAATATTAATTCATAATTTTTTTAATTGACGCTTGAGCATTCTCCTCTTTATAAATATCAAAATTTAAAAAGCACGACCGACAATTATCGCTTTGACCTGGATTGGTAACTATTTTCTATTTTTTCGACAAATATCACAATATTTTTGGACGCAAAATTTTTGCAAAAACCTATTTTGTTTGTTGTGCACATTGTAAATTACATATGGAATTTTTAATATAATAATATAATAGTTATCAATATTATTCAGTAATATAAGGTGTATAAGATCTATAAAACTTGTATTAATTATTCATTTGTCTTTATTTTTTTTTTCCTGAATTAGGGCACATAAAATTTTTTTTTTTGTATAATATTCACTGAGTTCCATCCTGGATTAGTTTTAAATCTGACATTTATTTTAAACTTTATAATATGTATATATGTAATATATTTAATTTATTTTTGTTTCATTTAAGTTAATATACAACACGCAATAATCAAATATGTTGGAGGTACCTTTAATTTCACATCATTTTTGTACAGATTACAGATGTTTATAGTTCCTTGCCTATTTGTGTACGGTTATCGCTTGAGAAATGGTACAGCGACATTTACATTGAAAAACATCGAATACATCTTAACGGATAACATCTTGTAATATGTAATTCTCAAAAATTTAAAAAAAAAGTAGGTTAAATCTGTGATATCTCGCAGAAAATAAGGAAAGCAATAATTGGAGAAAAAATTAACATATTGCACACACTGTATATGTTAAGTAGATAAAAAAATAGCAGCGATTAAATTTAGAAAATCGAATTGATTCGGTTAAAAAATAAATACTATACATAAATGTACAAATTATTTCGTAAAAATAATAAATTAGAACACAGAAAATGATTATATTTATGGAAAATAATAAAAAAATATTATTGCAAAACTTAAAAGTACTTTAAAAAAAAAGTAAGTAAAAAGAGTGAGTAGGAAACAAAAGATAATCGATTTTTTTTTTACATTTACATGAAAAATGCATTATCAAGTATTTAAGTACGGATATTGTATATAATATTTACAAATTATTGATACGTCCTGCCATATTATAGAACATACACATGAAAATTGGATATCTAGTTATTTAAATATATTATTTATATTTTTTGGGCTTTGTATGTTTTTTTTTTTCTGAGATCATTTTATTTAGATAGAACTCGACTTTAACAATTCAAATTTGATATCTTTTTCGCTGGAGAACGATAACGAAACGTAGCGGACCTAAGATGGGATCCTGCGGAACCCTTCGTTTAGATTTCGCGATTTCGTATTTTTAAACGTCCTCTTTTCATTACTCGCTTAGGTTATTTAAATATTTTCTTTAACAAGAAGAGAGCTAAATGTATACATATATTTGTTATTTAATTTACGATTATTTCTCTCCATTTTCTTCTAAGTAATATTGACATTTACATTGATAATAAAAAGTTCTTCCAGGCACCACGCAGTCTCATTTCCATTTTTTTTTTTTTTGTAATTTGTTAGTTACAGCACCGCCTTTTCCTACTAACTATTATCCTTTTGCGTTACGCTTAATTATAAAAAAATATCGGGTAACAAATTTCTGTTCCTCGCTTCTTTACATATACATACATACATATCTACGTTACGTAAAAACTTTATCTTCAAATACCGTGTCGCTTATCACATTTCATTTCCCTTATTACATATTATATTATTACCTAATTTCATGTAAAAAAATCTCAAAATGTTACAATACCGTATCTATCAAATTTTCAACATTCAACGATTCTTTAGAATAACTTTCTCTTCTATTAAATTTTACTAACTAGTTTTGTCGCTAGTAGAAAAATTTTACGCTACTATTGCCTGTATAGTTTTATTTTAGGGTTCATATTAACGATTGAGTACCAATAGCAGTAATGCGGGGTGTTTGTAAGATTTTTGGGGGGTTTAAAATGAAAAATCATCGACCTCGTTTGGAAATTTCTGATTTATCGGAGAGAAAGTAGGCGAAATAAATTCTCTAACGCTCTACTTGCTCCCGCACAATAAATATTTTCCAAAAGAACTATCAGCTTGCCTCAACCATTCATCAGAAGATAGAAAAACTTTATCAATACCACAACCTTAAAATTCTATTCAATAAGTAATAGTATAGGTAATATATACGTGCATCACAACCTTCTTCTTCCTCTTCAAAGCTTCGCAATCTTCTCATCCTTGTCCTTATCTGCGTCCAAGATTCTTCTACCGTGTCTTCATGTGTTGAGCGTGAGGCTTCTTTGAGATCTTGAGTTTTACCCTACGTATTCGTTGTATGTAGACAAATGTCACACATTATTATATTTATATGCTCCTATTCGCCGTGGCTTATCTCCTTATTTTATTCCCTTCGTGGTAGGATTTATATAGAAAACACTTAGTAAAAGTGAGGGGGTACGATTAAAAACGAGAGTGTATCAAGTTGTACTTTCGAAAGATATATGCATCGTTTAGAAAAAAATTTTCATGGTCTTCATTGCGTTCATCCTTCTATTCCCGCCATGTTTTCAAATGTCAAATGCAACGACGATTTCGAGTTATGCTCCCGTACAGTCTATTTCGACGATATCTTTCGGTACGTCAACGAATTGATAAACCAGTCTTTGGCCATCGACCTTGGCCAGGATACCTCGCTGATAGTAATACCTCAAAGCCCTACCCATGGTCTCGTAATTCATGTCGGGCTTGTTCTTGTGCATACCCCATAATCTCGAAACCGCCTTGGAGTCCACCAGTTTGAAGACGCCCTTCTCCCGATTGGTCCACTTGATGTATCGCGGGCAATACTCCCTGTCCTGAAGTAATTTGAGCAAAAATTCCCATAGGTACGTCGTCGAACCTTCCCTGCTCTTCCTCTTCACAGATCCGGGTTCCCCCGACTTCGGCTTCTTGATCTTCTTCAATTTCCTCGGTTGGAAACCGATGTCCAGCATATACGGCAGCTCTTCAACGCTGGACGTCGCCGCTTGTATGACGGATGTTGGAATGGCGTGACCTCTGGGTGGGGATGGTGCTGACGGTGTGGCGAAAGGTGAGTGTATACTACTGTGGTCGTAGCCTGGGATCTGAAGATTCTGTTGTACTTGATGCTGATGTTGTAGTGTTGACAGGTAATTGTTGTAACTTTCTGGTACTGTAACAAGGAGAAAATTGAATTTAGAAATTTTGTGAAATATACTAAAATATATAAATAATTCTGAAGATGTCCCATGAGAGCGGGAACCAAGTATCTGGAGAAGCTACAACGACGCGGTTCCAACCCGGAAACCAAGAATATAGTGCTATTGACTACCATGGAGGCCTACGTAACAGATTAAAATGATAGGCATTCCTCCCCTATTATTGTATCTGCCTTTTTAAACCAAGGAAGGTTTAGGTCGATTGGGCTTTTGTAAACCTGTTGGACGTGATAGATTGGACCAAGTTAAACTAGTTTTGGAAAGATTGGTTTGGATTTGGAAGGATTGGTTTGGAAGAACTGATCCAAATTTTCCGATTGGAGGAATCTGGTTTCGGTTTGGCAGCTTGAAATCAAAAATGTCCATAATTCAGAAATGATGCAGCTTTAGCTATTAGAGCTGTATCAAATCCAAAGAAAAATATTCAAATATTTCTAAAATATCCACTCTTATCTCAATAATCGTTTTTAACCTGCAAAAGCTAGCTACGTCAGTGAAACTTGGGTTTAAAACTGTATTCAGCACAGAATTAATAATAGCTTGTATTTACGCCTCGTGAAGAGCAGAACATCTATGGGTCGAGGCTGCTTTAATGAAAAGGGCAAAACTGATGTAAATGATCTAGTGATTGAGAACCATAAAGACCAGAAGTCCTGAGCCGCCTTATCATAATCTAGCCGAATCTAATCAACATTACACAGTAGTGTAAATCTTTTTCAATTTTTTTTTTTTCAAACAAAACCTTCGATGTTTCTGGTCGTCTTTTCCTCTTCAAGCAATCTCGAAACTAAATTACCACATTTCTGCCGTACCTTATTAGTTTCACAAATTTCGTTTCCGCTCTAAAGCATAGCAGTATTTAGGTGAAGGTATCACGCAGCTGAATACCGACGATATTGTAAATTTCTCACAGCAAAGACCTGAATACTACGGCAAATACTGCCGACATTTTTTAAATATCACCATCATCCTTTGAAAGCGAAACGCACCCATACGTCGGCATCTAAATGGTTAAGTACACCTAGACGTGCATGTACCTACATACGCCGATGTGCGACCTAATTTCCCATATACCGCGAAGATAAGCTATATGTACAACGTACGTGCAATTCGCCTTCGCAGAATCTAGGTTGGATATTTCGCACACCGAATAACGCGCGCTAGATCGCTTATTTTTATTGGCCGCCCGATGCTGGACTAATTTTCCACGTTTTAAAGTTTGCATCTGTTGTGTCGGGATGGTATTTTTCCGACCGGGCTACTCTTAATTTGAATTTTTCGCAACGTTCGTGTTTCTCACGTGTTCGAGAATTGCCAACGCATTTCGAAATGGATCCTTGTCCTCGGCGCAGATCTCGTTTAGAATTTGTGCGTTAGGCGGTGTGAAAACGCGAAATGTAAGACATTTGGTAAAAAATGGCGTCATTGTTTTGATATTTTGTCGATGGATGTTACAATACGTTCAAAAAAGGTTAAAAGCTGCAAGAAATCTTGTACATTAGAAAGCTGTGGGTGGAAAACAAAATTGGCTAATTGGTTTTGCAACATCTACGCTATATCTGGTACCAAGTTAGTGGTCATTCGTTACGTCTCGTTGCTGTGCTGGGTAAATGTAATCAGTGAAGTAACACACCTACGTTAGCCAGTTGCACAATGTTGCTAAACTGTAGCATTATCAATCTTAAAAATGATCACCGGAGGAAGGATGAATGGCTGAGATATGTGGATGACATATTGGCGGTTGTGAAGATTTTGATGTTAATGGTCTCCTTCATTTCCTTAACAATCAATATGCTTTCATAGAGCTTTATAAAGCTCAATTAAAAATTAGGCACCGGGTTCAAAGAACATATAGCTCATTACTGCTGTGGAAGGATCGACTCGTCAGTGTGGCACAACACATAAACGAAACCGAGCATAATATTAAACTAGAAGTCCCTGTAACTTCGTTGAGATTTGCAACGGAACCAATCCAATTTGTTTCAATATCTAGATGGAACCTTATGGACAGCTCGTCAGTACAACGTAATCAACTCTTCTGTGGCAAGCAAATATATCTTTAACAGATCTTTAGATTCAACAGTTAATGCATGAATGAAGTCTGTATTTTAGTAACTATTAAAAACATTTAAATACTACACAATATCCAAGATCAGCAAAGCTTCTCTTAAGATTACTTAAGTGCTTGGACTGAATTTTGACCATATTATATTTATTTATACAATAGGACGATTGTAATTGTTTTTCGAAACGACAATCGTGAGGATTTATGGAATCTCTTTTAAATCCAAGCATTTCGCAAGAACTTTACTCTCAATAGCCTCAAAAAAAAAGCATCTTTAATTCGATACACGTGTTCATGTTACTCAAAATACTAAAATCCCACTGACCCACTTGTCGTAACGGCATCAGTTTAAAGAAACTAGTACGCGCGAAATAGTAAGAGAAAAACAGGAACCTTAGCTAAATCCACATCAAATCCTTCAAGAGAATTCTGTTATCAGCAAGAAACGGTGGCCCCGGTGATTAAGTAGATAAATAAGAAAAATCCGTAACATTTCACGTATGGGATAATGCATTGGCACCGTTTTTTATCTGTTCTATATTTAAACTCTACGATCATACTTACCGTACGTTCGAAAAGATTACGCAAAAATTGCTGGTATTAAGAAAGAGATAACAAAAATAAATAGCGGTAGTATGCTTTTGTGATCAGGAGTACTTGTAGAAAATGCGATAGGAGTGAAATTACAACTGGAATACATAGTCTTGGCCAATACAACGGAGCGCCGTAAATTTTGCAAAACTAGAAATTTTGTTAAAATATACTTTCAGTTGTAAGTTTTTGTGTTTCATTATTGTTTGTATTGTGTGTTTAAGCGATACGCTTTTTTGTTTTTGAAACAAAATATTCGATTGGATTTAGGCCTGGTGATTGGGCAGATCCATTAATTTGCGAATATCCGCTCGTTAGTTTTTCAAGCTGTGCGACAGGAAGCTGTTGCTTGTTCTGCTAAAAGCTCCGCTCAAAAATGTTTTTATCAAATCTAATCTTCATTTTGAATCTATCAAAACGTAGTCGTTTAATATTCGTCGTACCACGCGTGTAGATTTTCATTATTTGGTGCTGCACACTATTTTATCCTTGCTGAAGAGGAACGAGGCAATTCCTATGAAATTCCTCGTTAACTTTACAACGCATAAGAGTATTTATAAGAGTACCAAAAAGAAGAGAAAGGAACTATGGATAAGCAGTGTTGCCATTAAAAATTAGCGTTACCATGATGATTTTGACATACACTTTGAAAATATTTGTAAAAATCGCCAGATGCTTCATTTTATTGCCCAAAACTGTAAATAACAAGCAAATATTATATATGTATTGTGTAATTCAAGAAAGATACACGGCGATTAAATAAATATTGGTATAAACAACAAATTCTGAAGTGGCGAAATTGATAAATTTACAAAAGTAAGCAAAGATGGATGTACAGTGGCCGGTTTATGTTTTGTCTTCCCCTTGCAATGACTAAATATCTTCCCTGTGGCAAGGCTTGAGTTCAACAAATAAAAGGACAGAACCCCGTTTATTGGGAATACCCATCATAAACTAAAATTGGAGTAATAAAATCTACCTGCGAGTCCTACAATAACACATAATACAAGCGCATCGGGTACGAGTGGTAGAAAGTATAGATACATCGTCTCAGGGGGAGACAAAACGTAAAAATGTCGCTGTACATATCTATTATATTGCGCTGAAAAAAATGAATTCAATAAATCGTGTTCGTTGACTTCGTTTTGTTAAAGCAATGAACTACGTTTATCAAAATGAAACCTTTTAGCATCATAATAATTAGCTCATTATTAACTTACTTTGTGGAAGCGAAACCAATTTTAGCGATTTTTTCATTAGATTCTTTATATTAATAAATCCGTTTATTGTAATAAACAACCATTTATGAAAACAATAAACTCGTTCGTTGGACAAATTTTTAGAAAAAAAATTGTTACATTAATATACTTTTCTATTGTGTTTACGCACCTTCCTCGTTCAGCGTATAATCTACCATTTTAACATCTGACAACTCAATCAGATCTTCATTTCGAATCAAAAGGGAAAAAAAAGAATTATTAAAATCTAGGTCGACCGCATAATAATTGTAATTATCCGTCATATTGAGAACACAAAGGAAGAAGAACCCAAAAACGACCGTCTCGATTGACGTATTCGTTGGTTTTGTCTGAAAATTGAATAGATTAAAAGGCCTTTTTTACATAATTAGCTTCCGTTTTACGTGTGGGATCCTTTCTGCTTCTCTACCTGGAATATACATGCTCTTTCCCAATATGTACACATATTGCTACCCTAAGTACAACATCGGGCAGATTATATCCCTCCGGTGACCTATATTTTTCAATCTAGTTCGCAGGTAGGTGTATATCCTTTTAAATTGAGGAAAAAGGTTGAGTAGATTATTTACCATTTCAGATGTTGTGGGAAGAGACTTTGAAAGCAATTTGCTTGGAGAAATTATGATAATGAAGCACTGCTTACAGCTTTTCTTATCTGGCAAATAAGTAAAATAAACAAGTACCATCGTATAGACAGCATTTATTTTTAATTTGAAAAATGTTATTTTTATTTTATTTTTCAGAACACAGCAAGCGTACGATACGATCGGACACCTACATAAATGTTATTGATGTATAAAAATATCGTCAGTGTTTGTCAATATTGTATTAATTTAGATTTAGATTAGATAGGTGGGTCTATCTAGTAATATTATTATCATTTTTTTTTTTCAGTTTATCGCTGGGGTTTAGGTCAGTACACAACATCTATATTTTTCATTGCAAGGAAAATGTAATAACGGGAATTTTTTGATATTTTAAGTTGGTCCTACCAAACAATATTTTTATTTAAAACCAATTTATTTCCTTAAGCAAACTTATAAAATTATCATTTGTCTCCTACAGACATATTTACAACAATTAACTTCCTCATGAACACGTTTCACAAGACAAACCTTTTGAGAAATTACTTTCCTATAAGATCACCGCTGGAATTTTGTTTGTTTTGCAAACATTTACCTTTCTCCCCGTCTACACCACTCGTATGCTGTTTACCCTGCTGGCGCACGCCCAAAACCCAAGAAACAAAAAAAAAAAGCAGGGGGCGTTGTACCGGTGACATTGTCCTTGTAACGTGATGCAGGTATAATACAGGATTATAATGCAATTTGATTCGATGCTTTCGCAAAACGTCCACTGCTAGGGAAAGAATCGATTCCTCTCTTTAAAGCTGAAGTGTACGAATATACAGTGGCATCCGTTACGAATTGTACTCCCGTCCACTGGACGCATTCTATGTTTGTAGTTTTTCCCAATTAATGCTGGAATGTTTATGAATTTAATTTCTTCGTTGATTTTTATTGATTATATTCAGATAAGATGAGCAAACCGTTCGTTGGGTACAGTTTTAATTGTTGTTTCCAATTTCACCCATACCTCATAAAAAAAGACACGAATTCTTTCTAAATGTTTCGCACACAGGATAATCTAAGGCATCTAATAGAATATCCACGAACATGTATTTTGTATCTAGTTAATAATACAATAAGTAAAAGAAATATTTAAATTCTAAAGATTGCCTTTTAAATGCTCAAAATCTTCTAGACAGGCCACTACAAGTCTATTACTTTCAATACCAAGTATTTTGAAGTGAAATTCTTGTAATATGTCTATATTAGAGATCGAAGCAGAACCCCAAATATTTATTTATTTTCCAGCGATAGGTTAGTGTTTGAACCAATCAGTCAGTATAATCTTCTAAGTTTAAGTTCTAACTGCTTACTTTTAGAGAGCACACGCTTCTTGGATGACAGTCTTCCTATTTAGAAGAGACCAACAGGTGTTGATAACAATGCCAAATATTTTGGTCTGTAATTCCTCTAATATGTCTATATTAGAGATGGAAGACGAACCCTAGACTTGCATTTTATAGCTACAAATCGAATGTAATGAATAACAATATTTTCCAGGGACAGAGGTAAAATTTTGGACCAATCAATCAGTATAGCCTTCAAAAGTTTAAACTCTAGCGACTCACTTTCAGAGAATACGTGCTTTCCTCATGTTAATTTTCCTATTTAAAGCACACCAATAAGCGTTGATAACAATACCAAGTCTTTTGGACCAAAATTCTGCTAATATGTCTATGTTAGAGATGGAAGCAGAACCGTAGAGTTTCATCGTATAGCTACAAATCGAATTTAACGCCACTCTAGGAATAACAAATTTATTTTTCAGGGACAGATTGGATTTTGGGCCAATCCTAAGTTTAAACTCTAGCCCCTTACTTTTACAGATTATATGCTTTCTCCATGTCAGTCTCTGATCAAATACTAGATTAGAGTAATACGGAGAAAGCCCAAAAAGAATGCTTGTTGTGATCGCTAGATTCCGTTCATTTTCACAAATCTTCCAAAAATCTTTTTTCGCTTTGTATCAATCATCGCTAAGACTTCTCTAAGACTGGATTCGTACCGCATCTTTATACGTAACTCTCTAACATTTTTTCGAAGAAGAAAATTTTACGGAATTCACTGAAGATAACAAGAAAATTGGATTTGTCAAAAGCTACCATATTAGGAGTATAATTACAACAGTAAAAGGCCAAAACGTAATTCCCTAATCACCACCAAACGATTCTGCAGGTACTTATGTGGGACTTATTTACATTGCTCTTTATTCGATTTTAAAACCGTAATTAGATGTAGTCACAAAAAATTCGCAATTTGCGCAAATCCCACTGTACATGCGCAGGTGCATCTATTACTATTAACACCGTTTTTAATTTGAGCGATATAATTGTAGACTGAGACTAATGTAATTCATGATACTTCAACGCCTAGTTTCATAGGCGCATTATATGAAGAAAATTAATTACGCGTTTCCTCGAGTGTCTTAGTAGACCGCAATTTTCTATTTCTCCGCCAAGACCGTGTTTTCTCCTTAAAGAAGAAACTTTCTTCTAGAACGCCGTCAAGAGAGAGTAAAACCGTTTAAGACGCCGAGAACGATAGTAATTTTACACCTCGTTAACTTACACACGCGGCGCAGTGAGTAGGTTGCTTTGTTGTTGACCATTAAGCCTGCTCGTCTTCGTCCTCTTCTTCTTAAGAGATATGAATGTAAATTACGACCTTCTAAAGTACAAATTTTTATCGAACTGGAAATATTTTGCGTTTAATTAGTTATGGGTTATTATTAGCTTGAGGTTGTTAGTACCACCTCTTGGAAGGACACAGCTGCATCTCTTCCACCCTCGAAATCACGGAGAATATGAAATATTACTAATATAGAAACTCGTTCTAGTTTCTAGTTGGTTCCGGTAAAAAAATCAAAATATACTAGCTGCAGGTTTTTATATTTGCTTGATTGTAACTTTACATTATTATTAAACGCTAATTGTAAGTTTGGATATGTGTATTTTGTCGTTTAAAAGCAATGTTCCGAATAGTTCGGAAATTATTAGAAATCTCTAAGTCCTTGTGACCTGTGTAGCAAAATATTTTGATAGTTCAAACTTAGATCTCTGAAAAACAATGCTGGTACGATCAATTTGTATTCAAAAGGAAAGAATTCACATGAATTGAAATTAGATTTTAGCCCAATGATAAATATCGCCAATTGATCAGTGTTTTGTTAGAATCTGTCTGAGTCTCCTGTGCTTCCAAATATTTTATGTTTTTGTTCTTTACAGGTATTATGATGTTCTGCCTCAATTGATGAAGAGATTTTTCAATTACCAATCTTACAAGAGCAGATCCAGGTCAAAAGGAAATTCCATTATTGAAGATAAAGGAAAAGAAAACAAAAGAAATGTTAAACTGGTTCAATGGAAAAAAAGATGAGATACTAACATGAAGGATAGATTTTCAAATGAATAAAGGCTCTGATTTTTTTAAAATCTGGAACAATTAACAAGATACACGGTTTAAGGCACTTTCCTCAATATATTTATACAAAAAAGCTTCGTTTAAGTAATGTCCAATTCTAATTCTACTAATAGAAGTTGATGGAATGCTGTAAAACTTAATCATGCACGTCTCGAAAATGCTTTCTTTTAATAGCCGATAGCGCATCTCACTAACTCCACTAACCATTCCTTAACTTTTTTTTTTTCAAATTATGTAATAAATATACTTCAAATAACGGATTCTTCGAATAAAGATGAACCAGCTGCCACCTGTTGCTCAGTTCTCCCATTTCAAAAAATTCCATAATGTCCTGGAATCCAAGATAAATAGACTATTTGTTTAAATTGTGCCAAAGTTTACTTCTTTTCAATATCTCATAATAAAAGAATTGCTACTTGATCGAGATGAGCTTTAGAAGAAGCACCATAACATAACAAAACACTTGGTATTAAAGAAACTGGTAAAATTGATGGCTTTGTTCTTGGATGCACTTTTGTAATCTTTGCGTTGATGGTTGACTGCATCTTTAATGTAGCAAGCTTTTTCCATATTGCTGCTCATTATTTAATCAATAGTAATAACACATCGCCGAATAACATTGATGACAGAAAATTTTGCCTTTGACTTTGCAAGCATTCACAATATTGTACACGGAAGAAATAATCCTGTTCGACTAAAGCTAACTTTCATACAGCTGAACATGCTTATTCTCGGATTATTTTCTTCTATTTGCAAAACAGTTTCTTCGTTTGCAAAAGCGCGACGAGTTCTGGCAACTTTTACTTTTTTGAAACAGGCATCTTCTCACAAACGCCTATGCATGTCGATAAATGTTGCAAATAGGAACGACATCCTCTCGATAGGGCATCGCCATAACACATAATCAAGTCCCTGCTCCTTCTAGCATAGAAAATTATTTTTAAAAGCAATTTTAGAAGACAAACCGCAGAACCAAACAAAAACGTAATCAGGAACACGACAAACTTGAATAAACTATTACAATATGTACCATTATTTCATAGCCAACAATAGGTAAGCTCAGTAACTAAAATATTCCATTTTGGTTCAATTATGCCTTCAGAATCAGAAGAAATTTAAATAAAATAAAAAACTTTTAAGATCCTGTATCTTAAAAAGAAAAGGATCACGGACATTGATATATAAAACCTGTTTTTTATTATTTTATCCTTCTCAATCGTTTGGTACTATGCATTGCAGTTTCTCCAATGTCTCCCTGTATATTCTACATTCAGATAAACTCCCAGATGTTGTGCGGGAATGATAAGAAATTATATAATCCCATAGAGAATAAATGATCCTTAAGTCGAAGCCTTCCTTTATTTAGGAAATTATTACATTGATTCATTGAAGTTCCTGTTTCCCAACTCAACATCACCGCGATGCTAATTTTAACCAAAGGGTTGGATGTATAATTCACAAAAAAGCGCATCTGTTTCCATTTTCTCAACGCCAAAACCGAACTACCAACCCATCTTTTCGCGATCTTCCATCACCTCGGCACTAATCTGTAAAAGGAAGCGTGCTGTTTGCTAAGAGCAGTCGTAACATGGTTATGGTCTGGCAATACGGCGAACGCAAGACGTCCGTATGTGTGTACATCCTGCGCATGTATGGCGTCCGTGTATAGACTCGGTGCACACGGTATATGTTGTTGTACACGGAGGCAAGCGAAACCGTCCAGCGAATAACCGGGAGAGTGCATCTATTTTCGCAATACAAGGACAGCACGGGCTGAAGGTTAACGCGTCATTTCCTGGTCAACGTTCTCTGCAGGGCCACCGTCTCCATCGTCCCTCTCGCTTGTTCTAACAACGGCCTTTGGTCGTCGTCTCATTTCGCACTCATTCGATAGTTGCCTGCTCCTGCCGCGCTCCATCCCTCGCCCTGTCCGCACATACCAACCCCTGACGATGTCGCTGAATTTTCAGTGCCCGCGGTATATGTTATCTCTTGCTGCTTTCGTTTTCTTTTCTTCTTATTGGACGAGAGGCGGTTTAAGGATTTCGATCTGTTAGTTAGACGTATGCCGAGGATGAAAATTGAGAGTTGAATTACGTTTATTTTTGCGATACGATTGCGTATACGTAATCAACGTAACTGTTTTGCTATGTGCTGCAAGATCATTTTATCGCTAGAATATACAGTGCTTTTTATAGATGCTTCATAGCAAATAGCACGGTGAAAATTTCATCTCTTGTTAGTGGCTTCTCTACATTAGATTTTTGGATAATTTTGTTCTACAAGATTTAACAAGTTTTAAGACGTTAGAGTCCCTAATCTGTTAAATAAAACTGATAGGCTTTGTTGATTTTCAACTATTCCTGCTCACACGTTCACTTTTTAAGGCTATTGTTTTTCTTGAAAGAAATAAGGATTTAGTGCTTTGATAATTGATGACTTAATTGAGCAAATATTTTTTTTTCACCAGAGAAAAGAATTAAATTTGGGACATTTGGATAATCATTAGTTCTGTTTATTCCATTCGGGTAAAATGGTCTCTTTCTCGAAGTTGCTAAAATTTGAGCAGTTTGTAGCTTCAAACTATCTAAAAACACGGAATTGATGTGGTAGTTACACGAAGGCTCCTCTTCAATCGCCAAACACACGTTTTCTTCGAGCACTTCAGTCAATTCCTCAATTTTTATACGTAACTGGTTACCTCAACGGCGGATTTCTTGATTAAAATATTATTAAACAATCGTCTCATATATTTTCTTCTTTTATGACACTGAATTGATGCAACATTTAAGTGGCTCAAACTTATACAGAATTCACAAAAAACAAAAAAGTTAATTTTACATAAATTGAGAAATAATTTTATTTTTCAGTAGATTTAATAAAAATGTAGCACATCAAGGCATCTTCCATTATACTTAGGACTAAAGTAAAACATAATGTTTTAATTGCGAGCAAATCTATCAAAGTTACTGTATGGCCTTCTAATAAACTCCAGGATTGGAAGGCTGATAAACGCATGTTCATAAAAATTGAAACGAGCAACATGAAATCATCTACCTCAACGACGAGACTAAGGTTGGTGGATTGACGCGATTAACATGATAAGTAACTACATTATCAATTTTTTGGTCATCATCATACTCTCCAAGAGCTCACAATGTTGTTAAACAAATCATTTTTAAATGCAATGAAAAATAATGCCGCAAGATTTGAACCGCGCGGTGCCCCCAGAAGAAGGTATTAAATGTAGACCATACAATGGCATTTAACTTTGTTAGAAGAAGATTACGATACTTGTTTGGGTTGGTTTAAAGCTGCCAAAAATGTATTGAGCAATGCTGATAAGGACTATTATAGTTGACTTCTGATTTAAATTAATTTCATTGAGCATTAAACTTTTGAAGAATTCTGTTTTGGCTACTAAATTGAAATAGAGGAGTTAGCAAAAATATAGCCGAGACCAAATAGAAAATAATCAAAATTAATAAGACCCAGAAGAATCTGCTTAATTTACCACACTTTAATGAGAAGGTGTATGCGTTAGAGAAAAAATCATTTTAATTAGAAAGCTATCATCAGCGTTGCTTCTTAGCCTTGCAAAAGCGTGAAGCGAGCGATTACGTTGACGGTTTAAAGATGAAAAGAACAAATGGTATCATGACCAATTCATAGTAATATTCACTGCAATTCCAAGAAAAATATCGTAAGCGAAAGCAGGAAACAAAACGGGACTTTGAAACACGAAACCACAATAATTCAATGAATCACCCGGAAAGATGGCTTATTACAAAAATGTATTCATGTAAATAACCGAGCTTCGAATATGCGCAGAATTGTTTCACTTATTGGTTTAAATTGCCATCCAAAGAAGCAAAATCAAGAAATCCTTCAAAGAGTCCATAATTCCGTCATCACACAAAATTAGATAAATACAGCGTTAGTCATTCTTCCTCGCTTTACTAAATAAGCCTTCTTCCTGCAGCTTTACATCAGACGTCTAATAGATCGCCTTTTCTAATAGATTAATTTATATTCAATTGATGGCGACTAACTTGTGAGCAATCCGAGTTAAGCAAACCGACGAGTAACAAGGGTTCGTTAAACCCTTTTCCATCGTGTCTATGTAAATCCGTTCGCTCATAAGCCTCTGCAAACGATACGACGAAGTGTTTGTCTGATGTACGTATATGTATGCGATGCGATGGTGTGATTTTGTTTTCCTTTTACGTACGAAGGAAGCCGCCAACGACGACACTGTTATTAGTATTGCCGATGGTGCAGCTATATCTCATCCTGATGACTTGCCAATCATCACATCAGTAAGCAGACAGACACCAGACGTTCATATAATGCGATGATTGTCATCGATGAAATAGATTTAAAGTTCTCTTTCTAACAACTTTTTAATGATCTAGTTTATATGTATAGAGACCGGGAAACACTATCCGTGCACGACTTGTCTTCTTTTTTTTTTTGAAGAGTAAATGAGGCAGTCAGTAGAAATCGTGCGTGTTAAGTTAATTTGATTTCATATTGATGGTTTCCTTGATTTTCTAAATGTTATTTTTAGGATCATGTATCCTGTTCCAAAATTATTTCGGAAAAAATATGGCAAAGTAAACTGGATAATTCAAGGTGAAAAGTGAAAAAGTACAAGCGAAACAAGAGAAGAAAAAAGTGAAGTTTACGTTACACAAGAATTGTTTAAATTATTACATACACAGAGACACATAACACAAGTGATCAAAAAACTCGTCTCGTAATGATCATTAGCCAATCTTCAAATTCTTTGTAGCGAAGCATTGGTTCTGGCTGAAAGTACAGCAAACGTTGCAGCGAAACGTGTTCTGGCCGGAACGCTGAACAAGATTACGAAAATAAATTCATCACAATCTACTAGCTCATGAAGAAGTTTCCCGACGAACTGAGAACCATGAATCTCTCTGTGCTCCTTAAGAGATTTCATACTGCGATATTCTATGTCCAATTTATGCGAAAAAAATGTCAGAAAAAGCCAATGAATACCCTCCAACTGGAGTTGGTGACATACTAACATCCGTAAACTGTGTACAAGGTTAGCCAGTCAACGTATAATAAATAGAGATGACCAAGGCAGGTGAAATTATTACCTTTTTGCAGCGACTAGACAGACTTGTGTCTATTCGTCTCATTAGAAAGGGTTCGTGTTGCCTACTGGTTTCCCCAAGAGTCGACAAAACACGAGTCTGTCTAGTCGCTGCAAAAAAGTAATAATTCGCCTGCCTTTTTCATCATGTAAGTAACATAAACACATTTGCTGATAATTAGCTTTAATTTATTTTTCAAGCACCAAGTTGCAATATAATCGAGATCTTTCTGTAGCAGAGAAACATCATTATGGGTGTAAATGGATTTGTTTGTTTTTAAATCATCAATGCAGGAGAAAAAAAGGTCTGAGGGAAAATGATTAATGATCAACAAACGGCCCAAATTAGACCCTTGTGGGACGAGAAATGGAGAAGAACTCGTTTGAAGAGAACCCGTTGTAAAATGTTTACAGTGACGACTACTTCAGATGAGTTCTTCTCCATTTCTGGCGTCCCACAAGGGTCTAACTTGGGTCCTTTGTTGCTCATATTGTACATTAATGATCTCTTAAAAAATATATAAAAATGTTATCCATGTAATGAAAATGTAAATCCAAAACAGATGAGTTTTTTTAATAAGATGCCATGGTCCACAATGTCAAAAACACAAGAAAAATCGGTGTAAAATCACATCCACTTGGCCCTCAATGTAATTATCGAGCAGAGAAGGATCGTTTTTCTTGTGGATAGGAATTAATCTGGCATGCTTCCATGTGTCAGGAAACACATAAATGTCAACGGCAACTAATAAATTTGACTAAACTGTATTAACAAGAAGCAGCAAACCTGGCCATAATCCTCCTCAAATTCTGTTCTATAGCATGCGATAGATAGATGGCTAAGACGAATATATTGGCCTCCATCGGTGAATACTGAAAATTTTTTCCTTGACTTTACCGACTTAATTATATTTAACTACATCATAGAGATTCTCTAAGAACTCTTCTAATGCCTAAACGTTCGATGCCTCCAGCTATATTATTATATCTCATGAGACATCAGCTGTGGAAGATCGAAGAAGCAATGCAGAGTAAACGGACATCCTAGCAGTCAAACACCTTCGTCAAAATGAAGACCATAACATCGGCTTTGTCAACGCGAACCACCAGAGAATGATATGCGAATCGTTGGAAATCATAAAGAATCCGAACACTTTCAACCGAAGATCAGCAAGATTTGGAGGTCAAAAACCAGAAATGTTTAAAGTAAGTTTAATGACACGGCAACATTCGGAAGATTATTCTATATTAGACCATATTGCTGATGTTATCGTTATCACGACAATCTCATTACTCAAATGGAGCTAAAAACATCCAGACGCTAACACGTTTACTTCTGCCTACAAATTAGATCTATAACCAAATGCTTAGAATCCACAGGCTACTGATAAAGTTTCCCCTACACAATGAAAACATTGAGAATCTAATCGATTTTCCCCATTCATTATTCCCACATTTCGCGTTCTATAATTAGAAGAATAAAGCAGAAAAAACACGAGGGTGCGTATGGCGTACCAATGACCTTTATAAAAAGCCGATTCTAGTGATTATGAACACAGGTAGCTATCGATCGCCGAATTTAAGTGTAGGTATGTACGACGCAACGGAATCTCACGGGTGGAAGACCGAAACGCGAAGGGTTGTAACGCTAATGTATTGACGGAGCGTCACGAGGAGGTACACACAAGGTTTTGGGGTGAGCGTCCTGCTCAAGGTCTAAGATGGGGCCGGTTCGAGTGCAGTGACGTGGAGGACGTTCGGGTTGGTCGTGTGGGAGAAAAGGAACCCGAACGAGCGCCGTCACGAAAATAATGTGAACCCTTTGATGTTTGCGTTGGAGAATTTCGCCCGGTAATCGATAAAATTATCGGCATTACGTAAAAGGTTGACAAGTTTCCAGGCGGAGATTTTTTTTTTACAAAATGATTAATGGGAAATAACCAGCTTTTGTTTCTAATTACATGAAGTATGCGTGATTGAAAAATGTCAAATATTTAAATCAAAAATTGAAAATTAAAAGGATTATTCAAGAATACGCAAATTACAGATTAATTTAGGCAAAATCCTTTGACCTTCAAAGAATCTTCATTTAAAATCCAATATACCAACTGATTCGTTTCAAAATACAAATTTACTAATGGAAATTTCCAAAATTTTTCCTTGCTCTTCCCTATTGGCAAGACACAGCCGAAACACAAACCTTTTCATAAGAACACGTGAAATTAAACATTCTTTACAATTTAGTGTTCAAACGTCTATCATAAGTTTCAAGAACGATCAGGTTGGCACTACTTGGGAAGTTTTTGATCAATACTCAGGCTAAATTTCAGCTTCAGAGATATCAGATTTTTTCGTTAAACTAAGCCCCACTTTTTGAATTCGCTTTCTCATTGTTTTTTGTTTTATTTCAAGTTTTAGTGCGTAGAATGTAAAGAAACAATTTAAATTGATTCAAGAAACACATAACAAAAGATCCTATACAATGTTGCCAATATAAGAAAAACCATTATAGTTTCCCGAACTATACGATTTCAGTAAACTTTAGCCTTCAGATATAATTAATAATGATGCAGTACATTATTACAAAGTAAAAATTAGGGGCAGCCATATTTTTTATCCGCAAATTGCCTTTACTCCTCCTAATTAAAGGAGAGAGTATAGAAAATGCTCAAGAGATGGTACAACCCCAATTCATACAATTGCCAAAAATCAACCATCCAATTGGCTCCCATCTAACGCCAATAGGAAGCGAACCATCAGGGATAGTAACCAGTGAGGGTAGGAAAGAGTAAGACGCAGGAGATATGATGAACAGCACAGCGGTTACGAGCCGGTGGCAATCCTGCCAATAGGTAGCCGAAAAGCAGCTGCGTTTTGTCGAAGACTGGAGATCATCGGACATCGTTGGGACGCTATCTCACGCAGTATCTCCGTCTCGCTCGTACTTCGAGTCATCTCGAATCTAGCGAGTATTTATGTTGAGTAATAATGTTCCACTTTTACCTTCTATGACCTTAAAACTGTTTTCGAGATAACCTCGAAAGCATTACGGACTAATTATATGTGTACGAAGGCGCACTCGAGTTGTATTGTTTATGTTTTGCATCTCGGGTGGAAGAGGAGGAACGGAGAAAAGACGAAGAAGAGCATCTTAGCACCGCTTATCTTACTAACATGCTTTATCGGCTGTAAACAGGTCTGCAGGTTCAGAAAAATATACGCACACACATTTTAGACGTTATGTGTGTCTGTCTGCCTGTGTGGATGTTCCCGTTTTTCTACTGTTTATATAGCGCGATACGCCAACTATTATATTACAGAGAAATGTATTCAAAACAAAATAGAGGAAACTGATACATTGTTTAACTCTTAACGTTTGATAGACGCAATAATTATGACTAAATGCTTTCGAAATGTATGTCAAGAATACGAGCTATTTTATTTGAAAGCTTATTAGGTAATAGTTTTAAGACCGCAGGGCATTGTATTGGCACCAATATGGTTTCTTAGTAGTAAGCAAATGTACAGTAGATCAACAAATTTTCCGTCAATTCAATGAAATATACAGTGGTTAAATTAAGTATTTGCACACCCTAAGATCTTTAAGTAATGCTAAAAGCGTAAATCGCAGGTCAAAAAGTATTTATGCATGACGTAATAGCGCATGCGTTGCAGGTCGGAACGTGTTGTAGTATTGTAATTTGTAAAGAGATAGGATGTGAGTCACTCATCAGTAGTACTTCATCCGTTATTAGCATTGATTGTAGCCGCTATGTCTCCCAAAACAAGTGAGTTATCTATAAGCAATTATTTTGTTACGTTCACAAGATCAAAGTTATAGAAATCGAGATAAACGTTGGGATTTGAATTGGTCGATGGTCTGAAAAAAAAAAATCGGAAGGTACATACCAGGAAAGTGATTCGATTGTAAATAGATACAGATCAGGGCGGCCATTGGTGCTAATTATAAGAAAGGGCGAAAGAAGTGAAAAATCCAAAGTGTCCAAAGTCTAGGCAACAGCGTCGCTACCACTGTTTCGACTGCGCCTTGGTTTCAAATGAGTACTGGTGTCTCCCAGTTTCATCTGCAGTTCTTAATCGACGCTAAAACTCCGAGTTGTTTCCTTTAAGCTGCTTCATTTCGGGCTTTTGGAACGCGTTTTTGCCACCGAATGCGCACTTAGCTACCTAAATCTTCAGTCAATATATGACAAGCACGTTCTTTCAAAAGCTCCCCCAGCCTCTCTAACCTTAATGCGATGCTCGTGAATTTTTTCGTTATGTTGTTATAAGTAGTGGTTACAGTTTTCGACCACACCGAATGTTCATCGTCAGCCAAGTCAGTACGACCACGTTCAAATTCAGCAGTGTAAAATTTCACTGCGGCAAATGATGGAGCCTATGAAAACAGCGTCCATCACGAGCTAATTTAAAAAGCAGCAATATTCGAGAGTTAAACAACAACTGAACGTCCATCGTGGCTGAAATTTTCTGCTTTGCTCAGTATATTTTTGACGACTTGAAACTCTTCAGACTAATTTCGTACAACATTGATACTATTATCTTGTTGCAAAATAACAAAGATCGGTGTTATAACAAAAGGAAGGCCAAAAAACAACACTAGGCAATAATTTTTAGATTAATATTTAATCACAAGGTGTACGTTCGAAAAAATAATGTTTTGGGCTTTGCGGTTTCACCGACATACGCTCCAGGCGGAAACTAATCCTCAGAACTAACAATAAAATGTATTTAAACAAAATTGTGTACAGAAGATAGAAAGATGTAACTTCACAAGTGTCTACTTGAAATGAAAAGAGCTTAATTAACTAATGGAGTCATTTCCTTCGTAAGCAAAGATATGAAAATGACAGATGATACGCGATACGTCTTTAGCATATTTAAGAAAAAAATAAAAAGTGATTACTCAATGAAATTCACCAAATTAGCCTTAGTTTTAGCGAAGGAAATCGATCTTTGGCAGATTCTCCTTTGCTGATTCATCAAGTTAGGTTAATGTTGATGTTTACAAGTTTGAAAGAAGTGTAATTTATTACGTTACACCCTCATTAACTGGTGTTTGTGTGCTTTTGAGGATGAAACGAATGATTCAGCAATGGAGTATCCGACGAGATTCTATTTTTTATTAGCAAGAAAACATCCTTCTAGACTTATTAATTCTTCTTACATAATAGAGTAAATTGTTCACCGAAATTATTTAATGCTCTTTTTAAGATGTTAAATAATTCAATTATGTTATTCACTTATTTTTATGATATATATTCAGACGGAAAACAATGATAAGGATATCACTGAATAGAAGGGAACGCAACTATATATTAGGGAAATATTTTTATTCGAAACATTTTGTTCAATATTTTTAGAGCACATGACATGATACATTTTGCAGATCCTCAATTTTAATTTTGTTAGTTGGTAAAGGTTTTACTGCCTCGGTTTTATCAGTTCAAAGGTAGAAGTTCAATAAGTTCGGAGGCCCGGAGTTTCAACGCCAAATTTAAAGTGGCGATATTTTGAAACATTAAAATATTTCTCGTTGTCAGTCCCGACGGCCATCAATATTTTTGTAATATTGAGACCACCAGTTTTTGTAATTAGTAACTTACGATTCTGGACATTATTATTATGTTTTCGCACTCTTCTGGAAGATAAACTTTGTCGTGCTTTTTAAGTAATCCTTTTAGGAAACAAATCTCTTTATCTCAATAAAGAAGCGAACGCTCTCGTATAATTGAAGCAGAAGTGCAGAACGTGTAATTGTTGCTAAACTCAACAAAAATCTGAACATTGTGTTATTCTGATTTTGGCTTGGATTTTGTTCGTAAAAATAAGTAATTCTTTATCATCCGGTATATGATCTTGTACGTAATCAGTCATATACAAAAACACAAATTTCTTCTGGCTACCTTTCTGCTTGTCCCTCATGGTAAGTATAAAAGTATCCAGAGTGTATGAATTTCAAAAAGATTTGTCCATAACTATCAGAAATTCACACATATACAGAACACTGGATGATGGAAAGTGGTGAAGTTTGAACGATCAATGTATCTCACGGAACACGTACAAAGCCGTGCATATTAACTTTTGGACTTTTCTTGAGCGGTAACGAGGTAGTTGGATATTCACCAATGGGGATTAATTAAATGGATAATTAATACGAAACTACCAGCATCGCCATCGGCGGACGCGTTTCGTTGTTTACGGATCTGCAGACGTCGATATAGCGTTAATTTCGACAATTTTAATTGGTTACAATTTCTATGTTTTGATGTTCTCATCAATGCTTGTTATACGTATTTCTAATAAAAAGGCTCAAAATATCTAAAATTTGTACTCTTCTCCCACTCGCTAATTCAATTATTGATACAAACAAGCTTAATTAAAATACCAATTGAGAAGTAAAACACGTATTGGATACCCAGCACAAAGAATTATTATTCGGCTTTAATATCAACCGTGATTGTTTCGGCTAAAATCGATACCTATACGGTACTTACAAGGGGGAAAGACGTGGTAATCAGACTACATGCGGAACCATAACAAAATGAAATGAAATAAAATGAAGGAGGAAAGTATGTGAGTGAGGAAATCGAAAGTGCATCACCATTACGGCGACACGAAGACGATTTCGACCGCGCAAAAAGGATGAAAACAAGACCAAAGAACGGTAGCGAGCGGTGCGACGCTGACTAAAAAATGAAAAACACGAAACGAAAAACGGAGGCTACGCGAATGATTAGAAGGAGACGACACGAACGGTACATGCATTTAATGCAGCCGTTTGACTACCGAGCGCCAACGCGGACGACAAACGGGAAGAAACAAGGTTATACTGGGTGATTTTCAAGAACGAGCGTGTGGGTTCCAAGAAGTAAGAGATCCGCTAATCTTACGTGTGAAATTTTGCTGAATCGATATATTCTTAAATAGAATAAAAAATACGTTAACGTAGCAATTTTTTTTTTATAAAAATTGGTTCAATGAACTAGTTTATCATTCTAATAAACACAGACCTTCGCATGTATACAGTTTGCAATAAACCGATTTATTGATATAAAGGATACATTTATCAATCTCGAGTTAAAAATTTCTAAAATTTATTTCGCTTTTCACGAAGTAAGTTAATAAACGGGTATCTATTATATTTATAAATATATTAATTAATATAATAATTTTTTTGTTGCTTTAACAAAACGAAGTCAATCAACACGATTTATTGAATTCATTTTTTCAGTGTAAATGTGTAAGTATTCAGATTCCGTAAATAAAAAAGTAGAACACTCATCCATAAGAGTCTACTTCCTTCTAAGCCATGAACTGATTAAAAGTTAGCGTGTGTGAATTGGTCAAAATAATAAAAGATTTGAAACTATTGATGACCAGATTTTGTTTTAATCTGCCTGAGGCCTTATTTAATATCTGACCGGCATCGCCAGAATTGGTTACGTTAAGAATATTACAGATGATTTAAAGTGGGGAAGTTCTACTTGAAATTGGTTATCTTCTTCCTCCCAACAAAATTTGCAAATCTTATCTGATGTTTCTCCGAATTTTGCTGGAAATTTTCGATCCTAGTATTAAACTTTATGGAATCTTCTTTTATTGGTTTATAATGGTTTATACGCATAATACCAAGAAGAAAGCAGGGTAGTGGTTGGAAGCTACTCAGCGTAAGGATTTTGTCTTTTTCCTGTTGACAACGCGACTCAGGGGAACTTAATTCTGGATGGTTCTTGTAATTTGATAGCTGTTTCGAAGGGTTATTTGAGATTGATGCTTGGCGAAAGATTGCAGCCGTCCCTTCTACAAAGAGAAGAAAGATCTATCTAAAAACACCCACCATCGGAAGGAAAATTCGACGAAAAAACTAACATGAAACTCCCACATGTCCAACGTAAAGAAGAAAGCCACTGCTGCTAGTATGCCGTAGGCTGCTCGGTAAGAACCGGGGTCTTAAGTCTCAAATGACCTTCTGGTCATTTACAACAATAATGAGACCCATGATTACCAAACTAAAGGGTCCTTAGTTTGGTGAGCAAAAACAACTCAGAAGACTATGCAACAACAGCTCCAGCAAATTCAGAGACTTGAAGGTCTCAATGCGTATCTGTCCAACAGCAACGCCGAAAGTCTTGCTGGGATTAACAGCGCTTCACATTCCTATTTAGAACTATACCGAATGTTCGCGACTTTGTAGAATGAAGCGATTGCATGAATTACATATTAAACTTGAAAACAATTGCTTTAGCCAGACTAAAAAGCTCTAGAAAGCTCAGGTAAAAATCGATAAAACATAGGCTAACAATAATCTAAATGGCTTCTTACGATATCGAAAAGAAATCGTTCTAGATTAATCGAACCAACCTGTATATAAGTATCTGCTTGTATGTATGTGTTACGATGATTATTGCTGCGTCGAAACGGAAAGGAAAAAGCGAACGTTCGAGCGAAATAAAGAAAGAGAGAGTGTGAAGACGTCAGAGCGAGACAACGACTGCCGGGAAAATGTGGGAGCGCGACGGAACGAGATTCGTCAAGTCGTCGTGCGCGCATTACTGACCTTCAAGACTAGCAGAAAGTCGCGGAGTCGTTGAACTAGTGACCGAAGTGTCGCTCGATGCGGCCGACGCGAGAGGGGTACAACCCCGGACGGACGGACGGACCGATGCGCGGAATATGTACGAGCGATCGGCCGGCCGCGGCTGAATAGGAACGCGCATACGCCAAACCCGATGGTCGTAAACTTAGACATTTGCACGTCTGATACGATAAAGCGGCGACGGCGACGAGGACGATGTTGGTCGCTTCTTCGCTTTACTACCGCGAGCGTAGCGTAGCGCTAGTGAGGCGGAGGCATTCCGGAGGTGCCATCCTTTCGATGCAATGTGAGCGATCGCATTTCCTATACGTGCGCTTCGCATACGCGATCTGTTCCGTTTTGGTTGTTTTTTTTTTCTCTTTCTACGTTACATATATTTATGTCTAAATTTATTTTCTCTGTTGTTAAATTACTTCATACTTATTTTTCTTCACTTGTACATCATAATCACTAGGACAGGACTGTTATAAATAGAAGTTTAATTAGAAAAGAGATACAACAATAAAATATCTGTACTTGTTTGTGAATATATTGATTTGTATTGGCGAATACTCAAAAATCGATATTTCTTTGATTCTGTCCATGTAATTAAATGTAAACAACGAAAGAAACATCGCAGGATACAGGATTTGGACCTACGACTCCCGTTTGTTAGCGTTTAGTAACGTCGTAGGTTTGAAGCGTGTCTTGAGAAAACTCTGCTTGTTTGTTTAGGCTGCTCTAAAGCTTTCCGATGTTATTAATCATGAATTATTCAGTGTTTTACATTACACTGGGTTTTAACCAGAGCTAGACATTGTTCGCGTTAAATTTAGTAATGATTAAATGTTTGACTAAGTTCATGAATAATTCAATCGTAATCATGGCAGGTATTTAATCATGACTAAACGTTATCCACCAGTTCATGAAGAATTGGTTAGCGATTATTCCTTATTCAATAATCATGATTAATCGTTATTTATCGACCCGTTAATCATGATTGGTCACTACTCATGAATAAAGCTTAGTCGTTAGTCATGACTAACCCTTAGTCATTATTAGCCAGTATTCATAATTGCATCATACACGAATAACGGTTAGTCAATAATCCTGACGAAATACTCGATTGTTTTAGAGAAATGGCGATCGCACAATCTCATTATTTAAAGCAGAGCCGGCGTAAGATGCATTTTGTATTGCTGCTATTCGAAATTTCGAAATTTTAATTATAACTACCATTTTATACGCTGGTGCTGTTACTTATTAACAATGACAAGAAGCTCATATAGAAGGATGCCCATTTGCGATCGCCACTTCAGCGAATCAATCGGGCATTTAATCACGATTATTGACTAACCTTTATTCACGAATAATGGTCATCATCAATCATTACTAGCCTTTCAATGAGTCGTGAATAATGGTCAATCATGACTAATGCACAACCAATTATTCGTTATTCATAAGTTTGGATACTGATTTTAGTTGAGCTGATGATTAGACTGAACTCTTAAGCATTGGCTATGAGCAACGTTGTGATTTTTTGTCATAATCTAAAAAATACTTCACAATTCAAACGTATATTAGGTCCTTTAACACACTCTACATATTCTTCAATTTTGTTAAAGGAGCTGAATATCTCTAGTTATCATATATATACTGTTAATGTTCAGCAGGAGAGTGATTTTATGCATTAATAAATGATGGCTTTCGGACGGTATTTTGATATTTCTTCGGCAAATGGGTTTACCATTAACTCTAACCAAGATCACTGTTATGTTTTCTAACGAGATTAAATTGACTTTGAGCAATGAAGAACTGGATATTGTTAAGGTTGTTAAGGATTTGGGTCTTATGATAGATTTTGACATAAGATTTAGACAGCATGCGACAGGATCGGTCGAGGTCTTTCTTCAGAAAACCTTGACGTAGCGTCAGACCATTTTCCTGGCCGAAAAATAAGGCGAGTTTGATCTATTTTGTCGATCTAATATTATTGTTGGTCGTATGTTCACACGCATTCTAAGCTGTAGTGTGCATTCTGACCGACGAAATTGTCGTTCATCGATTGTCCGTCGTCTGTGTTTCGCCTTAAACGGTTATTTGGCAATAGGGATACCCCGTCAGTGAACCTTTCGCGGCTTGTTTTATCAATATTTAATTATTGTGATGTCATTTTGTAGATTCTAAAAATATACAAAGGGTTCAGAATGCTTGTTATGACATCAGAAAAAAAAGGTAGCATATTTCCCATACGTTCACCATGAAATAGTGAAGACAATATTTAGAATAAGCGAGTAATTTAAATATTTTATGGTTTTTTTTTTACATAGCTAACTTACTTTTAAAACTGATAAAAACAATAAATAAATATCCCTTCCGTGCAGTGCTACTTACACCCCTATTATTTACTGGTTTCAAAAGAAGATGCAGAGGCTACTGTAATGTTTCGTAGGTGGGAAAAATTTAGAAATATTTGATTTTTTCAAACAAATTGATTAAATTCAGAGTCTGCGAATTTGGGAATGCTTCCAGAACACTCTTTCGGCGTTTCAAATTCAATTGGAAAACCATAAATTACATTTTTTAACTAAATATTAGAAATTATAACGAAAACTAAGCTTGTATAGTGATATTTCGATATTTCTTTCTAGAATTCGGCCTTTTCTAACCCCCATACATCGTTCGAGTTGACTCGAAATTCAAGTAGAATTCAGACAACAAATACCTTAAACTTGAAGACGCAACCAACACGAGCTAGCTCGATGGCAATTAGATTTAAAATCAGAAATAAGCGCCAGTTCACTCCTTTATTTAAATTTTCTTCACAAATAGGACGACTATCTTACGAACGATGAAATTACATTGAGATATGCTTAAAATTATTTTGAAGATTGTTATAAGGTAATTTTACATTAACTTGGATATTTTAGGAAGCGAGGCAAATAAACAGAGGAGAAGTTATTATTCCATTCCACCATTATCGTAGTTTGCTAGACTTATATTATTCTCCTAACTCCTTCACTACCTAGATTCTATACTTCCGAAAGCAAGCTTATAGCAGCCTGAGGGATATTAACTTTGAGCGAGTCGACAAATTGGAGTCTACGATGCTACGAAAAATAACGCTCATCTTCCTTCAGTTTCTTTCATTTTTGCATTTTCTTTCTAAAGCTAATCTTTAGCTCGGCATTATGAACGTGTGCTTTATCTTTGCAGCTGTTCAGAATTGACAATCGCCTATTTTTCTGACTTATTAAGTTTATCATTGGATTCAATTGCAATATCCGTCGATCCGTTAAACTTGAGTGCGTGATTCCTTCACTTGCACTTCCCCTTAAGACATGCTATTTTACCCTTCGCGTCTTGACCTTTTAGAATTGTTGCCAGTAATTCTACTGAACAGAAGTTAATAATAACGAAATTCCTGAATACATACTGATTTGCTTACTCTTAGGTACAGTCGTACGCGGTTTCTAATAAGATAAAAATACCACGATTATATAAACGAAATACCTAAACAAAAAAACATCCTGTAAACACAAAAAAAAAACCGCACGCAACCTCCTATCGGTGTAAATATAACGAGCAAAGCCAACACAGTGAGACAAACTATGTACATACAGAATACATATGTATTTTATATACCGTAGGTATATCTCTTTTAGACAATAAGAAAAACCAGTTTGTACGTCGATCTTGAAACGTGGTGTTAATGCGCTTATAAAAACACGAAGGAAAAAAACCGGCCAGACGAAGAAGATAGACAGATAGAGCCGGCAGTCCGTGGAGCACGAGAGCGGCTCTTGTATTCCTACGGCCGCAGCCGGGTTAATTCAACACAACAGACCTGACCTATCCTAGACAAGCAGTGATGTTGCATCTAGCGCAAACAAGTGTACGAGTCTAGGTTCGTCTCTAGGCCAATAGTTTACTAGTGTGAGCGCTTACTGTACTGATGCTTGGAGTACCGTAACGTCTATTTTCTTTGGTTTGGGAGAGGCAGGTGGTATAATTTTGGTTTTGTTGTCCTTTTAGTTGGATTGGGGTAACGTTCGAGTATTTTATTGCTTTCTACCCTTGCTAGAAAGGGGATAATTAACAGGCATAAGAATGTGTATTCTAATATTTCCATTAACGTTGTTAGCATGTGTAAGGTACCTTCCTATATTAGTATTTTTAGAATTCGAGTGATAGGGTTATCAGAAGTAAGTCTTTTAGAAAATGCAAAAGGATTTAATTTTTTAAATTTTCTCGAACTGAGGTAGCTGGTAAGATGGACAATTAAACTTTAATTACCACAAACGATGCGCTTCTAAACTCCGAAGATTTCATCTTCACTAGGCGGCAGATTTGAAGAATGTATATATAAAGGTTAGACTGATTCAATCAGATACAATTAACCATAGATTAATTACATGCTGATCCTTTAGGTACAAAAAAACGGGGAATATTAAATAAATTATATTACTTCAATTAAATTTTCATTCACATATTTTTCAGCTTTAAATTAAAGCATTTCAATGCAAGCCTGTCAAACTCATCCATTTGTTAAAAAATTAATAACATTCATTGAACGTGTTGTTGCTTTTCCTTCAAATTTGCACGAGATTCGTATTCTGCATGATTTACGAAGGGAGTTCGATAATTGCCTGGCCTCAGCAAGAGATAACGTTACTAAAATTGAGCTAACTCGATTTTTTTTTGTAAAACTAACCTTTGTCAAGTTTTCAAACAGAGTTTGTAAATGAGAGCCAGTTAAAGCGAATAACCTTTGTGATTTAACAGCAACATGATGAGATAAAAGCGGAATTTAGAAGTATCGACCATAAAGTATTGGAAAGCTGAATTTAAACGCGACCATAGAATCATTTTTGGTGAAGAACGCCCAGGTGGTCAGCACATCAGAAATGACTGAAAAGATTTACGATATGGTAATGAATGATCGAATATTGAAAGTGCGCGGCTGCTGGTATCTCAAGTGACTTTCAGGGTGCTCAAAAATTTTAGCAACTGACTTGAATGTAAGGAAGCTTTTCGAAAGCTTAACTTACAACGTAACTGTTGACGAAACATCAAAGACCAAAGAACAGTCCAAACAATAGGTTTTTCGTGGTCAATTGGGGTGAAAGAATACCAAAGGCACTTTATCAGCAAATAAGGTCACGACTGTAATGTTTTAGGATGTATGCAGCTTAATCCACGTCGATTACCTTGAAAAGGCCAAAACGAATAATGATCAGTATTATTTCAATAATGCTGTGAAAGAAAAACGTCCACATATGGCGAAGAAAATAAGTTTGTTACTTGTGTCGTCCCCAAATTAATGATACGAATTACTTCCGCACCCAGTATATTCGTAAATTTAGCTCCCAGAGATTATTTCCTACTTCCAAGCATGAAAAAAAGGTGTAGTGGAAAGAAAATTGGCTTAAACGATGAAGTTTTTGCAGAAACAAATACCTTTCTTGCAGGATATAAAAAATAGAAAAACGTTGGATTAAGTGCGTCAAAGGAGACTCAAAATCAGTTCATTTTTCTTAACCAAATAACTTATTTCCGAGTTTATTCTCATTTTTCCTAATTCTTTTGCTGTGTTTTTCAATGTGTTTCTGTTTAGAAAATTTAGTGGGGAATATCTAGCCCAATGGATGTGTTCGTTATGGTAGCGTTGTTTGATTTGAAAATTTCCAAAATGATTGAGATATTTTGCAGCTTCTTCTTGCATCTTTATGTATATTTTGTAACGCATGCTTACCACTCATTACTTCCAAACTTTCCTGGGCATACTCTACAGATAGCAGAGTTACTTCGTCTCTTAAAGTTCCTGTCCAATATGGTGTGTAGTTTGGATTGATCCAGTTATTTTGGTTCTATTTTTCTAAAATCTAGACGAACTACTTCCTTTTTTGTAATTTCGTTTCTTTGGTCAATCCGCCGTCGATATTCTTAATTCGCAGATACATTCATGAGATTATTTAGCTTAAAGAGTAACGTGATTATTTTGAAAGGATACAATGGCACCAATAAAGAGAAACATCGTGCAGTATTTTTCCTCTTGCACGCTTAAATTATCGCAAAAGTACCCATTATTTGCACCAAATAACGTAAACATGCATATCCTACATAGATAGCGATGTTGAATTTATTATACACTTATTGGCCAGTGTGCTCTATATCGTCTATATGGAACAAGGAAGAAAATAAGTTTGCGTTTATCAAGCGACAGCACGGATAGCAACAGCGAGTACTACAATGACTTAATGAAAACAACCACATACGATGCGTATAGAAGGAGATGAAATAAGAGGCCGAACACCATTATAGAAATTCATGTAAAAACATCTTCATTACGATTTCATTATCGCTTCCTGTCACAAACAGGAAAATTATAAATTACATACGATTTCTTTTCATTGGCAATAATAGCAATAAATATGTCATTTGCTTATCCGACGGCTACTACCGCGTCGGGCCTCGCATGCTGCCAACATGAAAGGGAGAGAAGACAGCAAAAAATGACCGCAGAGGGGGGAAAAATTGCTTCGACTGTAATAATAAGAGAACGAGAATAGTAGGAATGCCGTCCGTGTAATCTACACGAACCCCTCTCTACTGCTCTTTGGTGGAATGGTGATGTTACTTCGGCGCTGCGCTGATAATACAACCGCAATTTTACAATAAACACTGCGGATGTAATAACTTAAGTTTCATGTACAAATTAAGATATTCTTTCTTTTCATTCCGAGAAGTGGTTTTTTGTTCTGCCCGGACAAAAGCTGCCTCTATCTGAGATAAAGTACAACGTACCTTGAGGGGTCTCTCTATGTCTCTAATACGCATTGCGTATGTATTTCTACGATTAATTCCAAGATACCAAGTTACCTCGTTAATGATGTGGTTTTTTTTTCTAAATCGGACATTTTTACAAGTAAAAAAATCGAAAAAAGCATCCCCTTAAAAGCACATGTTCCGATAATTTTAGCTAGCTTCGAACTTGTGAGACACCTCTAGATCTTTGAAAAATCTCAATTCATAAAGGCACAATCTTCTGAATCCATCGTGATGACATATAGCGTGTTCAGCGAGGAATGGGTCAGCGTCAGATCTCGGAAACGAATAGATTTAAAAATCCTTAAAACATTTTTTAAATCCAAATGCGTCAGCGCTACCTAACTTCTTTTATGGAGGATCCTTACCTTTTGGAATCTGCAAGACGTGGTAGCTTTCCTTATTACAACAGCTACCAACTTATCTCGGGAAAATATTTTTTTTATAAATTTAAAACGAATGATGACGAAAGATCAATTCTGGATTCTTCTGATTTTAGACCTTTAGACGTAACCAGCACAATTTTATTTAGGCATCATCAAAAATGGTTGAATGTAGGCTTTCACGACCGTAATCCATAGCAGAAATGTCTTTCGGGTGTTGTCTCGTAGTTAATATTTTACTTGATGTTGCGCTGATCATGCTGTCAGCTTCTTCAGAAGATTTCTAAAGACTCAAAAATGTGTAGAATGTGATGGAGAAGCCTTTGACCATTTAATTTAATTTCGCTTTTTTACTTTGACTTTCTTGGTTTCATATTTATCTTCTAAGTTTTGAATTAGACTCAGTTTGACTTTGTGATATGTTCCTATTTGTCTGTATTAACCTTTGTTTATTCATTATTAATTTTTAATACTTTTGATAAATTAAATTTTGCCTGTTATTTCTACAAAAATACACTTCCGCTTTAAAAATTACCCTTTTCCCGAAAAGTACAATAGATAGGTTGGTAGCAATTATAAGGAAAGGTAAGCATTAAATATTTTTTTTTATGGAATTTGTTTTACAATTAGAATGTCTGCAACGCTAACAAGGAAGATTGCATTTACGCATTTATCACGTCTGGAACACAAAATATCAACATCGTATTTGTGTTCTCGTATTTTTCTAAAATTATTATTGTTTTGGTGCTGCGAATTTTATACGGAGATATTTCATAGAAGTTTGCGGTAGCATTACGCAAAGTAGATAGAAGGTAACCTTGAAAAATGAATGTCAAAATGAGGTACCCAGGAACAAGCGTGCGCAATTATCGTTTTAATTATTTTTATTATTCGATTAAACTAACTGGTATGATATACACTAACAAGTTTTTTATTACGATTCGGCCCAAATTAACGTAGAACACTTGAAGATGAAAAAATCCCGGAGACAATTACTGATCCTTACTTGCTAACGACGAACATAAATATTTTTTGTGGAAATTCTACACTTATCGTCGAAAAAAATAACCCACGTCCAATTTACTACGTTCATTTTCTTTGATTCCCCGATCAAATTATAGTCTAACGAACGGTTTGTACACAGGCGCATACCTCCTTAATGTAGTCTATGCATGTAGACATACAGAAAAATTGCACGTAAGCGTCTAACGAATGTGACCTATCTCAATTTAGGTGGCCCCAGCTAGCACCAGACACCGAATATGACGTAACGATTATTTGCGGACCGCGAAAACATCTCAGTCAATGTACTAATATGTAAATACGGGCGAATAAAAAACTAAGGACATCATACGCACTTAATGGAGGTGCAGCTTAGGAGTTAAATATAAATTTCCGCTGAGGTATCTGTGTGCGATAGACGATCAAAATTTTTTAGCATTGTATAGGGTATTCGATGAGATTTTTTCCGACATAATAAGGTTGGTACATCTCTATTAGAATGAAATTTCAATTCGGGCGTGAATATAATGGTTTTTGTGTGATTTGGAAGGATTTTTATGGATCAAACGGAAAGTTTCTCGCTAAAAAAGAGATAAAGGCAATTTATAACCAGAAATTTTATCAAAGGAGATCAGAAATCATGCGAAAACATCAATAAACGAATACGTACCAGTTTATAAACAGATTCGCGCCCATCAATTGTTGTAAATAATTGAAAATGTGACGGTTATAGTCGTCATGCCCATTAATTCATCCAATATAAATAATAAAAGATGATATAAAACAATGCCGTATGCTTTACGTTTGGTTACTTAGTAATTGCCATCTCATATTTATCTACCTTCAATTTCAATTTTCCATCAGAATCCTTACAACCAAAGGAATTAAAAATCAGAATTGTCGATTTTGAATAAGCATTGGTTTGGGGCAAGTGAGTGAAATTTAATTAATTAAAGGCCAGTTTCGTCGAATGACCACACATCGTAGCCCAAAACTACAAATAAACTAGGATAAAGGAAGGATTGAACGAAAATTCTGATTATTCCTTTGACCCAATTGTAGCGGGGAGTCCTACTTCCTTTTCTTACTAATCTTGATTCCGAAAGGTTGGCAGAATTCTTCATTGATTGTGCACCTTGAAGAACAGCGGAGGGGCTTCCATTTACATTCCATTCTGTTGTAGCTTGTATAGATTCTAGGATCATCGACTTCCAATACCGATTGTTGCTTACATCATGAGCCCTGGGATGCGGTAACGTGGTGTGTAACAAAATTTATTTTTTAGATTCGTCATTAAAGACAATCTAATTTTATTCTTGGGCTTGGTTGGATTGGTCCATGCACCACCGCAAACATGTCGGCAATGTTCAATCGTAGCGCAAACATCGCACCAGGCTAAATTGTTTAATTCTACATTATACGGTTGGTAATTTACCTACAGCAGCATCTCTTCCATGACATATTCTCCTATTAAAAAAAACATCGTAGTCGTACATGATTAAAACCTGATTGTTTTGTTGTTTTCCAAACAGATTATCCAGCTTCTCTAAGTCCAACAATCCTCTTTTCACAGGTTATTACCACGTTTTCGCATTCGGCGCGTTATTTTAACATTATGGTGACTGCAATCAGATCTGAAAGATAACAAGCCCGAGTTCTGCAATTGTTACAGAAAACTTGAAAAAGCTAATAGCGTTTTCAATGCTAACTGGGGTATTTGGATCTTCTGGCCAAAGAGAAGGCTAGTTTATCATTAACTAATCCGCCGGAAACTATCGATGCCTATTTCGTTCTATTTATTTACTAGCTATCTGTCCGTTCTTACGATATATTCATCCTGAATCACTCTAATATAACTCAATGTAGTTCTCGCGCCAACCATTACTTTTATCAAAGAATCCATCGACCTACTTCCTCTTGCCGTTCTCAAGCGTTAATAGTACGGTAGTTAATACGTAGTAAAGTATAGAATAACGAAATATCTTTATCAGATTACATAAACCACGACCTGAGACAATATTTACAATTTACAACATCTATCACCCGAAACTACTTTTCCGCTTGACCTTAACAACGCTAAAACCTAATAAAAAAAACGTGCTATTCCGCAGCAGTCGCTGTGTATGGCCTTAATACAGCCAGCGTTAGAAGAGGCACGATCTTACTTCCTCTCCTCGCTGGTTCTCTAAGTCAATAGGAAATTCTATCAATGTTTTCGTCGATGCTCAACTGTTTTTAGCGTTACGTAAACCGCGACCTCAGTCAATGTCACACGACCGCATAAAAATAGCCGCATCTAACGCCGCGAGAACGTTGTTGTGTCGTAAATACATGTTACACGGAGTCACTTTCGGTTTCTAAGCGCACGGATCGCGATATTGCCGGCCGCTCTCCTCTTACACTCGATGGCGATGGAGAATTTTCCGCGCTATCTGCGGAACCGAGGAAAGGAGCCCGAAATAAATCTCGCGATAATTTTAGTTCGATAGTTTTAGGCGAAGCAAACGCTTAGTTTTCCAAGCAGTGAAGTCCGTTATTTTAGGCCCGTAACCTTGATTTTTGGAGGTACTATTTGCGTATTGGGAAGCTACGCGTATTCGAAAAAAAGGCGGAATAAGAATTCGAAGAAATTATCTCGGTTAGCGAAAATATTGCTTCCTGTGTATCGAGCAGCTCAAACAACCAACGATTTAAATTCATTTGCTTGGTACAACTTAAAAGCTTTCATAAAGTCGGAATTTGGACATCAACTAGTTCCTTTAGCCTTGAAATAACAGATTGGGCAAATTAATTTAGCGTGAGATATAACTTAATAACGTTTCAAAGGAAAAATATATAACGTAGTAATGAACTAAATAGCAGCAACAATTAATTTGCAATAAGATCCGCTTTGGTATGAAACTAGCTGGCATTCTTCTTGTATTTTAGTGTTTCGAAAATATGGAAAAATATGGAAATACCTATCGGTTTCAAAGCTTCCAGAAGTTTAGAAGAAAATACAATTAAATTTACTGTTACTCTACAGTCTTTGTTTTTTTTTAATTCTCTTTAACTTCTTTTTCTTGCTATCCGCTTTGGGCATAGCACAGATCCTTTTGGGGACTGCGACCTTAACCCTTTCGAGCCTATTGGGTCATATGTAACCCAGCAACATACCTCTATGCAAAACATGTTTCACTCCTTTCCATTTAAAATGATATACTACATTTGATTTTTTTTTCAATAAAGTTGCATTTCGACGACTAATGGGTTATATTTTTCCCACTAAAAAAGTCTGACTGGGATATATATGTCCGATACAAAATGGCGGACTTTTTTTTCGAATAACATTTTAAGGTGTTTATTTCACTTACCTTCATCTTGTTGTTGTTTAAAAAAATTACAATCTAATCAGGATTTAATAATAAAAAATCCGGCTCGAAAGGGTTAATTGACATGTCGTAAGAAAATTCCTTTATGTGTGTTAGAATAGATGGAAGCTTGCAATAAACCTCAGTACTATTCTAGGATCTTCTTCCTTCAGTACAGTAGATGCAAGGAATGGCCTACTGAAGTATCGGTGTCGTGGCAACACATTTTCATAGAATGTGTTCTACTTAACGTAGACGACTTATTTGATCTTCAGCTTTTCCTAGTTTAAATAGGTGATGTTTTAGGACTACATGACCTATTAGTAATCTAAGGCCCCTTTGCTGAACGTTAGCGTTATTTTTTGTGTTTTTGGCGAGTCTGATATAAGTTCCTTTGTCTCTTTTTGTGCTGCAACACTTTCCCGACACGAAATTCTTTGATTGTCCTCCTATGTCTTCACTGTTCGCTTTATGTAGTTCTTTTAGAGGCAACAAAAGGGGTTAGGACAACTGGAAGAGATGTTCGCTGCTTCTTGGTCTCTTGGTGGCTTGCGACCCATCGCAAAGTAACGTGGTTATTGCGTCCCAATTTCCTTAAATTGGGTACACATTCGTGTGTTAGACCAGATTCTTATAATAGCCTTTAAATTGCCCGATTGTAGTGGTTAAGGCCATATTTTGGAGCCGCCCCTGTACTATACCTTTGAAGATCGCCGGATGCCCATTCACCGGCTTCTACTAATTACCTTATAAGGCTCCTCAAAGTTGTATTGCGTAGGGATCGTGTTCTTTGCAATGTATAGGTGAACTTATTGAAGGAAATCTCTAAAGAAAATTGCTAAAGCTCATAGGTTCCATTTACGCGATATCTGATAACCTGGAGTTTTCAGCGTTGAGGTGGTGGACTTCTTTTCGCCAAACTAAGCTACAACTATACGTGAAAAAATCAACACGGTAACGTGTGTGACGCTAGATAGTGGTTTTGCAGATCTCGTTCAACCTTCTACATTCAAAATTATGTTTAAGGCCACGCATTACGAATATAATCGAAGATTATTCTGTAAGCAGACTGTACTTGAGCCTTGTACTGACAGTGAACTATTAGATTTTTCTCCATAATATATAAAAAATACTAATAAAATGTAAGCTGGAATAATTCCTAAATCCAATGCTTTAGAGCTTATTTACAACATAATGTAATATCGTTTCTATTGGAGCAAAAGAATATTTTTCTTGCTTAATTATGTGTATATATAAGATGTATGGTACGAGTATGTAATGCATATTATTGGGCAACCTCAGAGTGCTAAGGTTATATACGCGAAACCTAAAATAAATTTATCTTGCACTGGCGTCAGTTTATATTCTCTTGTTAAGCTCACATTTCCTTAATTTATGCACATACATACCTTATCTTAAAAACGATAATATTTTATCTGCGAAAGACGCGCTGACAATATCTTGACATATTTTATAATCGTAATATATGTGTTAATGCATACAAAAAAATATATGCAATCGTACAGGGGCGTCCACACATTGATTTCGGTTGGCGCAGAAATTTATCCTCGTAATACGCTTTAATACGTTCAAAAGTTTTCATTATTCACAGGAGACTGTGCCTGCCACATCATTATCTTCGCAAAATCATGCTTTTGCTGCCCTGGACGCATGATACATTTTATCCTGTTGGAACGTCCAACACAGCGACTTTCCATCTTCATGATAATTTTTTTGCTTTTTATATAAAAAATTGGTCATACTTTGCACAACGAAAAATGATCCCACACCACAATGTTTTCCACCTCCATGTTTAATTGTTTTAATATTGTGGTGAATACTACTTCGCAGTTGGCCATTACACAAAATCCTTTCTCCCCTCTGAATAAAATAACCACATTTACGATTCGTAGGGCCACCTACTTTGTGGGTCCCAATTTCAACCAGCGTATGCAAATTTTGCTCCGTTAAATGTCCCTTAGTAACGACACTAAGACCCAAATCCTTTTTTATTTGCTTGAAGTTATACATTAATGTAGCTGCATGATCCATCGTATGACTTCGTTGGGGAATGATTTCCCTCGTTTATCTATTTATCTTATTTTTCACTTTATCTCTACGCCAGTCGAGTCGCTAGACATGGCCTTTCTCGTTTGGTGAGTGAACCAAGTTGTGTGGAGAACTTACTTCGTTCTAATTGATGATATACACCGCCGTTCAGAGAAGTTCGGTCGGATGGTAAAAAACATGAAAAGGTTACAGAAACAAACGAAACTAAAAACAAAATGCAATTTTATTGTATGTACCGGTAAAAAATTCAAAAATAAATAAATAAAAAGTTATTCTGGCCCCGACGTAATAAGGGTTTTCGAATGGCAATGCGTCCATGAAAGTCCGCTTGTTGAAGTCGACGTTTTACCGTACTCGCCGAAACTTGTTCTTCACGGCCGCGATTGACTTCGGCTGCTATTTGTGGCGCTGTTAATTTTCTATTGCGTTTGCTTAATAGTACAATTCTCAAATCTTCAGGTTTTGTTGTTTTCCTAGATGCTCCAGGACGAACACGATTTTCTATAGTTCCAGTTGTCCGATATCGCTTTATGATGTCATTTACTGTTGAACTTCTCATATTTATTTTTTCAGCAATTTGTCGCCCCGAATATCCTTCTTCAAACAGCGTAATAATGCGTGAACGTTTTTCTGCACTGGTAGGCTTGCCACGTGCCATTTTGAAGTAAATTTTCTTAAAACTTTCGCGCAAAAACGACAGATGCACACCAACACACGTTTAACAGTAAAATGAAGCAAATTTATTTCTTTACGCCGGCGATAAATAAACAAGAATGATACTGCGGTATATTTCCTAAATGTATTGTTCGTTAATAATCCCCAAACGACCCGTTTCAAAAGATCGGTAATTCCGAGAAATTCTTGGAATGATAATAAAAGGGACTTTATTGTGGTTGTCGCAATATTTCTACTTTACACAATAATTTATGGCTTTAATCCCTTAGAAAAAGAGTGTATGCTTAATATTTTCCTAATTTTATGTATTACTAATTGTATACAGTGTGATATAATAGATTTTTATTGTATGACCGAACTTCACTGAACGGCAGTGTACATGAATATATGCAGGTTAAGGAGAGCTAAAGATAAAGATACTAGATTGTGCATCACTTTAAGTACCAGCATTCTGTAAATTATTCCTTTTCCTCGTTAAAAATGTATCTCAGAAGGTGTCTCAATGTTTCTTAACTTTTGCCGCCTACTGTATACGCAGTATGTTTATGTATCATTATCCTCATTATATTCGTGTAGCGTTATAAATATTATCTGGGTAATTAGACGAAAACGACCTATCTCACTAGAATTTGTGTGAGCGCCAGAGTTAAGTACGTAGTGCACTTGTATTACATAGACAGTTTTTTTTTTATTTCGGTTACCGAAAAGTCACCTTGAAGATAAAAAAAATCTCATCGCTGCCGGAGAACAATCGAAAACACATTGCATTTTATCGGAGAACGCACTGACCAGATACAGCGAGTGTCCCACTATCTGGAGATGGCGTGTACGGTGTATGGCTTTAGATAATTTTTTATTATTCTGACTTTTACGGCGTTAGACTGATCCGCACAAACACCATCCGTTGGCCCCTCCCCCCAATTTATTCGTACTTAATGAGACAATTTTACGATAGGAAATATCGCGAGGAGGAAGCAAAACAAAGAAACAAGAAGTCAGGTTTGGTTTTTTTCAAATACGCCAGTGTCATGTTTTCAGATAATCGTATCGTGTATTATTAAATAAAAGTGTATTTATATTCCTTAATCAGAGTTGTTTGTAGTAATTAAGTGGCCTTATATGTATTCATTAATGCATTATTTTATTTGTTTTATTCCGTTCTTTATATACATATAAATGGTAGATATGTATCGTATGCGAAAATATTATCAAGAATACATGATTGTTGCAGTGCAACGGCAAATGGAAGTTAAATTAAATTGGCAAATGTTGCATTTTGTATTTGCAGCCATATACAATGTGTGCATTTGATCTTCAGTAGTTCCACCTCCTTTTCCGAGGTAAAAACCACCTAATTCTACAATAATATCCTTGGCTCCAGTATATTATCACCGCTTATTTCCTTCAGTAGCAATAATAATGATAAGTAGAAGAAGAAGTTGAATTTGGATAATATTATTTCCGTTTTCAATACTATTGCAAGTGATTTTGATTCCCAAAGATAAAATTTTACTTCGAATTAGACCTAGCAACAGATAAAGGACAAAGGTCAAGTTCTAATCTTTGCCTTAACTTGAACGAGCTTCAAACTGATTTTCCTTCATTTATAATTCCTTCGATTACACTTACTACTCGTTGCAATTTATCACATAATCTCTCCCGAACACCTTACCTACATCATCATTTCCTTTTTGAAGCAGTCAATAAGACAGTGAAAATTTTTATATTTCCGGCATACGTATTTCGAGCCAGCGCGTTACGGCCGCGTCGAACGTTAATCACCCGGTGATACCTTGAGATAGTACGTCTTCGCAAGCGGGTCCAGTATTCGCGTAGAAAAAATAAACTTATTTTTAAGACATCAAATACACTCAGGAATTTTGCGCACGTCTCAGCAAGAAAAATAAACGCCTTCCGAGAGATCGAGAATGGATTTTTGCGGCGATTTCGAGAAAAATTTCCTGTTTTTCCGCGTGTCCGTTATACAAGCGATGTGTAAACATAAACAGCGCGTTAATTCGGTCCGAAACGTTTCCGGTTTCGAGCGTTGAGGCTCGCGCATCTTCGGAATTGGACAGGATTGGCTCTGCGAACGATCTCCGTTGCAGGTTTTCGGGATTACGTTTAATGCGATTGAGCACATACTTTCCGTGTGATGGTTTTTTTTTTTCGGACATGTTGATGTATTGCAGAAGTTTATTCTTTTCTTTTTTTTTTTGGCTAGCATTATGGATAAATGAGTAACGCACGTAAAAATTTAAAACAAAATTATGACGAATTATGCTTTTAGTTACGAGGAGCGCTTTTCACATCGAGCGCTAAAAGCTCATGATTTTCCTATTTTATTTTCCATACATCATGGCAGCCACATGTCTTTATCAGGTGATTGATATTTCTGTTTAGTGTTTATCACTTAGACTTTTCTTATTGTGGAACGCTATAAACATTGTAAAACAGTGCTTCCAAGTATTATTACTTAACATTGCACCTCTTTGTAGTGTTTCTGTCTTATTCCGTATATGCTGAAATTCTTAAGTTTGGGGCAGATATACTTGAAGGAATTAAAAGAATTGAGTAAAGTTGATTCCAAGGAGACTTGAACGTTTGTGTTTTCTTGTCTGGCCTCACTAATTAACGATTCACCCTCGCACTAACAACAATATTTCCGTATCCACCTGTACATACCAACATATTTCTTTGCCAAATCGAAAAAGAAGACGTAACATATAGATATATCGAAAGGAAAAAAGACAAAGCATATTTTCACCGAACGGATGCACATTTATTTTTTTATCTGCAAGTGTATTGGTGCGTGCCGGAGTTACAGTGTGAGTGACTATTTTAAGCCATGCTATTTTCGATTGCGGAGAGAGTGTAACGTGATTTCATTCGCTTAAAATTGGCAATGTCCAACAATTTATTATTTAGGGCAGGTCAGAAGAAAATGCGAAAAACAAATGTCCAGTGATATACTTTCGCATATTTATGAAGTCCAAACTCCCACAAGGCTCTTCCCCCATCGAATAATGCTCGCTAACACATCGAAAGCTTTTTATATCTGCACATCTAAATGTTTTTATTTTCTCTTTTATTTTTACGAGCGTCCGCATCTAACGAATATTTAATGCGAGGAGGGCAATATGTCACTGCTTAAATATGCATCATTTTGTTGCTACGCAAACGCATCGCGTCCGAGTAGTTCACGAAAATATGTATTTTTTTTTTTTTTTTAAGATTTATAAGAGAAAACAAATATCTATTTGTATTATTTGAAAAACATATTTTTCTGGGAAATGATCCCAAAAATATCTCCAGAAATTCATGGCTGGTTGCTATTACAGAATAAATTAGTGTACACAATGTGCAAGCCTGGGAAGGGTTTTGAAGGGTTGGGTAAATATTTATAGTTTAATAGTTTGAATAATTTCTGTATTAGGGTAAACGATGCTTGAATAGTTGTGCAGGTTATTAATTCACAATATTGTAAAGTTTAAGTAAGTCGGTGAGGATTAAATAAGGGCACTTACTGATTCTTTCCTTCTACTCTTAATACGCAACTCCATTCTTGACTTCATATTACAATAGTTTTTCCTTAAACTTAATTGCTTCACAAACATTTAGTATAACTTCGGTAAGTTCTTCTGCAGTATAACGGCAATTCGTAAACATACCAAGTTGAAGATAAGAATAAATGAGGTAACGCGAGATTGTCAAATTTGGAGATCGTGATGGAGAATCCCTTTGCGATTGTCAGAGGGTTGCTACAAAGTTTCTTTGTTTTATCAGCAAGATGGGGAGTCGCTAACAATTAAATACCGAAACCGCTCAATTTTTACTTATTTTCAAAATGTGCGAGGGTTAAGAATCAAGATCGACGAGCTCTACGCTGATGCTGATGAGCTATCTTCTAGCAGCAATTTTATCTATCTTATGCAAATTTGAATGCTTCCCAGAAACCTACATTGTTTTCCATGGTGATCGAAGGTTTCATGAGACTGGCCGCGCATGTGGTGGAAGAATTCTATTAGAACTTCGACGTCTCTCAAATAGACTTGAGTTACGTGGCGGCAGAGTCACTTTGTGTCGATCTAGTTGGGTATAAATGTATAATGAACAATGTAATAATTTTTTTTTTTAATATTTGAGCCTCTATAATGTGTTAATTCTGGATGATTTTAATTGTTGTTGTTCCAATAATGTTAATGATTGCAGATCTCAAATTCTCTGCAGCTTAGTGGATATTTGCGACCTTGAGCAACGTAATACTATTTGTGCGATGAAGCAACAACGATTACTGAAGATGTCCATCATTCTTCACTCGCTATTACTGCTTGTTACGAACCTGACAAATTAATCAATTTTTTCTGTAAAAGTACGCAACTCCTACAATTTTAAGAAATCTGATTTACCTTCATTATTTAACTCATTGTATTGGAGTCTTCTAGACGCTGTTACTGATGCCAATCAGACTTGCGATTCATTCTACAATGCATTATACTCAATTCTTGGAACCTTTATTCCGATACTTAGTAAAAAACACACGTGCAATTATTTTTAATATTAAATTAAAGAGTCAGTTGCATAAGAATTACAAACCGTACAGTGATGTCGCCTCCATACACAAATTCCGTAAACTGCGTAAACTAATTAAGACACAGATATTCTCCATGTTTAGTCGAGGCTAATTCAGCATCTGAAACAATTATGGCCGCACATTCACAATACGAAACAACAAAGTCACATTCTATGCAGCGTGGTTTATTCTTTACTTTCTACCATAAGTACCAAATAATGTTGGTTGCGTAAATATAAACTCTTTCAATATATTCCATCTACAGACTAAAACATCTCCATAATTCTGGCCACAACAGAGTACCCACGTTTCTAGCAATGAATTGCAGAAATGCCTCTAAAGAAACTATTTCAGTTGATACTGAAAACATACATTTCTTGAAACGTGGAAGATTGCAGGTGTGGTGCCAATTCTCAAAAGCGGGGATGCAAAAAATGTTACTAATTATAGACCAATATTGTGCACTTTTGCAAAAGTATTCGAACAGTGTTTGTACTCGAAAATATACCCACTTCTTGCAAATATAATAATTCCCTTTTAGCATGGTTTTTTGGCTATACGCTCTACTGACAAGAATTTAGCTTTCGGATAAAAGGGGGCAGATGGATGTTTTCACGTCGTTAATGGCTATACATCCAGCAATTACACTGCAACGGGAGTTCCCCAGGGCTCTATTTTGGGACCGTTAATATTTGATATTTTTATTAACGACGTTGTCGATGTTATTTCATCTGAAAGATGATCTAAAACATGTTTACAAGTATCCCTTCCACCTATGAATAATAAATATCATTCGAGATTCCAAATCTGTTCACAATACGAATACATTGAAAACGTTATATTTTGCCTTAACTATGCATCCTTGATATGGAACTATCTTACTCGAGAACGGCAAAATTGAAGTAGTTCAAAGAACCATGTTTCTACGGTTTGAACAGGACCACATTTATCCATACAGAAACTTCGACCATTGTCTCCTGCTGTCTAATGTCCCTTCATCCTCTTTAGGAGGATAAACTTCAGTATTACTTTCGTCTATAGAATTTTGCACAACACTGTTTCAATTTTTTAACTATTCGGTACCTTAATTTGGTTAACGTCAACATGATGCATTTTACTTAACATTAGCAAGAATAAACGTAATGCTAAAATCTCCTATTTGTACAATATTGAGCAATGTTTTCGTATTCTTTTAGATTATGCATAATTATTTAAATTTAGGTGAACTGTTTGTTTACCAAATGCTTTATTTGTACTATTCTTTCATTGAAGTTTGTCTCTCTGTTGAGCAAATATATATTATATAACTTCATCAAAAACAAAGATAATATCTTTTAGCAAACGGAACTTAAAAGAAAAGCTTAGAGAATTGAGGATTATCATTTTATTCCATTGCACTTATCGAGGAAAGCTCGATATCTTCTTTTACAAGCCTATATTTAGTTCATTTTAAATTTTATTTACTTACAAAACTCTCTTTTCAACTTCTTTTGCTTACAGTTGAATTTAATATTGTACACCCTTGATGAAATAAACTAGAACAATTATAAATATTAGTTTGATTCACTTACATTGCGTCCTGATAGTATAATGATGTGGGTGTGTTAGGTGACCGCGACCATGTCCATGGCCGGTCGGAAAATTGTAGGGAGATAGAAAATGCTGCTTTGCGTGATAGCCTAGAGGCGAATGTGGACCTAGTCCGGGCGGCTGCAGTCTAGCTTTCAGCTCGTCCGTCGATGTGTGTCCGCTAGACGAGCTGTCCACGTCCGAGACCCCGGAATCCGCTGGACTGGGCGGTAGAGAACCTGCAACGGAAGATGGCAGAACTCATCAACTTAAAAAAGGCTGCTGTCTTAATACACAAAGTCATCTGAGACAGAAGCGATCTATTTTTCGGAAAAAAAGCATTAAATTGGCAGATTTTATTAAAAAAATTATCTTTATTACTATTATTAAATTTATCATTCTTAGAACGACACTAGCAAACACATCTAGGTGTGCGTCATGGTTTCAAGAGTATCCTTATTGTTCAATTCTTAAACCCTTTTCCTTAATCTCTTCCGCAACATAACCTACATCCTGTATAGAGTTACATTTGCCTCGGTTTTGTTCGTCTATTATCTGGAGGTGTTGAATTCAGGTAGGCAATAAATCTGTTAAAGTCATTGCCCCACAACAATATCATTACACGGTCGGATACAAAAGATGAACTAGCCTATTGCGGTCCATATTATCATACCAGTAAGAAAAGGATCCCGCAGAACCTTGTGTTTGCACTATTTTGACGTAATGGGACGCGTAGGGTCCAAACAATGTAAGGGATGCCTCTTTCGCCGAAGGTTTAGTCTAGAAACGGGACGAGATCGCTTTTTCCTAGTTTTTTATTTGCGTGCGTGTAAAAAGTTGTATCTAATGCAAGCTTATATTAATCGGACTGGATTTTAAAGGTTGTGGTAGGAAATGTGATATAGGCAGCAGTTACAATTTTCTATTAACACGTTGAATAGGTTCAAGAAGAGGATCTGGATCGAAAAGATTTAAGTCTCAGTGTTATTATTGAATTGTTTTAATTGTTTAAATGTTCCGACCTTCAACCTAAAAACTAAATTTTATCGTTAAATAAAGTGGGTGTAATTTACGTAAATTGTCTGTTTTCATTTAAATTAAATTTCTCACTTCTGGAATGTATTTTATTTTTTGTTTTAAAGTCTTTTTATTGACGATGACTCTTCTTAATCAGATTAAAGGACAAATAGGAGAAGTTGAAATCAAAAATGGTTCTCTCTCACAAAATTCTACTGCTTAGAATAGTGAAGGCGATCGGTTTGGCATTATACAAAACACATCTCCAGGCCAGAATTTAAATTTAAATTTTAAGAAGTAGAAAGGACCTTTTTTGAATTCACTTCTACTCCACACACTGGATTATCTTAGATTAAATGACAATTGCTTCAGGATTTTTTGTTTGAATCATCATCGTATTGATGAGCTTATATCTGTCGGGGAATTTCATTTCATTTGAAAGGAGTTGCAAGCTTTATGGTTGCCTTTGTTCTACAATTACTATTTGTATAATGAACTAACGAAGTTCGCGATTTTGAAGCTGAAAATATGGAAATAGCGGATGGGCAGGTTTTACACTAGGAGAATTGAATGAAACTCTAATTTTAAGATGGTGTTAACAACAATATATGTGTCTTTGAAAATAATTCGAAAAGCTTGATTATAATTTGGCTCTATCTCAATCCAGCTAAAATTATTAACGTTCCTCTTGTCCTTTCTCAGATTTCAGAAATTTGGTAGGAAAGACGTTTTCCAATTTGTCAACGACACCCCAGTTAGTGTATCGGATAGAAATGTTTTAGATGTATCTAGAATTGTATTTGTATTTGGGATGATAACTATTTACGTTAGATCCATTTAAATCTATTTATTGCATGCGATGTTAGCTGAATTCTGATAGAACTTGCCCCTAAATCACACTGTGTTTTTCCCGCTTGTTTTTTTTTTGGTACACTTGAACTCCAACCGAAAAATACGTTGAAATTCGCATAGAACGTTTTTGTTTCACGTGGAAAGAGGAGCCCACATTATTTCGTCAACAACTCTTTTCGTGCAAAGTTCACTACCAAAAGCACTAAATCAAAACATTTCAACCGGTGAATACCTATGCAAATTGCGTACACGGGCGACATAAATACTGGTTTTCCTTAGGTTACGCCGAAATAATAAAAAGGAAGAATCCAAGGAAGATACCCCTCCCATCTTATACAAGAAGAGGACACACAAAGTGACCATCGGAAAGTCCGAGTTCTCACACGAATAAAACCATTACTATCTACATGTTCCTACCTAAACGCATATGTATATATATATATACGTGTGCCCCTTTTTCTGATCAAAAAATAATACCAGTTGGATAGTGTCCATCCAACGGTCATCTTCATAACGACATAATCGTAAAATCCTACAGCGGTCCGTCTAAACGGGTAAGGGCTTCGCGAAGGGTGAGCGTAATGCGAAACTTCGAAGGCCCGCATTACGATCTAACCCCATCCGGTACTATAAGATATGATTAATGGGCGTATGAGGTCAACAGGTCAGCAAAAGCACGGATGTGCGATATTCCGACGAGGAAAGGGAGACACCGCCGGACAGGAAAACGTCAGCTTTTCGAAAACGAACGAGGAGAATCGTACGAACAGGTTCTTAGGTATAAAAGAACTAGTCCCCGTATTGTTTATTTACTGCACTTCTTCCTTTTTTTGACGAAAGGGGGGTTGGCATGCATGCGTAACTAATAGGCGATAGTGGTCACTAGCGGGACGCTCGCTATAAAGCGTATAATAGATTCGAGAAAAGGACGTACTATTTTTGGGTGGCGCGTTTTATCGAGAATTGTTAATCCCTCGTTTAAGGGGGACGTTTCGCTAGAAAAGTACTACTTAAACATTACGCCATGGGAAAGAAGAATCCCCTTTTAGTCGAAGAGAAATGTGATCAAGATTATTAATTGATGTTTTTGACCGTTTGCGTTCTAAAAACTTAACGTCAAACGTAAGGTTATCCATCGGCTATTATATTAATTGTGCGTTATGCCAGTTCACATTAATTATACATAGTTCTCAGCACAACGGGAGCTTCTATACGACCATAAGGCTTCATTTAAAGGAGCTTCGCTTAAATTATGAGTAGGCCGGCACTTTTAATACGATACCAAAAGATTTCTTCGTATCGCTTGTAAAAAAATTTGGAAAATCAGCAAAGAAATGTATCCAATCATTGCTAGAAGGCAGCAAGGCAAGCTATTTTTATTTAAAATTTAAGATAAAGGTAGCATCGTGGTTATCCCATGTAAAGATGGCTATTTCAACCTATTCAACACACCATTGTCACTAAGTTTTATTAATTTATTTATTTATTTTATTTAAAAGTAAACAAAATGCCTCTGCTCGCAGGTATCTAAAATACTAAGTTAGAACGTAAGAGAGGTTGGTGGAAAGTCGTTAGTGATAGCTTAAGTCGTAAACCGACGGCATCAAACTCAGCGCCATCCACAAGACTATTCATCTCGAATATCAATAATTCAACCTATTTAATTTCCCGATGACTGCTTAAGAAATTTAACCACGAGCACTATTAAGCAGCAACTGATCTTTTGGAATAACGAAAATCATTAAACTTAAAGGAAGGTTTAACAAATTTACTATTTCAGGAAAGTTGATGTCAAATGCGTTAACTTCCGGTCTTTTTTGTTCCAGTGGTCCTGACTCACTCGTGAGCCATACTATTAATAATCTATACAGTGAATAAAATTTATAACGTTTAACTACTGTTTAAAAGGTGAGCTGATAATCCGGGAGTTTTTTTTGTTAGATTAAAAGGATCTATTTTCGCGATTCGATATTTACATTCAATAAACAACTCAAATATCTAAATAGACACAGAATATTACATAAATATCAATAATGATTCGCAATTACGATGGAGTGAAGTGAAGGTTATCGCGTAATTAACGTCTGGACTGGTATTTTGGCGGAGTATTTTTAATTAATTAACCGGATGAATAGTATTGGAATTGGATTAAAACAAAAAAAAATTAATATTACCTTCGCTTCATAGAATTATTCTATTTAACTTGAAAACATGGCGTTTCATTCAACAACGGAAACAACAGAAGCTATTGATTTAATAAAATTACAGGTACAAAATCCTATATTTTAATATAATTATTTATTTAATGTAATGGTGTGGTGTGCCGTCCAGGAACCGCTTGCTTTTTGTTCACTTCCATTGCTTCACTTCTATAAATTAAATTCAGTTACATGAATTGATTTGGCGTTTTATCGATTGATCAATTATTTATTGATTTACACATAATACTCGCTACGGGTTCTTTGATAAAATACTTTTCGTTAATTACTGCTATCAAACTTTGCCAAAAACTTTAAAGTTATTCTTAGATCTGTGGTATTTAATCTTGCAAGCGTGAAGATAAATAGTTTCAAGAATTTAGGCTGTTATTGATCAGGTTAATTTGTAGTAATCTCGTTGATAACCTTCATAAAAACCTGCGACGGATATAACCAGTACAGTTCTAAAGGAACGCATCAAGATGTCCAAAACAACCTAATTAATTAGCATTAAAAAAAAAGAAAAAACACCTTTGCACATAATTTCTTCCAAAGCTTAAACTCCAACAAAGCACCTCACATTATTACCGTCAACATTTAAATGCAAGAACTCCCAACTGCTAGGAAATATAAAAAGACAATCGCATCGACATAAGTGGAAATCGAAGATAATGGCTAAAAACCGGATTTGAGCGACCAACTGAATTTCGGAGCGGCTACCTTTGTCCTAGCTCCCTTTTTTTTAAATTGGTGGACAGTGTCCAGTTCGTACGGAGGTCATCCCTTATCTCATTATCCCTCTACCCCGTGTTCCTATTTACAATGGTCTCTTTTAAATAGATATAAGGATGGTCAGCTAGGAATAATGACCTCGAAAGCGTCTAGAATGTGGGAAATTGTGTGGGAATGGTCAGTTTGGCTAGTTGAACTTGACCGGTTCGTTTTGACATGGGAATACGCCGGAGAGATTTTACTAAAGGCTTAGCTTATGATTCGAAGACGGGTTACTTTATAGGATAAAGGACATTTGATACGTAATACGCGAAATGTAACGGTAACGATATTTACGTTGAATTTTTTGCAAAATTAGATTTTAAGCAGCGATGGAAATCCAAGAATATTGTCTTTTTTAACGTCTTAAACGTATTTCTTTTGCATATATTTCACGTGTTGAATCCAATATATTAAAAGACCAGGAATTTCGCCCAGAGGCTTTTAATCAAACTGTTCCTATATTTTCTCCACTTCTTTTTCATGAATTTTCACTATCCTGCACTTATTCCTCGAATAAAGCGTTAATTACATCCATTACTATATATTTTCTCGCACTATTCTTCATCTTACACACACCAATTGCAATTACTAGATTTTTGCACAAACAACCTACAGCTGCACAGTTCGACGCGTTGTTATTGTCGACGGCACACTTTCTCGCTCGTATCAATTCTTGTAATATTACGACGGCTATTGTATTGATCTAGAAATGCAATCTGTTTTTGCATAGTCCCTTTTCGAGACGAAAGGGTAGACAAAGGTTGACAAGAATCGGACGGCAAGGGTTGCCACGACGGGGGTGGCTTTCAATGGGCACGGCCAGTCCGAAGAACAGATGTTGTTATGTCATGTTGCGAATGTTCGAATTTCTGTTTGCGTTCGAGATTCAGCAGTAAAGTTTTGGGGTTAAACGGGATGTTTTATCAACGAATGAATATGTCGGATTTTCATGAATAAGTGGGAAATTTTGGGAGGGTGTATAAATAGGCAAGGTGCGCTTTGTTATTCTGTAAATATGCACTATGAGGGTGAAGTGGCATAACAATGACGTCATATTACTCTAAGTAGAAGCTTATATATAACGTATGTACCGGGGATTCAAATTTCGAATAAATTTCTTAGCTTTTAGAAACTCAACAAAATGTTCATTTGTTTTGTTGCACATATTCAAGTTAATTTGGATTATTTACGTAGACTTGATCCTCAAGAAAACCTAAACGGAGAAAATCTAGTGATGTTAAATTGCACGATCTTGAGGGCCAACCAATATCATCATTTTGGGAGATAGTACAGCCAGGAAATTTTTCGTACAGTCTCTCAGGCAGTGTGCCAAGTAGTACCATCTTGTTCCAGAAAGAAGAAGAATATCTGTTACTGTTTCCCCATTTCCATTTTCAAAGGAGTAAGATCCAAGCATAGCTTGAGACGAGAATCCAGACCAAACGGTTACAGCAGTTTCTTTACCATTTTTTGAGGATATTTGCGTCCCAAAAAAGCGACAGTTTGGTTTATTTACGTAACTACCGAGGCGAAAATGGGTTTCGTCGTTGAATGCGAAATTCGTTATTAACTTTGAATTAAATTAATCGGGAAACATGGTGGTTTTGATGGTCTAAAGGCTTCAATTCTTGGGTCAATTGAATTTTACATGCAGACCACTGCAATGGTCTCTTGATAACAAGAACAAAACCAGTTTCTAAATAATGCAAAATTAAATTCCTCAAGTTCATGCTGAGATACCCGTTACTGTGGTGTAATCAGGTAATAAGGTGAAAAAGATTTTGTAATTAGCTGCTTTTTGTTACGTAACACCTCTGATGTTCGTGTCCATTTACATAATCGTTAATACTTGGTTGGTAAGTCTAAAAGGGGCACTATGAGTATTTGTTGGGCAGCACCTAAATAAACTGTTGATTTTAATCTTCTACCAGCCATACAATGTGTGTAACAGCAGCATCCCACGTTTGGGATTTTTCCAGAAATTTAGCACCAAAAAGCTTCTTTTCCCTAGCAACATCTACAATATTGATCAATCATTTACAAAAAAATGTCTTGCTCATATTCGACGTAGACCAAATAATAAAGAAAATAAAGAAAAAAAATAAAGATTTGTGTTAATAAGATAGATCTGGAAATACTTAGCAATTTATGGAGATATTCCATTATCTTTGGTAAGACCATTAAGAATACGTTTTACCAATAATTAGCACAATCTCTTTCAATCAAATTAAATAAAAAGAACTTCAAAGCATGACGTCACTATTACTTCGATTCAACCTTCTTCGAATACGCATTTCACATGACTTCTTGCGATATATGATTTGCCACCTTTCCTACTGGAATTAAATTTAATCGCGTCCGGTTTCCATCCAGTTGGCTTTTCCTCCTCCTTACGTTTTCGATCGTAGCAGTCGCCTCGTCGCCTACGAAACAATCGAAACAAGGAAGGCAACATCTAGCAGGAACCAAGAAAACGACTGCTTTTTTATGATTGATTTCTAACCGCGATAACTGACGCGTCTATCTTATCTGAGGCATTTCGTTGATTGAGGAAGTCCATTGTGTTGTTGTTTTAGGTGAGTCGAATGAATAACCGGAAATTTGGTTCAAACGTGTTTTGTTTTCCAACACTTCGGCGAGTGTGTGCGTTTATGTAAGTGCGTGTAAACGCGATAGTAATATACGAGGGTGGTCTTGAAACGTTTCAAACCTGAATACGAAGGATTTTTTTTTTTTTAATTTCAACCATGTTAGACGCTCAATTGTTGTTTAACAGTCGTCTATTTCTATCGATGTTTCTGTAAAAATTCCATTAAATTCCTGCATCGGAAAGGCAAATAAAAGTCGAGATGGCCGCTGTTCCCCACTGTCAGTTGCCACAGTGGAATTGTGGGCAGTTGAATTTAAACGTGGTGGTACCAGCTTAGTTGACGGTGACCGTTCGAGGGAGCCAAAAATAACAACCACTACCGATAACATTCGAAAAAATTTGTCAAATGGCGTTAGACGATCGTCGAATTAGAAAGCGTTTGTCATGTACTGACTGAAGATTTAGCATTGAAGAGCTGGGCGTCGCGCTTGCTCACTCATGACCTAAAACGCATACGACTGAGCATTTCCAAAACCTTCTTGAAGCAGTAAAAAGTTGGACATTTAGCGTAATTCTTGGAATTCCTACCAAACCAAGGCACAGCCGAAATAGTGTACTGAGAATTACGAATCGGCTCTGGGAAAAGCGAAGAATGTTCCATCGGTCGGGAAAGGGGTGGTAGCTGTCTTTTGGGATAGCTCTGTTAGAGCTAGTTAATCGATTATTTTGATCATCATTACTTGAGAAGTTGAAGGTAAAAATTGCGGAAAAACGCGAAATAATTTGTTCCAACAAGACAAAGCAACCTCTCATACTTCAATGGTTGTCATGGCAAAAATCCATTGCATTTACCAGATCTAACCCACAGCGACATTTTTCTAAATTCAAAGTTCCATTCTGACGACAGAGATTTCCTTCGGCGGTGGTAGCGGTCATCATATTCGTAAACGCCTATTTTGGAGAACAAGATGCCGACTATTATTTAGACGGATCAAGGGGATAATTTGTCAAAAAAACATATTTCTTTCTATGTTAGCCTGCAAACTTGCAGGCACAATTTTGAGTTAAGCACTCCTATTTTTCTAATATAGAGTAGGTGTGAGGAAAGTGTTTGTTGGTACTATACGGAAACCGAAGGTGTTTGTCAATGGTTCCTTGACCAGGTTACATACCGCATAGTTATCAATTTGCATCCGATTGTATTAATTATTAAACACTTACGTAACTATAAATAACAATTAAACAAGTCATTTGTTGCTGAATACAGTTCGCGGAAAACTGTGATTGATATTTGATGACTTTCTATACCACCATATATTCCCACCACAGACCACGGAGAGCTGACTTACCTAATTAGCAATTTTGAAATTACTTTAAAACAAGTATTTAGAATTTTGCCTAACCCCCGTATATCGATTACATAGCTTCCATTTCCAAGTACACAATAATACACATACGTCTAAAATTAAATTGCAATTAGAAATCAGACACTTGAAGAACGTACCCGTAGTTGTTGTCGCGCAAGATATTCTGTGATGTGGCAATGGAGCAACTGTGAACTCTGGATTTATTCCCAAGATGTAGCTGTTAAGTTTGCCATTAGGTACTGGAGATGGCGACTTCCTACTCCTACTGCTGCTTGTGTGACAGTGTTCGTATTCCCATTTCGCACCATCTGAAAAGAACGTAAAGTTTGAGTGGAATTTTATTAAAAAAATAAGAGACGGGAATTATTTATAATCTAGTTTTTCTTTTGGTTAAATTAAGATTATTTTAATTTTATTTCGTTATCTAAAAGTTCTTCCGCATGGACAGACTATATCTGATTTTTACCAGTAGTTTAATTGAATTGTGGTAATCTGTATTGAAAGCCTCGGTTATCAATTGTGATTGATAAAATCATTTTTCAAGTGGTTTCAATTTCAGTTCAAGTTATATAACGTTATTTAAATCCTATCGAGCGTGCCAAAGCCATAATCGGGAGAAGAATCAAACCAATCCATCAATCAACCAATCCCTCGTATAAGTATGCGAAAATATTGGCAAGCTTTAGATAGGAGCAGAGGTGCAAATACACCTTACCGCATAATGTGATAAAATGCCCTTCTTATATTAAATACCATTTTTTATCTTATAAATAACGTTTAATTCTGCCGTTTAAAGACATCTGTCGTAAAAGGTGTAAATGCTTCAAGTTATTGTAAGGCAACCAAATGTTAAAATTACTTTCAATTACAAATTATTAAACGGAAAGTAATATTATCTGCATACGCTAAATATGCATTAATTATACGAGAAAGACCCCTCCAATATCTTAAACACCACAGAACCATTACAGCAACATTAACGATAGCATTTAAAGCGCACGTCAAATCCGGATATGGAAATTTAATCGTTACTTAAATGAATAAGCTCCGTGTACGTACACACACACACACACACATACAATTACAAACACTTAAACGCGCATACATAAGCGTACAATTTATACCGAAACACATTCCTTTCACTTCCGTTTCCAAGGAACGAAGAAGTAATAATATGACGACGTCGGCGAGCCACCGAAAAATTTCTACAGATTACTTGTTTATTATTTATGTGTATCCGTGTGGCGGTGTGTTTTAGGAAAATCGATAAAATCGTAATAGAAACGAAAATTATGCGTGAATTCGAATGGCTTAACATTGCAGACGTCGAGATTTTCAAGTTCGAATGTTCAACATATTTTACACGGTCTAAATAGCACGAGAGCGCGTACGAAACATACCAGGCGTGCGATTTTACGAAGGGAGCTATTCAAATCTCGTTAATTCTATTTATTCAGAAAGGAGCCTGAAAGCTTGTAGATTATCATAAAAATTTGATTATGTAAAAGTTGAGTTGAAAATTTTTTTTATTTACAAGTTACATGCTCTACTTACAGATAGTATCCATTAGAGAGAACTAAAAGGATCTCAATGAACATGGTTTAGTGAATTTATTGTTTCGAACGTAGACATGTTTTTTTTTTCTTTTAATCATAGTAGAATAAAAATAAAATCAAAAAGCGAAAAGGAAATTATTAACTTGAGAAGCGAAAGGATGCCTTAACCTGAAGAGTTAAAAGAACAAACCCAAAGAATCAGTCCCCGAGAAGATGTTAAGGAAGCAACTAAAACATTGGTGTTAATACATTCAGATGCAAATGTGAAAAATTTAGTAACAAGTGACGGTGCTAAAACTAAACGTGTTCCGGGTTCTGGTCGTATCATGGTTAAACGAAAACTCGATGTTTCGCCCACAATCGTGGTGATCACCGTCATCGCTCAGTTAGTTTCGCCTCTGGCGTGGTTTACACGTTGAGTTACTGCTGTTAGTGGTAACTGTTGGCTACCATCTTTCCTTCTCCTGAAGAAGCCTCATATGATTGTGGGCGAAACGTCGAGTTTTCGTTTAACCATGACATAGTTTTAACTAACTCTGGCTGTGGAAGCCTACGTTATTAAATGACGATGCTGCTAATTGGATTTTTCAGTTTTTTTTATAATCATAATAATTCAATAAAAAAGAGAAAAATATGGAATTTGATACGTAAGTAGACACAGTTGCAATTAATTAATGAGCCTTACCACCACTCAAATGGCAAATAAATTAAATGAAAATATCTTGAGCTAAATTATATTATGGAAAACAAATTTAATAACATGGATTGTATATTACACACATGGCTTCGTAAACTTACAGGACGGTCCAAAGAACAACTTTCTACATTTTCGTAGATGTCGTTGGAGTGGTCATCAGTTTGCTGATGCAGATGAGTACTGCTTGTTACTCTAGATTAATCAACACATAAGACGAGGGCTTGAAGATCATAACATTGACCGCTGCCTTCGGACCACGTCGAATACAAAAATATACTCCATGAGGTGTAAAATATGCCTCTTTTATTGTCTGCGATTAACCCTTCGTCATAATACGTGAATATTTAAAAATTCTTATATATACATAAATAGATGGATAAACCCTAAAATAGGCTCCTTTGTGTAAATAATTAAAATAAATATGAGATAAATGAAAAATACATAATTTAAATGGAAAAATGCTAAATAAAATTAAATGGGCAAATGGCCGAAACTGATGTAACAGTTCTTTGCTGCTTATCGTGAAGATGTCACAGCATGTTAGAATATTACGCTTAATTCTAGAAAGCCCCTGATAGAGCTGATGAGCATAAACCAGACGTAAATTGTCTCCGTCTTAATGCAAACCATTACAAGAACTTCAACCGAACCTCAACTTATTTATCCATTACTTTCATCACATTAACTACAAACATGAACTAAAGCCAAATAGCACTCGCATACCTCATAATTACATCCCGATCGCACAGATGTCCCCGCGATCTCCACTAATCGCCGTAAGAACGTTGCGCTCCTTCGAAATTAATAATAATAACAACAACATTCGAACGTGCACAGAAAACGCTCCGAAAACAGGAAGTGAAAGCTTCCTTGACCCAAATGAAAATGCGTTCGTCTAACACTGATTTTATTACAGGTTGTTGTATATATACAATGTGCATGTAACGTATCAGCTCTCGCACGGATACATAATACGGGCGTATGTTGCCCGCCGTACATGCTACGTACACGTTTCCAATATCTACATGCATTACATTACGTGAGAGTACGTATGTACTGAACGCAAGAACGTGAAATTGAAGTATACAAGTGTTATGGTATTCGATCTGGTAACATGGGATGTTGGTCTTCAGATCGCGACCTCCGTTGAGGAAATGTTAAATTGGGAAATTAGATCTTTTCTGAGGATATTTGGTGGGATAAGCTTCGGATTGTGGGAATGGCTGGATTGGCATTAAGAAGGCTTTTTAAAGCGAAGTCTGAGTGCTGTAAAAGTAGTAAAACACTAGTTTCTCTTCTGCCCAAAAGATCTTTGAACCGATTCTTGAATCGCAGCTACGGACACTTATTAACACTTGCCAATATGTTGCCTAAATTTTGTAAAAAAAATTATAACGTCTGTTAGGGACATATTTTGAAAGATCTAGGCTTGATGGAACCTAGATCCTAATCAAAGAAGGAGCTCAGGCATGTTGTTATCATTCAACAATTCCCAATCAAAGAATTTACTAGGTTATTGCTAAAATAGGCCAATGTATTCTGGTGAGGGTGTTGAGCAAGTGGATGGTTAGAAAAACATCCTTGTTTCTTCTTCTTGAATATATTTGTCGCTTGGATGTTAATTCGATACAACCACTTAGGTGGCTTTTGCGAAGCTCGCGCTCTGAATTGATTACAACATTCGTGAAGACCTCGTGTTCTGGTGCTGATGACGGAAGACAAATTCATTTCAAAGTTATTCTATGAAGGAAAGATTGAAAGAAGGTGATGATCACCATCACTAAAAGATTGTTGGGATGGAACCTTTGTTAAGATCCGTTGAAAATCGCACATCGAAGCGATTCTGAAATCCAAAATAATTTGAAATTCGAATTTTTAGAATTCCACATAATGAGTTCATTCACACGTAGCCACAGATCAGTATTTCGACGAACTTGTAGAATTTTATAAATCAATCAATCTCTAAAAGTTACCTAAATACAAAACTATTTATTAAACAGTGTTGAATCGACAACTATCACCGTACATCCGACAGAGCAACAACATCGATCCCGCGGAGATAGCAACACAACAACGATGCGTTGTTATTACATCACACGCCTGGCTGTGACTTAACAAACGGCCAGGCCCATTATAATAGTGTTACAAGGAATTCGTTATCTTCGTAACCTCAATACGTCCATCACAATTGAGCGTAGAGGATTTTCGAATTAGGGTACGATGCGTATGCGTCGGGTTAACCGCGTTCGTAATCACCTGTGCGCAGTTGATTTTGTTAACGTTTATTAATATTATCATCATCATCGCTGCTGGTTATATTAGATGGGGCTTTACGAAACGTTTGTATATGTTTTGGTTTACCGAATGTAGGTCTAGGCTAACGCGATGGATAACATAATCCACCTGCAGCATAGGTGATAAATATTACGTAGAGAATATGTGCAGGTTATATTTAGACTAACTTTCGAATTTTGAGTATTCGATGTGCAGGAAGTTAAATAATTTTATTTATGGCTTGAATTAAATTCAAACATATCAATTGGATCAATTGATTTTTAGAAAAATAATAAGTGAAGATGGTATTTTTCTAGATTTCATCGAACGCTTCGCGATTCATTTTTGAGTATTAACATGTTTAATTTACACGAAAAAAGCATTAATATTGCTACTTATCGGCGTCCAATTCTGAACTGATTCATTTTTCGGAACAGTGCTTAAAAGCTTTTCTCTTCCATAAAACATAGGATCTTAATAAATTAAGCCGAAAAGGAATATTTTGTTCAGAAATGGAAAACACACAATTTTCTGGATCACAATAACCTTCAAAAACAGAGATAAGAATGCTTCGATTTGGTGCTTGATGTAGTTTTAAAGCTTCAAGAACTGTGTACTTTAATCACTTTGAAAAGAAGGCGTTTGGTATCTTTAATTAGATACTCTCATCCAAACATGTTAGTTTGTACATCGTGTATATACGCGAACTTGAATTACAGCTGCTACCTTCCACATAAGTGTACTGATGAGCTGTGATATAGCTGAACGCATATACACATAGTGGTTGGTGGTAGCTGGTTCATTAAATATATTCATTTATATTAATGGTCCCGGGTGTGCTAGCCTCGAAGCGGCATGTGCTACCCTCGCAGATTCCATGGCAAACACTGCCTATTTCTGTAGAGGTCGATATAGTGATATAATTCGACAATTGGAGTGATTAGAGTATCTTTAATTAGATACTCTCATCCAAACATGAAGGCATTTGGTACTTAATAGTCGGAGTACTTTTTTAAGTACTCGAGGCTTTAGAGTACTTCCTAAGTGCTACAATTATTTTTAAAATAATTGAAGCACTTTTAAAGGAAATTAAGCACTTCGATAACAAGTTGGAGCACCTTTAAAGTAATGGAAATACTTGTCCTGTTTCTAGAATTTCTGTTGCTTTTGCTTGAACAATTTCGCTTTGCTTGAAATACTTTACTTTAAGTGCTTGAGCAGTTTTAGCAGAGCTTGAAGCACTTTAAGGGTTTGAAGTTCAAAACTTGCTTGAAACGGTCATATTGGACGCATTTTTATCTATAATTTTTTATCGTTATTCTTCGAATTTTTTAAATTTATTTAGTTAGAGCTGGTTTATGTCAAATTTAAATTTGTCAACCATCGATCTTCACTGCTGCATTTTTGAAAAAATTTATTGATGGCGAATGACTTTTCAAATTACAAATCAGTAATTTGAGCAATATTAAAGCAATAAGAGTAAATTTACGGTATATTAGGTATTATGCTATGGAAGATTTTGCTTATATTTAATTAAAAATGTCTTTTTGGTACTACAGGATCTTTTTTAATTCCTCTTTGAATATTCTTAGCTTTAATTTAGTGTTTTTCTTATTTTTCAAATATTTCCCGATTATTTTAATACTGTTTTATAATTTTAAACATTATTTTCCTTGAAACACTATTAAGCCGCTAAATACTTTTTGTCTCCGTTTATTTGACCATCTAAACAAGGAATTCTATAGTTGAATGTTCAATGTCTTAATGCCGATGACGTTATAAATCCTTCATTTGACGACTTGGTTCCAAATATTTTTGTGTGTCTTTTGGACAAAAAATTATTATTATATAGTTAATTCTTGAAAGAAGCTGGTGACTTTCCCTACTTCCCGCCAGTTAATTTTACTGGGTCGATAATATAAGATAAGATAAGATGCCAGAATTCAAGCAACAATGCTGAGTTAAATTTAAATTCTGCAAATAAAATCTCGAAAAATTGAAACTTTTGTAACAATTGATGACATTTGTACTAAAAGAATAGAACAAATTTAAAAACTGCTTAAGTTTTTAAATTAAGCTAAGAGAACAACATGAAAATCACACAAAATAAACAGAAAAATCTTTCTAGCAAGAAAAGCATGTAAGAATTTGTCCACTTTGACTAGGATATCATGTAAATTAATGAGGTCATGGAAAAAATGATCCGAATCTCACAAAACTCGAGCTATGCACAAGTCAGTACCTTAAAGAAACCGATAACTCAATTCTATATTAATACTTTATTTAATAATCTTATTCCAATTGTAATTTTATGGGTGGCTTTCAACTGGCCTGAGGATGAGCTGCGCATACCTCAAAAACCTGTAGCTGTTTATTAGAGAGTTTTGTGAGATTTGGACCTCATTATAAATTATTCACACAGAGTCAATATGGATTATCCTGCAAATTGTTATAACAACTCATTTAGTTGATAATTAAAATTCTGTTATTTAACAAGTTGGCCGCCACAAAATGATAGTGATCCATAGTGATTTCCCCATTTATAACTATTCAAAAATGCAATCACAAACCTATTTTCCCCAACCTAGTAATTTTAAATTTACACCCAGAAGCAATAAGAAAATAAGACGGCTAGATGTGAGAACTCTCGCACTTCAAATAAACGTGCTAGGCGCGAGAATCTTGGATATTGCCGTACATACGTATGCCAATAATCCCACACGTTTTCACCAAACAGGAAACTGCACATTATCACCTACATTTACACATTTTTATAGTAATAAACATACGCTAATATATGTAAAAAAAAAGTAGACTTTTCTAGGTGTGTTCCTGATATTCGCGAGTTTCATGGTGTTTAAAGTTCACGGATGTACCGTAACCGGTGATGCGATCGTCGCCTTTTCTATTTAACGCCTGTTTAGTGGTTACGCCTTAAAACATAAAGATAAGTTATTGATCACAGCGGTAATCTTTTTTTATTGTAGCATCTAAAATTTTATATTTTTCAGTCGAAAAAAATTAATTTCTTCACGACCTTGTTTGGCACAAATTGCTGGTCAAATAAATCAATTTTCCCAAGGCTAATCCCCATTTATTTATTTATTTTGACGAGAATATTGACTCGCAAATGATAATGTCGGTTTAGGTTGTAGAATTGAAATGTTATGTAAATTACACGAAGACATACTTACGTAATTCTCTTAAAAATATACAATTATAATTAACGATATATTGACAAAAAAAAAAAACCATCGAGGTTCCGGAGACCGCACCTTGCGGCATTCCAATTTTAACTTAGGTATCCCAATAACTGTTCATCGTTGCGTTTTTGTTTAAAAAAAAGAAAACTATAAATATTTACAATGCATTGGCGCTAATCTCCATATACGTAAATAACAATCCTTACGACAAAGCAAACAAAAAAATGTATGTTACAAATACAATAATAATTAACAAGGTTACATAAGTAATACATTTCGCAATCAATCCTGTTAAATAACGTTACATAAGATTATATAAAAGGACAGTTATAAGCCGATACAACGTGAATAAATTACGGTAATAGAGAATATTTTCAAGATAACGTTTAATATAAGAATAGTTTTTACAAATAAACCTTCCGCATTTTAGCATAATTACAACGGTACTTATTACATAGTTCTTCGTGCTTTAGAAACGGATACCCCTATATAATTACATAATATAGCATCAATAGCAGCTAGGTGCATTACATATGTAGAGATTTCAACGTTATTTAAATTTGGAAAAACTCCACATACCTATGTATTGCTTTTAGCTAAACACTCGGTATGTTATAATCCCAAATACTCAGATTTCCATATGTGGAAATATTTATCCGCTCGTGCGCCTACTTCATTTTACGTATGATCAGGTAAGTTCAGCTTGCGCAAGCTTTATGTAACTTGTAATCTGGGTTAAGGACATCGGGTAAAAATGATCAGTAAGTTCTTACATAAGTTGTATACATTCATGTACATAATCGATTCGGAGAAAAATGTTACTAGCGTTAGCTTGAATTTTACGCTTATATTACGGTTAATTTTCGATAAAAATTATAGAGTAAATTGATTATGTAGAATAGCTCCTTCTAGGAAAGAAAAGCATTCGGCATTAGATTCATGCTACATGATCTAAGAGAAAATTCACGAAGATCTGTTTCTGACAACGTTCAAGTCAATATCTCAGAAGCAATTAATTTAATTAATAATAAGTTAATTTAAGAAAAAAATCATTAATTTTGTTTTGTTATCTGATGCAGTGTCTTTATCAAGAAGTAGAATTATGCATGTTGTATTTTGCTTATTTTGAGCCTGTTCCCATACCTACTACCATGTTTTCTTCTTTGCAGCGTGTTTTGCAAACGGTTGCTTAGCCAGGTCCAGATATATACGAGGGTGGTTCAAGAAGTTCTTAAAATCTAAAAGATGGCGCTCATAGTATCGAAAACGATTTGTTTCTTTTGTAAGGATCAAAAGTCACTAGATAGCTGCCGAAGTCTCAGTTATATCCATCTCATGGTTTCATTTATATTGTCGGTTTAAGCAAAATATGTTTGTCTACTTACAAAAGTGGAAAAAAGTGATTGTAGAAATGTCTTTCTACTTCTTCAGAAGATCTTCTGAAGAAGCTGACAGGATAGTCAGCGAAACGTCAAGTTAAAAATCAACTACACGACATCACCCGAAAGACATTTCTACAATGGATTACGGTCGTGAAAGCCTACACTCAACTATTGGAAAAAAGTGAGTTTCGAACGGTGATTAAACATTTACATTTAAAAGGCTTAACACCGAAAGAGATCAAAGCTGAATCGCATGAAGTTCATGGGACATCTGCTTCTGTGTTAGCAACTGGTTTCACGAAAAATTGGGCGTAAAAAAAATCTCAGTAAGATGAGTGCCGCTTCCAGTGGAGAATAAATACAATCGTGTGGTCGACTCTGAGGCTGTTTTGACGCTTTTCCGTCGCGTTTCTCCGTTGACACGTAACTATTGACGAAACATGGATGCACTACTACAATTCGGAGACAAAGGAACGGCCAAAATAGTGGGCTTTTGAAGGCGAACAAGCTCTAAAGAAAGCGAAAACGGTGAAATCGGCCGACAGAGGTGATGGCCTCTGATTTTTGGGATGCACGCGGAATCATCTACACCGATTACTTGGAAAAACGATAATTGGAAAATGCTATGCGTCGTTATTGGACCGGTTGAGCGAAGAAATCGAGAGAAAACGTCCTCTTTTGAAAAAGAAAAAGATCCTCTTCCATTAAGAAAATTCACGGGAGCACACTTGGGGCAATTTCGATGGCCAAAATTACGGAATTAAAGTTAGAATTCGTACAACATTCACCGCATTCATTGGATTTGGCTGTCCAGTGACTTCTTTTTATTTACAAATTTAAAAAATTTGCTCGCCGAACAACGATTCGCATCAAACGAGGAAGTCATTTTGGAGGGCTTAAGAAAGTTGAAGGAACGCATAGAAAAATGTGTAGAGTTAAATGGAGATTATATTAAAAAATACATAAAAAATACTTTGTTTTTCTATCTATTTCTAAGAGCTTATTGGACGACCCTCGTAGTTTTAAAACAATTTTCGTTTGGTAAAACAATATCAATAACATCTAGAAATATTGGAGTGTAGCAAGTTCACCTATTAGGTCCTACTTGATTTTTTTTTAATTCCACACTTCTAAACATGTTTTCGTATCATAAACGAGCTAAAGGTTCTAAAAAACACCCAATAATACCCAGACGTTGTTATCTAAACACAATTGATACGGGCAAACAGTGTACATATCATCGACTTAGGCATAGGTTATGTATACAGAACGTTAGAAGTTCGTCGTTTTTTTTTTGCGCGAACTCTTGATAAAAGTACAATCACACTAGACCGAGCAGGATTCTTGGAACGATGCGTAGATTGTATCCCGGCATATTTACATTCGAGAAATGGATCAATAAAACTATAAATAAAAATAGGGAGCTTACGTATTTCGTCACGCGTCAAAGGATGATATCGCACATCGCAGCGTTGGTCTTCTTTCTACACATAATACAGGCCGTCTCTCCACATTTACTGGATGGTTCAGATTTGACCGCGAAAATTGCGTAAACTATAGATGACCTCTATGTACACATCGGATGTGTGTTTGTAGTGCTTCGTCGTAAGTTTAAATTTTTTACGGTCGGTTTTTTTCGCTGTGTTATTGCTATTATTACATAAAAGTTCATTACCCCCAGATTCGAGAAAATATTTTGGAAATAATATCTGATAAAAAGTAATTTATGTGAAAATATTTAGTGAATGTCTAAATCAACATCTTCTATAATTATACGTGATTACGATATCGAATATTGATGGGTGTAATCTAAATGTACTTAAAAACAAAGGAATATTACGAAATCCAGAAGAAAATGTATGTAATATGCGAAGATGGTAGGGCGTTTTAGCTTAAATCATCGGAGACTTTTAATAAAACTGAAACTGCACAGTTATATACGTGACTAAACCATTGTATTCGCGGCTGAAGAATCTCGGCGGGAAAGCTCATTGCCTCTATAGAAAAGTCAATTAAGAAGATGCCACGATTTGAAAAAACTTGAACACACAACAACAAGACTATAAAAGGCCTCAAAAATAAAAATTGTTTCTATATAAAAGAGGACAAAAAGAACAAAAGAGTCATTTTGGACAAACTGGCGTCAGCAATTTGCTATCGTCAGGATCTTATAAACAATTAAGAAAGAATCCTTCATCATCTACGATTAGGCGAATCTTAAGTTAAAAAAGCTATTAATTCCAAATCCGATAGCTTCAAAAATGTAAAACTTACAAACTGAGAAAAATCTCAATCAAACTACGCTGAATTTTTTAATTTGTATATCTTCCTCCTCTTCTCTATTTCCTTTTGTCAATTTTTTTCTTCACCACACTCGTATATTTTCTTTATCTGATCGCCTTGATTAACTCCATTTGTAAGCATTGCTCCATGGCATCGCGAAAACAAAACCGACATCGATGTCGTCTACTAACCAACGTAAACGAAAGAAAAATAGCTTCACTATATATTTCTGGATGGTGTACGTGTGTGTCGCATCCACCATATTGATTTTTCAAACCTAACTACCCCCCCACATTCATCCCACCTATGCTACCTATCTTCATGTACAACATTTACGTGCGGGGATGGTGTGAGACGGTGGCTTCGTGCATGTGTTATCACTCATTGAAAATGGACAAAAAACATGTAATGAGTAGTTGAGCTCTTGGTGTATGTGCGATAAGAGCCGTTGAAGTAGTTTAACGAATGCAGAATTAAAGAGATTCGTATGTAAAATGATTTTTTTTCGGGTATAAAGTGGTCTGGGTTGATGCTAATGAGCTCGAATTTATTCACAAATTTTCTATGCCAGACTAGTAAAATTCAGGGACTTTGAATTTATCTTGATTAAAATAATTTAGCAGGTTGGAGACTTGATATTATTTTTAAAGGTTCTGCATTCAAAACATTCAATATTCTAATTAAATTCAATGTTTCTTACGAACTAATCGATAACGACTTGCTTTATTGAAAAAAATAAGTTTTAAACTCTTAGTCGCGTAGAAGCGTAGAAGTCCCCAATCACAAATAAAATCCTGAAAAAATGAGTTTCCTCAAAATTGTCCTAAACATTTTAGGTGAAGTTAATGCCCATTTCGGATACGGTTTTTCATTGCTTTTTTTACGGTTTTTCATTGTTTCATTCATTCATGTGCTTCTTTGCTTCTTCTATGAAGGTTGTGTGGGATGTTGGCTACGAAGTAGTGGTCAGCATAAAATTCTTTTGAAAATTTTACAATGAAGAAGAATTCAATTAAATGGATCTTGTCAAACATAAACATGAAACTCGCTTATTTTTATTTTTAAACAAATTCTCAGGAGTGTATAACTTCTATGTTTTGCGGGAAAAAAATTTTAAAAATACAGAACATGACTATTTGCTTTCTCATGAAATATTGGTGGCGGCGCCAGTAAATACCGTTAGGAAATAGACAATAAATCGCTTAGACTATTTAGAGTTAGCTGTTACACATGCGCAGGGTTTCTTTGATAAACAGCGACGGTGTTTAAGGTATTGTAGAGAATTTCTTATCAATTACAATTACTTAGTCGCAATAGGTTTGCTTCTGCTGTCGATTTATGGTAGCTTAATCAGAGATTAATTTGTGTTAATCTAAGCATGTACGACCTGAAACTGATTTGTAACTGATTTAATAAATTAACTTTACATTTTGTTCCGTCGGAAGCAGCAAATTACTCAAAACCAGTCATTTGCTGTGAAATCAGTTAGGAAGTAGTTTTAGATTTTCTGCTGGCGCAAACCTTATATTAGTATCAATTGATGTACTTTTCTAAACAAACAGCATGTATCTTATACATGTAATTCACCAATAAAAAAAATCTACTGTCCCGCCAATTTAACATAATACTCATTCAAAAATACCCACCTAAAAAAAACCTAAAGATAAGAGCTTGCATAAAAAAAAATCTCCAAACGACCGTCGAGGACGGGAAAAAATAGTAGTGTGCATGATTATGAGAAATTCAAGTACACAGACGTCGCGGGCATGAGGCAGAAGGTGGATGGGCGCAAAGGAGAGGCGGTAAAGTTGGTTCGTTCATGACCTCGCATCGACGCGACGTTGACCCGAAACGACGCTCTAGACTCTCGTCTAGCCGTATCGATTCGGGAGCAGACAACGCCTTTCCCGGCCAGCTCACGGAAAGCGAGAGTTTTCCACCATGCCGGCGCACTTTCCTTCTTCGTCTACGAGCGTATCGGAAAACGCGACTATCCACCGGGCGAAAAACGAGAGCGCGAAAGATGGAGAACAAATAAATACATCTTCGTGCCTCCGCGTTTTATACCCTTATTTGTATGATCGACCTAATGGGTCGGACTAGGGGATATTTACATTTTTACAACTCAAGACTCTTCGTTTGTTTTGATACGTCCAGTGAGATGGAGAAATTCTTTGTTTTCGTAGTTGTTTATGTACCATGAACAATACGGATTCACTCTCGTTGAATGAAGCAAAGAATAAGACATAAAATCGTCCTATTCTATACCGTAGATATATCGCTATATCCATATTTCTCAATGGGATTGGCCGCCAGCAAAGTTTTCTAATAAGGGAAGATCAAGTCTGACAAGTTTTGATTCTTATACGGGATGTATTTGATGTAATTTTTATCATTCCTCATTAAGAAGCTGCTACATCCTTTTGGGGAAAGTTAATACTTTATTGATGTTTCTATTGGAATTTCTCAAGTAAAACACAGATATTAACCAATATCGGGAATATATTGGTTGCATATTGTTTATTATTATGTAAACATTTTTGTACTTAACATAGGCTGCAAATTGGAGAACTATATTCTTCAATGTATTGTTCAAACAATATCGGCTAAACAACATGAAGAGTCAGTAATTGCGTGTTTAAAATATTTTATTTGTTGTAGAAATAGGTTTATGAAAAACGAAATTGTAATCCATGTGTTTTCAAGGAATTTACTGCAATTCCTGAATTTCTGAAAACATGTATTCCGGTTTCTATTATAACAGCAGCACTAGCCGTGACTTTAAAAAGTTTTTCGAAAATTGTGAACTTTCCTTACTTATCCTTTACCATGCATTAGCAATTGCGATAGCAAAACTAGTCCAGTCATGGTACAAATTAGTGCCCCATCCACCATATTCGTCAGATTTAACTTCACAAAGTTGAGATTTCAAAAACTTAATTTTTAGCATCAAAAAAGGACTGAAAACGTCATTGTCCTTTCTGGCCGAGAAAGAAAAAGAAAAATGTTCTGGTTGTGGTTTCGACGTAGTGTATACTCTCTATTGTAATCTATTAAACAATATAAGCTCTCTAAAATGTTTCTGGAAACTAGAGATTTTTCTCTTCTAATAATTACGGCTTTTTTCCAGAAAAAAACATGATGTAGCAGCTTCCACAGTAACATGATTACCAATCGAACGCTGTCCTATTTAATAATTCTCAAACAATTTCCTTTGGAGGCTAGTGAATTCTAGCCGTCTGACCTAGATTCATTATTACAGCGAAATGACAAAAAACTTGGTACTGATAAGTTGTTAGTTACATTTCAAGGAAGCCGTATTCTTTTTTTAATTGTTTTAACGGGAAATTGTTGAATATTTCTAAAATTCTTTCCTAAGAATAGGAGTGGGATAATAAGCGGTGCTAATCTCACAAATTCTTTATTGGAAGCTACTGCTTTCGAGCAAAAATTCTCATCATCAGACTAAAGTTATTATAAACAGATAAAGGTTCTCGTATCTTTTTGCAAGTATACTTTTACAATTTAATTAATAATAACTCTGGCCTGATGAAGAACATTTTTGCTCGAAAACGGTAGCTTCCAATAAAAGGTTTGTCAGATTAGGACCAATTGGTTTTCTTTTATTTAGCCAAAGGTAACTCTCGATAATTTAATTAGTTTTATCTTTTTGCAGAAAATTAGTCTCGTACATGCTTTCTACAACAGTTATATTCACCATTTTCAAAACAACCGCATTGCCATTTTCCATATTTTCCATATATTACGCGCCTAATTTAAAGTCAGTCGGCATCGGAAAAAATATTGTCTTTCGTGCACGATTCGTAATTTTGGCAATGACACCAAATGAAACAATGTGTTATGCATATGTATGGCGAAATATGACTTTCACTTTGGATGGAACTGTGCCAAAATTTATGTTGGCAATAAGCTGAAGTTAATAAATACGCCCGTATATAATACCAACATTTATTTTACATAGGTGTTCGTTATGTACGAGCAGATGTAGGTACTCAATACACTTCGAGCTTGTAGAGTTACGTAGGCACGTCTTTCTCTAAAGGAATATTTTGCAATAAGCGTGGGCTTGGTCCCTTTGTTTGTCAAAAAACTGACACCGATACGGGGTATCCTAAATTATACAGCGGAATTAATAACTGCCGATTGATAGCGGTTGTGACACCAGAAGGAACTGAATTGAACATAGTACTGGATAGTTTGTACATTTAGAACTTTCGCAAAACCTTTTCTAACGTCTCCGAATGGAGATTATAATTTTGCTAATACCCTGTATGCTACGATGGATATTTCAAGCAAATTTCAGCTGTGCCAAAACATTTCATAGTTTCGGGCATACACTTTGCTAATTCAAAAACCGATGCAAACGAGTTTTTAGAAAGCTCTCCCTAAGACTCGCCAAAATATATTTTTGGTCATTGCACTGTATTTCGCGGATTATATTTCTAATAAGTTCCAGGTGTCGATGATGGACGACGGAACCTTTGCCAAAGGCTTTTATTATTGTAATAAATAAACGTAAATATTTCCTTATTCCAAAACTTTCTTTTTTATCCCTCCCGCGATCTCACGAACATATTCTATGCGGAGTCGTCCAATCTTACGTATATGTCCGGGGCAACACTCTATACGTCGAAAATTCATGTGAATCGTTCAAAAATGCTTTCGCTCTCGCTCATTTCTCCGCGTTCACTTACAGAGAACGTGCTCAACGTTTAGATACGGGCCTGTTGCCGTCTCCGTCGTACTCCCGGGATGATGTCAGACGATCGAGCCGGTTTTCAATTGCCGAGCGTGTACAACTATGTTGAAACGGGGTATGTAGGTCGAGCTGGCTTGTTGTGGCCACAATCTCGACGGAGGCACCGCGCCATTCATTTCACGTGTATGTCTGCATTACGCCATGTAAGATACTGAACGACATCTGCATTTATCTTATGTCTATGTAAGTATTTTCGTTGCTATCTGATGAGAGCAGCATCAATGAGAGCGTAAGATTAAAAACAAAAGTTGCGATTTAAATATTTATTATTTTAGCTAATATATTGGTTCCTATGTGGAAAGCAGGGAAGTTCTATGAAACTTTATTTACTTTACATAAGCGGCACGCGTAGGTATTTCATTAATCGAGTATGTAAAGATTGCGATTAAAATTCTGACAAGCTTCTTGTCAAGTTCTATAAGCTTCTTGGGATGGGAAAAACCTGTAAAATCAGCCTAGGTTCTAAAAATCTCTTCAATACGGTGGGTAACATGCGTTTTGGTAATGTTAAAAGAAATGAACCCAGAGGAGTTTCTCTGGTTCGCTTCCTAGCAAGCCGTCTAGTTCCTATTCAATGCCAGTGTGTCTTGATGTTCAGAAGGGGGTAACCTTATTTCGACCCAGATCTAACAGCACTTACTTGTATTTCTACATGTGGCTAATGGATGTCCAAATTTGTTCATTTTCCACACTAATTTTTATTAAATTCAGTCGATTATTCCTACATTCAATTGATTTTGGTAGGTCAAAATCTATTGATCAATACTTAAGTTAAAAATTTTCAGTGGAAACAATGTAAAGTGGAAATTTGGAAACCATTGTTTACCGCTCGTCGACAATAATCGGGATTTCGAATATTTCCTGTCATAAATCAAACCGATAAACTGTCGCAATTAAGTAATTTAGTTAATTACAACGTCTTTTTCAACTCCATTAAGTAAAATGGGTCAGATATCTAAGATTAGATTTGCACCATTGCAGTAGAGGAAACACAAAAAATAAAATCGGAAAAAATTAATGGCAGATAAACGAGTGGTCGGGAGATACGGAGTTTTATGCGTCCGTCTGACCTCATTACGGAACTGAAAACGTACGGCGGTACACACGTACAATACAATCGCATTTCGCGCAGTTAGCGCCGAAGAACCAACGAACGTTCGCATTGCCAAAATAGATGGATGTCTTCGGACCACAGCCGCGCGGTGTTATTGTTACCTCCGCGCAGTGAAAGTGACAGCCGAAGGCTGCGTCCATCACGACTTCCGTCCGCTGACCTGACGCAGACGTTCAATTGTTTTATTATTAATGTCTATTTCCTGCTGGAGGTATCTATGCTGTGGTGCTATAATCGGGCATACGCAATCGCGTATCCCGTACGCGCCAAGATAAGGAAAGAGAATGAAGAAAATAGCCAAGATTGTCGGTGCAGATACGAGCTCGTAGAGTCCCCGTAATATGCAACATCGACTAGCTTGATAGATGATATACGAATGACGTTTGGCTTTTGACTTTAAAGGTTGCAAGATTTTATTTGTTATTCTACGTACATTTCTATAGGTAAATGTTTACATAGTAAATTAAAAGAGCATGTTAAAGCAAGTTACTCGTGCAACAGTGGCAACAGTGGTCGTGCCTTCTTTTCTCTTCTTATCGTAGTTGTTGTAAACTTGTGTGGTGTGATACTTTTGTATTGTTTGCCATACTTCCCCCTCAGTCCTTGCTATCATTATTAGTTAGTTACTTTTCATCGCAACGGTGTTACTTTAACATAAAATAGGAGAGGATTTAACTAAACCGCGGGGTATATTTACATTATTATGGAGAAATTTAACACCATCCTTTTTTACTTCGAGAATTAGTAGAATAATAACTAATTAAATTGAATAAATTAAAAAAATAAATTAATTCAGCATTGGCCTTTTTGTTGAATTCACTCAAATTGCAGATACTATATGGTAGTTAAAATAAGATACCACAATCTTTATCATTAACTATAATCGGATGATTATAACTAATCTCATAAGTCAATTCGGGCAGTGCGCTTTAACCACAAATTATTTTTTTATTTTTTAGTATTAAGATAATTTGAAGGATATATTACATAACGGATGACGCGAATTATTTTTGGAAGAAATAAATATCGGGAAACCGGGGGTACCTTATACCCCACAAATTATTTTTTTATTTTTTAGTTTTAAGATAATTTGAAGTATATGTATGACGCGAATTATTTTCGGAAAAAATAAATATCGGGAAACCGGGGTACCTTATACCCCA